>JAHLSL010000022.1:12473671-12779178 GCA_025920805.1 Petroica traversi
TATATATATATATATATATATATATATATATATATATATATATATATGGCATCATTTTGTAGCTTGAGCCGCTTCTTTAATGTTCTGCTACATTGCCTTCTTTGTTGAGCCTCATACTGTTCAGTTGCTCTGATGCACTGGCCCAAAGCCACCGAAGGCACTTGTTAGTCAGTGCTTCTCTGTTCAGTGTGATAGACTTTGGATTAGGTCACCTCCTATTCGGTGACAATCTTTCAAGCAAGTAAGCTTGAAAGTGAGCCAGCTGTCAGAGAGGTTTGGGTATTTATTTTAGTTTGATTAGATTATCAAAAGGTCATGAGATTTCCTATTTGAGGGTCAAGCTTACGGCATGCAGGTCTGTGTTCTCATCTTTTTATTAATAATAATGTGACAAACCAGTATCATGGGGTCTGAGGATGGTCCTTTCCTCTGATGTGACTTGGCTGTTATGTAGTAGAGATCATACATTTAAAAGATGGTCCTCTTACAGTTTTTAATTTCTTCACTTACTGTGATTCCTGTTGGCTGAATTTGAGGATTAAGTCTGTTGGTCTGTGAATATGACTTTGGGCATTTACACTTATCTTGAAACTTTAACGTAAAAGGAGAATTAAGAAGATATAAATTAAGTAGAACTCCGGAGTATCTTGGCAATTAGAGTGACAAGATTTCAGCTGCTCTCTTTTATCAATTTCTCACACTCTTGGACAGACAGGGTATTTTTAATTTACAACCTGTATTTCAATTAGTCATAGAGGTTTTTTCTTTGCTTGTGCAGCTACAAAATAAAATTAAACTACTTTTTAGCTCTACTTTTTATAGCAGGGTTTAAGTGAGAGAACTACTGAATAAACAAGCTGTTACATGAAGTAAACGTTGTTAGTATTATGAAGAGATTATTCTATAACCATGCAGTTTGTGTCCTCAAAGAAGTATTAAGCTCTGTCTATGAAACGATATGTTTATGAACAGAATGGTAATTTTTTTTTATTACTTGGGATTTGGGGGAAAATGTACACTTCTTTTTTGCTCTTTATTTTCTACCCTGAGTAATAATATTCTGTGCTCTGCTTCTAAGAATTGCGATTGAGGGAAGTGGTGCCCACAGGTCAGTGCTGTGCTTCTGTAGCTGCGGGTGCTCCAGAGTAGCTGGTATAGCTCAAGCTTTAGCAACAGAACTGTTTTCCTCATGATTATGGTAACTTGAGGCAGTAGTGTGTGTAATTTGGTTGCATGTCATGTATTAGCTTGTGTCTGTGCATTGGTATCTTGTGCAGTGATTTAAGCTGGGCTTTTATAGCTCACAGTCAATTTGTTGGCACCGAACATAAAAAAAGAAAAGAGCTTGGAATTAGATTCTCAAGACTGTCTGAACATCAGGGCCACAGATGCTCCTTTTCTGCATGGTTTTGGGTTTTAATCCCAAAATTAGTAGTTTCTACCTTTGGTTTTAAGCACTATCCTCCTTTTCACTAATGCAAGGAGCATTGCTGTGCACAGATGCTGAGCGATGGAATTTTCATGTCGGTATCAGAAGGAAAGTTGTAATTTCATTTGCATTTGTAAGAACTGCAACAAGTATCCCAGCAGCCAGCCCCCCAGCAGTGAGAATGAGACCATCTCAGGTTCAGACAAGCCTGAAAATCACCAAGTGCTCGAGGCATTCTCTAACCAGCTGCACACAGCTCTTGCGTCTGGGGAGGGAGCAGCGAGGGCTGGGATCACAGCACTTGGCTGTATCCTCAAGGCCCTGCAGAAGTCTAGAGTCTCTTTGACACAGCACAAAGGGATGGTGATTTCTGTTTCACAAGGGAGGTATCTTTGATTGCACTCAATGAGTTTCTGTCTTAGGCTGTTCTCAGTAAGTGAGCAGTCACTTCAGTGGGAGAACTTACCACGAGGGTGTGCCAGGCCATTTGATATATGGTTTATGGAAAAAATGGTATTGGTCCCAAATTTGCCACGGGTCATGTATGGGATATAAATCATAATCCCATCACTCCTTTCTTTTGAGCACCTGAGCAGTAAAGAGGTCAGATTCACAATGGTCCAAATGGCTGTGAGGGAGGTGTCAAATAGATTGATGTTCATGGAGCAAGCCAGGGACTAGACCAGTTGCATTTGAAAGGAGGCGTAACTTTCACATAGATAAGCCAGATCTTTGCATTGAGCCAGTGCATTTAATTTAGGGTGTTGTGCATACTGGGAGTAATTCTGGGGTCCTGACCTAGACTTTTGACTCACACAGCTGAACAATTGCCACCAAGCAGCAGCAGAAGGTGCTTTACCTCTGCCTGTGGAGACAGTACACAGTAACTGTGGGATGTGTATTTGGTGTTTACAAGCATAGACTGCTTGATTTTCAGTGGTCTGAATAGTCTTTAATTTCTGAGTGTCCTGTTTCAGTTAATATTCATGAATAGAAATATCATTTATTTGAATAGGAAACATCTACCTGAAGAAATTAGGACAGATGATTTTCAATAGCTTGACATCAGTGTAGTCACACCACAGTTCAGCTGACAGAGTTGTAACAGCTGGCTTTAATGGTGTGCCTTAGCATTGCTGGATGTTGCATTTCTGTAGTTGAACTTAGCTTGAATATGACTGTTAAATAAATAATTTATAAATGGCTGCTATAAATTTGATAGAGAGGATGCTGATTTGGGCTGTGGGTTTCATTATGACTGTAAATCATACTTTATGAAGCAAACACTTTAAATAGAAGTAAATAACAAACACATTTATTGCTAGCAAAAGTAATCCTGCCAAAGGCTGAATGATATTTGGAGTGGGGCATGTTGACTGCTCCCACAGAAATAAAAGAGGTGTGGGGGTTATGTACAAATGTATCTTCATCACAGTTCTTTTCAGCAGCTTTCGCTTTTTCTGAGAGTGCTTGGTGGCTCTCTCAGCACCTTCTTGAGATGCTATCTTAGCATCTTCTCAAAGTTTTGTGATTGTTAAACCATAATTAACACAACTGTGCATTGTGACAAAAACACAAAGCCACAATCAGGGAGGGAGGAGGGTGGTGTTTGTTATTCCGGGTTCCAGCGTAGGGATGGTGCAGTTAATGTTGCTGAACTTGTTACAGGCAGTGGTGATTATGGCAGATAGATCACTTCTGTGAATGACAAAGTCCAGAGCAGGCACCTGAATGACAAAGGCACCTGAGCAGGACCACCATGGTTCATACTCTGCCAGGCTGTCCCCTGCTGGGATGACCACTGAGCTTGTCAGAGATGGGCACTGGGAAGTCTCCGGTCAGAGTGGGAACAATGTGGGCACCCTCTGAAATGCCTGGGAAAGAACCAGAGCTGCCTTCCAGAGACTTTTATCTGGATGGTCCTCAGGGTAGGAACATTAATTCCCATATGATTGGAAGAAAATCTTAGAAAAGAAAGGTTATTGCCACAACTTGCTCATCACTCAAAGCAACAGAGCCCTGGTGCTGCTCCAAGTGCTCCATGTGTGGTGCCCACCTCTGCCTCTGTGAGAATGAACAGGGGCTCTGTGTGATCTGGACTTGCATGGTTGGATCTGCAAATTCAAACCATTGCATTCTGCTAGGTTTGCCTTACATGTTAACATTAGAAATGCTCTCCCTACAGTTGTGCAGCCTGACCAGACATTTACTAGATTGCTTACAAGGATTATTAGGAATTTCCTGTGTACTTTATTTTTTTAATAAGGTATTGATTTCACTATATATCTGTTCATACTTGCAATGAATTGATTTATGGTGGCAGAAATTCTGTTTTGCTGCCAAAACCTAATGGGCAATAACTAATTCAGTTTTTTTATTTTTTCCCCCCATTTCTTAAAAACCATTATTTCTTTTTCAGAAATAAACTGGTTACTCCAGAATTTGATTGTTTTGCTTTGCCTGACATTTTAAATGGGTTGAGGAAGGACAGGAGACAGAAGCAAATGTGAGCATCCCAGAGATGCTGTGCTAGAGTGCCACATATGTTGCTTGTCTCCTCACAGCTCTGCGTATTCATCAGTCAGACCCATGCTGCCTCCTCAGGCACTCTCTGTGTATCAGGGTAGAGTGGCTCAGTTCCACTGTTTTTCTGCCAAAACTCCTCTCTGGGCTAGAGGTTTTAGGGCTATTTTAAATTAACCAGTCTCTTTTGTCTGGTGTGCAACATCCAGAACTTGATTTGAATTGCTTGTGTCACATATGTAAATGTTTTGTAAAATGGTTTTGACTACTCTCTGATAAATAGGTGGATGTTTTAAAAGATACACGTTGGTGTTTTGATGACTGAATTTAAGTATGTCAGTTTTACATATAACATTATAAAATCAGAGACTTTAACTTTCACCCTGTTTTGCATTTCTTAACCCTGTCATGTCCTCTGCCTATCCCCTTTCAGGTGGTTATTTGTAGGATTTAACTCTGGAATTTGGTTATGAGGGTAAAATAGAAGTGAGAGATCTCTAAAGATGGGTTTAGAGTATGGGAGTTCATTGTGAAAGAGCTTGGGTGTGAGAGGCTTGCTGGGCTGCAAGACGCAGCTCAAAGCAGACCAGAGAAAGAGAGAGAAAGAGGTAAAAAGAGAGAGTAAAAAGAGAGTGATTTGCCGTTTACAATACAATAAATCATCTTCTCTGTTGAATATTCTAATTCTCTTTAACCAATCTGAAACAAGTTACAAACTCTACAATATTTGTATGTAACCTATAAGAATCATTACATTACCATACGGGGTTATATTTTAAACCTTAAAAAACTACTTTTAGGAATCTTCTACCAGGTAGGTATGGTTTGTTCTGACCTTTGGACCTGCCTAGGCAGAGGGCATTGTTCTATGAAGAAGGATTATCTTCAGCCAGCTACACCATTGTTTCTTAGTTACTTTTCAACTCAAACCTTGTCCTCATCCCAATCTCGACTATACTTTCCATATTTTCAGCATCCCCTGCAGGTGATCATATCTATAAGGCTTTCCTATTTCATCTTCCCCAACAGTTTATTAATAAACAGTTTTCGTTTTCAGATGCCTTAAGTACTTTGGAAATGAGCAATCTGTGTGGGGAACGGGCACACACTTTATGTACATGCTTCTATGCTGTATTTTTGTGTTTTGGTTTTAAAGAGCTGCCCTAAGAGCCATAAACATGATTGCACAATATAAATAATACCTCTTGACTGAATGGTCAGAAATTAATCATTCTACAGGGTTGCTGTGTTTAGTGTCTTCAACCCACACAATGGCTTTGTCTGAGAACTGAAAGGAACAAAAGAGAAAATATTATAAATGCCTGGTGAACTTTAAATATTTTAAAGATGTTACGTTAACAGGTCAGAAGGAAGTTTTAAGAACTCTGTGGTTATTTCACTGTTTGTGAGCATTTGTAGTGTCCTGTTGGCACTATTGCTAGACATGTTTGATTGCAAGTCTCAGTGCTTTAATTACACTTTTGATGTGAACCCGAGTGTGGAGTGCCTCAGTGTCAGTCAGCTCTCAGATGAACGTTTGTTGTATAAAAAAAAGTTAAATTCTTGCTGTTTTTGTTGTGAAAAATGATGCCACATTTAATTGGTATAAATACTCTTTAACAGATGCATGGTAGCCTTTCTGCCTTAAATAGAAAATTTTCATCTAAAGTTTGGATCTATTTAAAGGTTATATTAAAGTGTTTGTTTGGTTCGCTCTATACAAAAGTCATTCCTTCCAGAATAGGTCAGAAATGTCTTAAGAAATATGAATCATTTTGTCCTAATAATAACTATCTCAAATGCCAAATTCTTCACTCCCTGAAAGTTTTAAGAAAACAGTGGAATGTGCAGATATGGAAGAAACCTAATTTATTTTCAATATAGCCTTTAGAGGGGAAGAGGAGTTGTGAAGAGAGCAAACTCTGGGTTGCCAGCACTTGTATCTGTCAGGGCAGCCCAGAGAGCTCCATCCCTCCATTTACCCTCCCACACTGGAACATCCCTGGGGAAAGAGTCATGAGTAATAAAGTTAAAAAACCCAAAAGCTCTGGTGCTGAAAAAGAATAAATTGACACGTTTTGAATGGCATCCTCTGTGTGGTGAAATGGCCCTTGCAGGGTGCAGGGGTGATGCTGCCCCAGGAGCTGTCAGACCTGCAGTCCCCTCTCTCCTCACATTCCTCACATGGGGAAGCCTTTGCTTAATGCACACCTGAGCTGGGTCCCTGGGCAGAGAAGGTGTCTAAAACATTGTTTGACTGTCTTTTTAAGAATAGTGACCCCAAAGGCCTGGTGTAAAAGACAAATGTGGTCCAATTTCATTCTTTTATTTGTTCTGTTCTTCAGTAAGGAATTTTATAAACTTTTAAGAGGAGTGAAATGAAAATAAAAAATTTAAAAACTTGTGTAAAAAAAAATCCCAGAAGCAGTCTGAAAATATTAAAAATTGAGATTCTGAGGTCTTTGCACGTTCACTTCCTGGTTTCCCGGCCATCCTTCTTGGAGAACTCTCTTTGTCAAAGGAAAAGGAAAATACAGTTTTGTTCATTTCACAAGTTAGATTCTTTTTTTGTGTGTTATTAACAGGTTTGGCAAACATCGCAAAGATGACAAGAGTGAGAAAACTGGTAAAATAAAAGTGCAGGAAGCTCTTACTTCAGAAGAGGAGAGAATACGAATGAAGCAAGAACAGGAGAGGTAGACTTCAGTATTTGCTTAAACCTTGATAGAGAGAGTTTGTTTTTTAAATTAAATAACTGAAGTTCAATTTTCACTGATGAAATTTCCCACATGTTGATATGTTTATATACTTTAAATAACAAGACAAAGCTGGATTTATTTTGGACATTAGCATGAACAGCTCCTTTGGCTGTGTTAAGCATCTTTTAAAGACCCAGAGCTCCCTTTCTTATTGAGGAGAATGAAGTAATAAAATGAAATGTTTTCTCTATATATTCTATAACTGATTTTATTGACATTTTCAGAAAACAAATATTTATATAGAATGAAGTATGTTTTGTATTTTTCTTCAGAGTTTTGCATATCTAGATTTTTCATTGATAAATTTAGGAGAAACCTAAAAATTATACTTACCAGTATATTTGTCACTGGAGTTCAGTCTATTTATGTGCCATGCAGTCTGTTTATGGAATGATATGTATATTAAACTGCTAATTGTAAAAATGAGTGGTGAGTACCTCTATTTTTCCTTGTCAGCTTCCCTTTACATAAAAAAAAACCTTTATGTCATATGCTCTTCTCAATATTTCCAGTCTACTTTTCATCCTGTCTCTTGTAGTCCTAGATATTTGGGTTCTAGACTCTGGTGTATCTCAGATCAATTTAGACAAAACCTTGGAAAGCTTAGGTTATCAATTACCTAATACTGGGAGATGTGAGTGGAGAGACAACTTCTTTGAGTAGACATCACTTTAGTAAGGAGACAAACTTTACAACGTTTGATTGCTGAATAGTAAATAGATTCAGACACATTTAGCAGTGAAAGTGAACTGTGCATTAGAATTATTTATCTAAAAATCATGCTATAGCTCAGCTATAAATTTAGGATTGATGCGGAAACTCTGAAGGGTAAGTTTCTTATCCTTGTACAGGAAATATCACTAATTAGTCACAATGATCTCTGTAACCATCATCTCTATGCACCTTGGTCTTCAGAAAATAAGAACAAAAGTTCATGAATGGTGGCTTCATCATTAAAAGCTCAGCAGAACAGAGAGCCACAGTAACTCTTGGGTAGACTCCAGTTAAACCTAAAATGGTTTGCTTTCAATTCTTTTAGAGTTGAGTGATTTACAGTACAGTTAAGGCAGGCTGGGAGTGTGTGTTTATTGGTTTAACTTGTTAAACTCCAGAAACTTCATCATTTGTGACCATCTGTTTAGATTACATCATGGGAAGTTTTTAATCTTTAGCAGATACACTATCATAAATTGATGTAAAAATTTATTTTTGTCTTTGTCCATTCGTTCGGATTGTAGAAGGTGTCTGTATTACAGTGCCTGGATGTTTTTTGCTAGTGTGATTGATTTTTATTTTCTCTGTTTTAACAAAAGTGAGGCAGAGTCACTAAATTTGTTTCTGTTTTTAAAAGTAAAGTGCTTGCAGATTAAACGGTAAAGAGGATGGTTGGAATTGAAGGAAATAAGTGATGAGGGTGTTTGTGCAGCCAGCTCCCCTTCCCATGGATGGAGCAGCCTCAGGGGTCATGCCAGGGGGGGCAGGGGCATGGAAAGCTGCCTCGGTTGCTCTGCTCAGGGCAGGGGATGGTTGGCCAGACAAGCACCACGCTGTGCCCTGGCTTCACACGCTGCTGAGCCCCAGCTGGCCCTTAGGCTTTCTTAGTAACGTTAGAAAATCAGCCAGAAACATTTATAAAAAGAAGAAAGACTTGACTGAGTTAGTAACGATTTCTCTCTCTTCATTCTCTCTCTCTGTCTCTGTGTCTCTCTGTCTCTCTCAGTAAGAATGGTGAGAGTATAGACTGTCCATGTGATGGTGTAAGAGAGGTTGCAATAGTCACGCTGGGTACCAAGGTAGAATTATGAAATTATTTGTATAGCCCCCAATGCATGGAGCCAATTCCTAATCCCTGTCCATCAAGTTATGCTAACCAATTTGAATCTTTCCTGGAATCTCACTCCTCCTGTGTCATAAGAACAGTTTTCTACGTTCACTGAAACTGCAGAAAATGCATGTGCCAGAACTTTCATAACAGCTTGATGTTACAGTAACATGGGTCCTTCTCCTCCCATTATTCTCTTTCCCTGTGTATTTGCTTTCCTTTGTGTTATGTCTATAAGAGAATGCAACTTCTTTGGGGTAGTCGCATGTACAACTAATAAAAGATAATAAAATAGCAACCAAATGTGTGAGGTGCTTCCTTATGTTTCTAAAAAAATTCAGATGTTGATTTGGTCCATAGAGACTCAATATTTTTGCAGTTACGTTGTAGAGTTTCCTTTTGATCCTGTAAAATAATGATGTTAGTTACATGCTGTTAATGAAGTACTCTTGCAAATTAACTGAACAATCCCTCAAAATGCTTACTAGGAGACAGAGTAAAATATTACTGTCAGTGTTGGCTCATAATGGCTGCTATTTTAACTTTGTTTTCTGTGGGGTTTTTTTTCTCCTCAATTTTTTTAGCAGTGCAATTCACTTGTTCTATTTTTTCTTGATATTTGATACTGTATATCTCTAAAATGATGCAATGCTTTGGGGAAATAGGTTGGATTTAATGAATTTACTATGTATGAGAGGCTAGGAGCAAAAATCCTTAGGGGGGGTCAGAGAACAAGTGAACTGCCCATTAAAAAAATCAATCATGCCCACAATTTTATGGAATTATTATGCCTTTATTAATAATTTTAATAGTATTGTGCTTACAATAGCATTTTCTTTAAAACCTAGCATTCATCTGGATTATGAGACAAATAAGAAAATTAATGGTCTTCAATTTACCATGATAAAATTCATAAAATGGCCTTTCATAAATATATTGTTAATAATAATTTCTTGATTCTGTGTTTCTTTGATTAAGGAGTATCTCTTAAGCTACAACCTATTTATGTTGGATATTTATATATATGGTGCATGTTTTCTGACAATCTTAGAGTAATTTTGAAAGAAAAATGAAGTTATCGCGTTGAAAATACAGCCAGCTTTCAATAACAAGGAATACTGGAATAATTAGGGGTGTACCTGAGGAGACCACCCACTAATCTTAACAAAAATTCTGTAAAATACTTGCTATTTGTAAATCCTCCAAATGTTGGAACAACAGTTCATAAAAGGCCATAGGACACTGCCCCATGTCACTGTGCTTGAACACTGGTTTACTGCATAAAAACAAGTCTGCTTGCATTATCCTTGAGTATCTGCCAAGCCCTGATGTGAAAATCTGGCTGGGCGCTGCTGTGCTGTTAGAAAGGATTCTCCCCAGCAGTGGCACCAGTCAAAAACTCCAGGCAAGACTGGGCAATAGCCTTTCTCAATGTGGCCTTGAGTCTCCTAAGTGTCTGTACTGAGTCTTGAGGAAGCTGAATAAGAACCAAAATCAGTCAGATCAGTTCCTATGCCATATCTCAGCTCTTTTACATATATGCTGATTTGGAGCCCCTCTTTGCTGTGTGGTCATGTTGGCTGACTGTCACTGGGCTGCTCCAGCTGGGTACCACTGCTACATTCCCTTGGACAGGCTGAGAAAACACCCCTTGGTCCTTTGTAGTTTTGTTGTAGAAGGTCTTTTATCAAGTCCAGAGTCTCCTGGTGCACCTGTGATTTATATATCTTCCTAAGATCTCTTGGATTTTACAGGCTGGAGATGCATGGAATATCTTGAGCTTTCAGAGATGCTTCCAACTGCTTATAGTTTTACACAAGCATTGCAGTGTTGGATAGACTTGAAACTTTTGTCAGTGACCAAGAGGAATCAGTCCATATGGGTGGTCTCCTCATACTGTGCTGCTGCATCTAAACCTCTGGAACCTCACAGACCTTTCCAATCCAGAAACCCTCCACATCTGGTCTTTGAGGGCCTCCCAGAGTAGGTTTGCTCAATATTTTTTAGCAGATGTGTGCATTGATTTTCTGCAGCCTGATTGCCCTGAAATGTTTTCTCAATTCTTCAAGGCCCTTTAGTGTAGTTTCTTTCTTAGGAGATGTGAAGACAGAACTGTTCAAAAAACCTTCTGCTTTTGTCTTCTGGTTGTTATTGGTAGTTATATTGCTGGAGAGAGACATCCCTCCAACAGCAGGTTCTGATACCTTTGATTCTCCCTCTTCCACCCTTGCATTTTCCCTTCAATTTCATTTTCTGTTGTTTTGGGCTTCTTCCCCCACCCCCCACCCTCCCCCCCTTTCCTTTTCTTTCCATTGCAATTTTGTGTTTATTACAAAATAAATCATCAGCAAATCCAAAACCTTTGCCTGTGGTCTTCCCTTCTTTAGCACAGGCATGTGCAGTCCTTGGCACACATGGCAAGGCCGTATGTGCTGACCATCTTCAGCCTTGGACTGACTTCCTCTAGCAAAGAAAGTTCTCCCTGACCTGAACAACTTTACTCTTTGTGCCTGGGTAGTAGATAACAGAGGAATGAACCAAACATACTTCTTTGTGAAGTTCTAAAGAAATTAATCTGAATCCAGCATTCTTCATTGTTGGATAATGCTTAAAAGATGAAAGTTGCAATTCTCGTGTAATCTCATGATTCAGAGTTCGTGATCCATCTATGGGCAAACTGTGCTTATGCTGTAATCCGCCTCTAGAGGCACTTGCTCCTCTTGGAAGCAAACTCTAGAGGATATTTTGTCTGTTTGGTTAATACACTGGTTTAAGAGCTTTCTAATGTTCTATAAATCTTTGTGTTACCATAAAGTGTTTTAATCTTAGTATTATATTCTTCCTCAACTTCCACTGAAATGGATGCAAAATCATGTGCTTAAACACTGTGTTGGGTGGATCAGTCTTGAGGAGATAAGGAGAAACCTTTTGGGAGAGCATTAAGGTGTTGTGCGGGTGACAGAGGCTCCGGGGGACGATAGAGCGGTCAGATGGGGCCTGTGGAGCCGGGGGCTCGCCCTGCACTGTCTCAGCCGCTGTGCAATCGCAGCCCGTGCTGGGCTTGCTGGAGGACACTTAACACGGCTGGGCGATGCCGCGCTGGGTACGTGCATGTGCCGAGTTATCGCCCGCACCAGAAACCTCCTGCTGTGCCGGTTTCCCCCTTTCTGTGTTGGAAAACGCGACCTTTGTTCCTCTAGGTTACAAAGGGAGCTACATTTACATAATTCCCGAGTGCCGCCAGTTCCCCGGGCCGGGCGGTGCCTGGGGAGCGGGGCCGGGAGGGGGAGCTGCGGACTCGGCTCGCCGGGATCGCTCCGTGCGGCCGCGCCCGGCGCCGGTGTCAGCCGGGGACAGCCACACTGAGCGGCCGGGGACAGCCACACTGAGCGGCCGGGGACAGCCCTGCTGGGCGGACAGGGACAGACTCACTGAGAGGACAGGGACAGCCACACTGAGCGGCCGGGGACAGCCACACTGTGCGGCCGGGGACAGCCACACTGAGAGGACAGGGACAGCCCCACTGAGAAGACAGAGACAGCCTCACTGAGAGGACAGGGACAGCCCCACTGAGAGCACAGGGACAGCCCCACTGAGAGCACAGGGACAGCCCCACTGAGAGGACAGGGACAGCCCCACTGAGAGCACAGGGACAGCCTCACTGAGAGCACAGGGACAGCCCCACTGAGAGGACAGGTACAGCCTCACTGTGCGGACAGGGACAGCCTCACTGAGCGGACAGGGACAGCCTCCTTGAGCGACCGGGGACAGCCCCACTGAGAGGACAGGGACAGCCTCACTGTGCGGACAGGGACAGCCTCACTGTGCGGACAGGGACAGCCTCACTGAGAGGACAGGGACAGCCTCCTTGAGCGACCGGGGACAGCCCCGCTGGGCAGCCGGGATGGCTCTGGGCGCAGGAGGAGGCGATGCTCCGGCGCCCGGCGGGGAGGGCGCTGCCTGGGGAGGCGGGTCAGGCGTCTGTCCCGCGCTGGCAGATTTGCTGTTACTTTTGGAGCTCAGTCAACAGGCTGACAGCACTTTTTTTGTGAGGATGTAAACAAGGCTGCGAGTAGAGTGGGTGTCGTTCACGCATTTTTTTGTCCTGAATTCAGAGGGAAACATTCTGCCTGTTCATTAATAGTTAAAATAACACTGGTTTTTTTTTCCTCCCCAGAAGGATTCGGTTATCCCATAAAATGCTTCCTGTATTATATTTTCCTAAGGGTATATAGGTCTTTATCTCTAACATGTAGTAAACTTCTCTTCATCCTTCTCTAGTACCATTAAAGCCACAAGCCCTTTGTTGTAAAAGTATACTAATGAATAGAAATGTTACAGCAAGAACAGAAGTCTTGTGTTTTCCCTTCATCATGCATCATCCATTTTAATTAGACGAAAGGGTGGTGAGTACTGTGACAAGAGTCTGGAATTAAAATCATTAATTGATGTCAAGCTGACGAGAGACTGCTAACATGAATTTACTGACAGCAGGAAAGAAATTAACCTTATTACTTTATTTAGTACATTGGGACTATTTATTATATTTTCCTGTGTAAATTCAATGTGTTCTGTTAGTGATGATAGAGAAAGACAAATAATTAATAAAACCTACATAAAGTTTTATTACCTCCTATCAATGACATTGGGATGAAAATCACATCAATAATTTACAAAAAACAAACCCACCACATCCTTCTAATCAATGTAAGTCATCCAAAACTGTTGCAGCAACATTTTTGATATTTTTAAATGAGCATAACAGGCTATGCTCTCTAGCCAAGTAGGATTGCAAAAGTGATTTGATTTAAAACCATGCCTTAGTTTCTTAATGTCAGTGTTGCAAAAAATGAAACATATTTTCTGCAGCAATGACATTGATTGGAATAACTGTCTGGTTTGATCATCATTGGAAGGTCAGCCTAACAAAGATGAGTTTTAATGTTAAGCATCTTTATTCTTTAGATGAAAGAGTACAGCAGTGTCTTACAGAATGACAGCAGCATCCTATAGATAATTTGTGACCCAAAGGTCATAATAAAAGAATAGAGGGAAGGTCATCCTGTAGTAAAGGCCATCTGGAACTGTTAAAGTATCAGATGGAGTAGGGGGCTGAACAGCAGGACACTCTTGGTGTCTTTCCAGATTTCCCAGAGAGACCATAATATTTTTATTGGAAAACCCCAACTTTTTTCCCCCTTAAGCAAAATATTTTCATCAAGCAGTTTCATCTTACTTTAAGAAAAAAGGACAACATACTGTGATAAGGACAGGATTTTTGTTTCTTACATTGCCTAAGAGTTAGTTGTGTTTTTGAAATAACTCAAAGGTTCAGCTTTACTTTTGCTGCTACTATATTTTGATGCTATTTAACAGCTTTCAGAAAAACTGTTACCTCTAAAACCATTATTACTGCAAACATTCAGAATATAAGTAATTTGTAAAGTTTTCTGTTAAAACTTTCGCCTTCCTCCAATCCTGTTACAGAGGAGAGGAAAAATTCCTCAGTGATCAGAAAATCAGAGCAGTATGTTTCTCATTCTCACTTGTTTTATGATGGGGTCTACTTGCCTCAGTTTCACTGAGATTTGTAACATTGTTTTTGGCAGTGTTTTTTTACATGAGGGTGCAGGATATGAAAAAAAAAAATCAATGGCAATAATTTTTGGAAGAGAACACAGAAGTGAAGCACGTGAATATTGAGCTTTGGAAAAACATTTCAGGCCAGTTCCACTTCATAAAAATACTGACTTTGGGAGATATGTAAATTGGAAGCTTTGTACAATAATAGTTGCAGGAGTAGTTTTTTTAAACTAAACACCACATATTCTCTAGCTACGTATTGTAATTACAGAGATTTTAAGACATCATGCTAAAAGTATATTTTCTCTATTATTTACAGTGATTCCACACATTGCGCTGGGCGAGGTCTGGCCAGGTGCCTTGCAGTACATTGAAAAAACATAATTATGCCACATAAGGTGGTCTTTATAATATTCTGTGTTACAAATTAATCTAAGGTGTCTTGTAGATCACGTAAGTCCAGTGCTCTTGTAGACATATCAGTTCAAAGTAAGAGCACTAAAATGTTTCACTTTAGAATGCCAAGAACTTCAGGCTAAGGCAGCAGCATGTTCTCTGATGTTGTATGAATTCCTCTTTATTGGCAGAGTTACTAGCAAAGACTTATTGGAGAATTAAAATAGCCGTACCATAGTTACTGACTTACTGAACTTATTGTTACTGAATTGAACAGAACTCCAAACCTGTCAGGTTTTCCACACTGCATTACAGGGCTCTGTTTGACAGTAAAACAAGGCACTAATCCTACTCCTTTTTCTAATTCTTAAATAGTGCTGTAAGTATTTGAATAGCCAGAAAGACACCTAATGATACATTTGTAACAGGCAGATCAATCCTCCCTCCCCACTGCAGCTGCAACCTTTATTTTGTAAGCAGTTACTGGAACAAACCTTTTCTGAGTTATGAGACACCTGGCTCTGTTTCTGACCATGCTATAGATTTATGTCTCGGTACTGTGACCCAGGAATGTTTGGAATCCTCAGAGTTGTTGTAGGTGTGAGTTTGTGGGTCCTGAGCTAAGGTACTGACTTATAAGTGATATTCTTTATTGGTTTGGGTTTTTTTTCTTTTCTTTCATCTTCAGTGTATGAGATTCACATAATCCTTTCTTTGTTGTGATCGTATTTTTTTGTCACTTCATACTGTTTCATTTTCCAACTTCAGGATTAGGCTATTTTATACATAGTACTGTAGAAACACAGAACAATGGACCTGAAATAGAGCTAGCAGCAGAATTTTGTAGCCACTTTTGTTACTAGACTAGAGGAGCATGGCTGGTAAATAAGCTGAGCTCAACCAACTGATAACAGTGTTGTAGCTCAACCTCCAGTTGCTGCCTTGCAGTATCTGGGAATGACTGATTTGATTCATGCTGTGATGTATGGTGCCATTTGAAATGTGGTAAGCCTGTGTCACTTGTTTCTTGCACACATGGGAACAGCTGCTCCTTACTGACAGTGCTCCTTACTGACTTCTTCTGACTGCAGAACTCAGATGTTGCTCACCAGTGCTGCTTTCTGAAATAGTTCTCCAGTTGGGGGAAAAAAAATGTACAGGAAGAAATGGTCCAAGCAAGTCTGCATGAAGGAGGAAACTCTTAAAGTGAGGAGGGATGAAAGCAGGAGCTTGTGTTTCAGCAATAGTTGAATATCATTATCTTCTTGCTTTCTACTTCAGTCCAGCAGAAGAGCCAAATAGGAGATTAGAGCTGAGATAATCTAATGATCAGGGACCTGTTGTCATAGGTGTAAATATCAGCCTTTCTGGCCAGTTTTGTTATGCAAAAAAGAAACTGATTTCCATTCCACTTCCAGACAGCAGTGATGTTCTTTGATGTAACATGGTTCCCAGCAGGGTAACAGTCCCAGTTGCTTATTTGAGTGATCCTCCACTGCTGGGGTCACTGATCCTTGGATCAGTCATGAAGATAAGGACATGAAAATTTCAGTCATGGTAGTGTTTGTTTTGGAGACAGGAGGACCTATATTGCCTGTACACCTGAAACATTCTGCTTTGGTTGAAACATATTCTTTAATAAAAGCACATCAAACAACCCCTCCACCCCAAAATGTAGCAGACTGTTAACTGCAAAGTAGGCTGAAAGCTCCATTGACGTGTAAGATAGTTTGCAGATTTTTTAACTCAAAATAAGCATGGATTTTCACTTGTTTACTGCAACATCCAAGAAAGCAGGTTTGAGATACTCTCCTGGGGGGGATGTGTCTTCACTTTGGAAAGACAAAGGGTGAATCAAGAAGGTCAGGAGATAAGAAGGATGGGGGGGGAAATATATGAGAGATGCCACAAGGTTAGACGAAATAATTTTAATGTCTCCTTTAGTTTCATCAATGTCACTTGATTTCAAATTGGTGTTTGCACTTCACCTGCTCATATGCATAATATTTACTTTCTCTCCTGCATTTTTTCATTTCTTTACGTCTTCATTTGTATTTTGCTGCCTTTCTTTAATAGCCTTCTTTAATATAACTCCTTATAAAAATGAGCATAATGTTCTCTCCTTAATATATTAGGGCACTTAAAGTAATCACCTTATCACCTTTATCCTTCACCTTTTTTTCTTTTTTAACTGCAGCCCTCCTGGGTTGTAGCTCATTAAACGTTTTTGAAATTCTCATGCATCTCTTCTGATTTGAGGAGGGGGAATCTTCAGAGAGACAGTAAGTACTATCACATATTCTAATTGGCAGATAGGCTGTGATTGTTGAAGGAGAAAGAAAATTAAGACTGTCTGATTATGTAGATACATTTCTTTAATTTAGAGATGATGGGCAGCCTTTAAAAAAAAGAACAGTAAGTAGTCCCTGTAATATTTCTCAGCTGTTGTAGAACCTATTTGTAGGAAATATATGTATGTAAAATTTCTATGTAGGTGCAGAATTATAGTTCTTTAAGAGAGACTACATCACTTTTTCGAGGTAGGACCTGCAGGATATGCCATTCCTGCAAGATGTTTCTTTCATACTGTTTTTTTAAATTTTTATTTTATTTTATTTTATTTTACAAAAAACTCTACAGCTTTCTCTGGCAGTCTTTTTTACTACCTTTTGTTTAGGAAATTGCCCTGCTCAACAGTATCTAAACTTAATTATTCTTGCTTCAGTTAAATACTAACACATTATTCTTTTCCTCCGGTGTTTGCAGGCTGCTGTTATGTCCTCACTCTGTCTTTTTCTTTCCCAAACAGCTTGATGTTGCTGACTCATATCTGTTACCCAGTAGAACTTCCAGATCCATTCCCAAAAAAGCAACTCACAGATTTTTCCTGTACTTTTAATTGATTGTTTAATTGTTTGAACTATGTAAATTACCTTCTAGTTGCTGTTATTTAAGTTAATTCTATTTTTGAAGTCAACTCTGTATTTCAAAAACATTTGAAATGTTAATCCTTTCCTCCAAAGTTCTTTCCTTTGGGTTTTCTGCAGATTCAGTAGCATCCTAATTAATAATGAAAAACCGTGAGTAAATTCAGAGAGTGATCCACATAGAAAATATCTCAATCTGTCCATTCTAGTGACTATGAATCTATTCTTTAGATACTCTGTAGGAGCAGCCTTGTTCTACCTATTGCATCCATCCTATAGCTGTTTTTCAGCCTGGGACTGTTTCTGCTCTGTTCACAAGGCCATTTCCTATGTTTTAGAAGGGAATCTGACTGACTTAACTACATCTGTTCTTGATAACTCTCTGGTGGCTACTGCTTGTCCCATTATCTCCTCTGTGCTTACCAGAGGTTTACTTAAGAAGGAATTGAAGGTAAACTCATGAATCTTTAATTCTCCCCCTTCTCTGAGGTATGTTTGACTTTTTCTAGTTTTTTAGTATTTTAGCTGTCCTCAACAAGTTCTCCTAGTTGCTGCAAAAGTCTGAGGCTGCCTCAGACAGTTGTGCAGGTCAGATGAAGTACCTTAACCAGTTTCTAGCTACTTTTTTTTGCTGGTATATTGAAGATATTTTTGTTTTTGGTGGTAGTCAATTATTCTGGTCATCTGCTTGCAGTCAACCATTTCAGTGAAGACAGATGCAAAGAAAAAAGCCATTAAGCCTTAGGTCTCCTCAGCATCATCTGTCAATATCCTTCCCTCACTGCCACGCAGGGGAGCAACCTTTTCTTTGCTCTTCCTTTTACTGCTAATGCAATTATGCCATGATTTATTGTCATCTTTAAAGCTCCCTGCTACTTTTATTTCACATTATGCCTTGGCCTTTCTGATTTTGCCCCTGTATGCTTGTGTAAACTGACTACATTTTGCATGTGTTTCCTCATGTGTCTGAGGTCAGAGGATGGTCATATTTCAGTCAACTGGCCACACATGTATATCTATAGCAGATAAGGCAGAACTGATAATATTTTTCTTTTAATGACTTGAAAAGGTGGATCTCTAGCCTTTTAATTTAAAAATTATATTTACATACCAGAATTTTCTGACTTTTTTTTCAACTGTGCTTAGGTTTTGAATGAAATGAGGGGAAATTAGGAAGAGGGGGTGTCTTTCTTATTTACAAGCTGTGGTTGTTGGTGGCCATTATTATCCATTGTGCGCAGTGATCCTTCGGAATGATTTTCCCAGGAAAGCAGATGGCTTTGCTTGAGAGGTGGTTATAACTGTGATAACTGGCTAGCTCTAATCATGGTAAGAAAAGCTAAGTGTCATATGCTGGTTCAGAGTGAAATCACAGTAATGTCTATAATCAAGGTACTCTCATTAGAAGGGTGGTTGTCAGAAAAATTCTGCTTGGCTCCAGACAAAGGTCAAAGAAAAATACAGGAGAGGACAAACTCACATATTGACTTGATTGCCAAAAATTAGAAAAAGGGCCATTAAAGCCCTGAAGTCAGTGAGGAGGTTGGGGGAGGAGCAGCAAGACCTGGTGTGCTGTGCCTGCAAGGTATTTTTCACTAGCAAAGAAGGAGGGGACAAATTTGACAAGATCTGGCTGCTGGCCAATGCACTTTCTGACCTCTTTATTAGAAACGATATCTGCTAAAAATTGGACTGAATGTGTTCATCCCGCTGGACTAACTTGAACAAGCTGACTGGCTTTATAAACGTGTCGTTGTTTTTCTCTGTTTCCAATCCATCATCCCAGCACATGCCAGTCTGATGGTAGAAGAACTGAGAGCTGGCAGCCGTGAATGGCTTGTCATTAAGCTTCTGTCCTTACACAATGCTGTTTCTATCCTTAATAAACATTGTCAGCCATCTCACATATGTGGAACTGCAAGCATTCAATACTGATTTTGTAAATGAGTGAGTCTCGGTGGAAAAGACGAGGGTGTGGATTATCACTTGGGCAATAGCTGAATCCTGGCAGCAGCAGGAGGATTAATTGAATTGACCAAGCAATTGCACACCAGAAACAGCAGCCAACTTTTTTTCTGCTCTTATGGGAGGACGTTGCTGCCATTGCAATGGCAAATGTAATGTACTAGCCATGAATATCCTTCCCATGCTGTGTTCATCAATTAAGATAAGTAGTGGGTTTTTTTTTGCAAGGACCTAAATCACTAATACGAAAAAAATCCACACAAAGGAGACTGAAGGTCCCAGGGGATTTGGGATATATTTATATTTTACTCCTAACTTTAGATGAAATTAGAGCTGATTTCTTTTGACAGCTTGCCTTATTCACTTTTACCAACAGCAGCTCATCCAGCTTCACAGATTTGACTTTTCTGTTGCTGAACAAAGTTGAAGTTCAGTTCAGAGAACTGCTGTAAACATTTAGCTCAGGGTGGAATTGAATCTCAAATTAATACAATTATTTAGTATCCTCTTACGAGTTACATGGCTAAATGCCCTTTGTGGTCAAGGAAGGGCTCCTCAGGACAGTTGGTAAAGCTGGGAGAATGGTTTGGCTTCATCTTAAAGTGTCCATATTAAAGATGTTTGACTGAACTGTGTGCTGGACCAGGTAGCAGCTGCCTCATGTGACTGAATCTTGACCAGCTCTCCTGGGAGTTCAAAACGTACCTTGACACCTAAATGTATGTGTTTAAAATGGTAGTTGCATTCATCTAAAAACTGAATATCACTCACAGTTTTTAAGAGGGGTAGCTGCTGTTTGCTGGGGACAGCTGCACTTAAGCTTTTGCCTTCTCTTTGTGACCACCATTTCATGTGCATAGGAATTGCTGTACAATGGGTATGTCTATCATTACTGGATTAGCTTGCAATGAAAAGCTCTTCTAACAATTATAGGAAGTTCTGCAGCTAACAATATTGTCATTTGAAGCAGTTATCATTAGCTTTTGAATTGAATGGCACACAAATGCATGAGGATAGTTTATACTTTACTGAACATTATAAATTGAGTCTCAAAAGCATGACAGTGCGTTGTTGACATTTTCAATATTAACACTTCAGCAGGAAGGGTTTAGAAACTTCTTGGGATAGCTTTGTATTTTTGAAAGTTCAGTTTCATTTAAACACTGAAAAATTGATTAGCAGTTTATGCAAAAATTCTTTGACAATGAAAAGAGCTATGTGAATGTTAAGCATTATTATTATTATCAAACCCCCACAAAATCCTTAGGAAGGCCATAAATCCTCAAAATTAGCTGATCTGAAATCTCAGATGTGCATTTTTTTGTGCCATGTCATGAACGAATGCAATTCAGTGAGGACAGCTTAATACACTTACCCCATTATGAAACCAAAACACTGTGGTCAAACACTTCTCCAGATACTGGATTTCATTAACGGGGTGTTGCTGATTAGGGCTGAAGTACAGAGCAAGTTCTAGGTTCTCATCTGTGCTGCACAGTGTGTTTACAGAACCATTTTAATCTTCCCCACAACAGTCTGCACTGGCATTTCCCATATAGATACTTGATGTGGTTTGTGCTAACAAATGATTTAGGGCATATCAAGCCTCTACACACTCGAGCACACAGACGGGCCAACATAAAATATAGCATCACATTAAGTTCAGGCTCTTATATAGAAATATATTCAGAGTTAAAAGCTATTATAATTCAAAAGGGATAGTGCAGTATTCAGCTGAGAGCTCTTATTCTTTTCCAGAATATGCCTACATATTTTTCCTAGTAGTTTGGTTCCTTCAAGTTGAAAGACATAAAGTTTAAATGTAGTATGTCCTTGAAAAGGCAAACCCAAACATATTTTAAACAGTATTCAAACATATGTTAAGCAATCGAAATACATATACTTTTCTCATGTGAAAGTGGTGGCATTTTCACTCTGGCTCAAAAAAATAATTAAGCACAAAAAAATAATTAAGAGAATCTGAACATTTTGGGTTTCAGTACAGTTGGACGTCTTATGCCTTTAATTTTAATATTATTCTTTAAAAAATGGTATTGCAAACAGTTATTGGGTACTTTGGTTATAATTAACAGGAAGATTAATGTGTTTAGACTCTGATTTTTAGTACAATGTATGTGTATTAATACATTGTATTAGCAATTGTAAAAAATATTCTAGAAGTGTTCCTGGTGGATATGAACATAATTACTTGCATAACACTTCAACAATCAGTTCTTTCTCACTTGAGTGGGAATAAGTATCCCTCATGGAGCCATGCATGGGAAAACCTGAATGCTCTGGCTGCAAATGGCTCAGCATCCAAACTATCAAAGAGCCAATCAGCAGATGCAGGAGAAAAGGTGGTCCACATGAAACAGGGAACACTCATGTCTGCACTTGTGGGGAGTGATGTGGTGTGATCTTCATGGTCAAAAGCTACAGGAATTCACTGCCCTCTCCCACAGCAAGTCGTGTAACAAAGGCAGGTATCACCAGTAACCACCAGGTAATTCTGTTTTATAAGCACTTCAGGTAACAGTGTTTTCTTCTGATTGAACTACTCTATGCCATGTTATTGTTAAATTCTCTGACTTCATGCACTGAAATTTTGGTTATCTAAAATACATGGATTTTTTCCTTCAAATTGGTGTCAGACAATGTTCCCATGATGATAAATTGTCCATTTAAAGGAAAATAAAAGCTACCAATGTCTAAGAAATTTCTGATTTCCTTTGCTTGTTCCATTTAGTGGATAAATGTCAGTAGGTAAATTAATTTCTTTGCGGGGTAATTAATACTAGACTACAAATTGAGAGGTAAATTACAGTGAGAGGAATCAACATGCACAGGTGGTTTTCAGACCTACTTTTCCTCCTACATAGATACCTTTCAAGTGATTAAGGCTGTGACACTTCTGAATTACAGCTTTGGGGTATAGGAGAATGTAAAATATATATTTTTATTTTTACAAAGGCCTGCAGAAACCATGTTTGAGTTTGAAATGAGTTTTGGATTTAAATTTGAGTCCCTCTCCACTGTAAATTAAACAAAAAACAATTCTAGTATAATGTTGCTGAAATTGTAGAGGAAAATTCTCTCAGCTGACCAGTGTTACAGTTTTCACTTCCATTTTTCCCTATTAAAACAAAAAGCAACCAGTAAAGAAAATAATTTTGTATTTGCAAAATTAAAAATTTATGTTAGTTTTAACTGAAAATTTTGAAAATTAAAAATAAAAAAAATTCACTGTGACTGAACATAACTTGGGCATGGAAATGAATCAGTGAGCCATCAGTGAAGATGGCTCTGGCTGTTGAAGGTGTTTCAGTCAATCACTTGTATCCCAAATCACTATTTGTGGTCAATTCTTTCAGAATTTGTGGGGGAAGACATGTCTGTGTATCCATGCCATCCTTGTATTCCCTTCTTTTTTATGGTGATCTTTGTTAGTGTAAAGGAGCAATTTGCTTGGGACTCTGTCTCAGGAAGAGACATTTATGATATTCACATCCCAGTTCAGGGCTGGATTCACATGCTTGAACACAGATGACTTTTGGTGTCATTTGGATTACCACAGTCTGAGACTCCAGCACGGCCTGGGGCAGTCCTTGCCCAGCAGCCGCAAGTCCATCAGGATTACCTGGGCATGTCAGGTGGCCAGAGCTGCTTGTGTTTGAGCAGCTGAATCAAGGCTGGGTATCCAAGCTCCCGAGGAAGACCTAGGTAACAGCATCAAAAGTGTCTCTAGAGGGGCTCCTTTCATGCTGTGACACAGGGATGGTTCCCAGCTCTGGAGTCTGCTGCCGACAGCTCCCGGCCGCCTTAAGGGGAGCCTGCACACCTGGCTGCTCTGAGCTCACCTACTGCTTGCACCAAGATCTCATGTCTTTATATGCAGTCTGAACCCCACCCTTTGTGTATCCCCTTTTGTTTTTTGCAAATCTAATCTTGAAAGGGCCATTTTAAAATTTCCAAGAAGGTCTAAGTTACCTAACTTTAAGGCATTTCTATTTTCAGAAAAGTTGAGGTTTGCTTTCAAAAGAGACAGAGGCTTTGAATAGGCTGCCCTTATTAAAAGTTGGCAAACAAGATGTTTTTGAAAATGGCACACAGCAGGGATGCACAGAGCTTAGTCTGCATGGATGGGTGCTGTCACACTGTGGCCATGGCTGTAGTAGATGAAAAAGGAGCACATTTTACTAATGGAAGGGAGGAGACAGCTGAGTGCTTCATTTTGCAATGATGACAGAGCATTAAATTGGTCTGGGGTGACAGTATGAAGTGGAGGAGTGGTCAGTTTGCTGTGCATATGTGTGTGCAATACATCAAATGTTATAAAATACCAAAGAAACTTTGAAGCCTAGATCAAATTTTTGTAATAGCTTTATGTACATTTGAAAATATGACCTGTGCTCTATTTGTGCTTGTCAGATTCCTAAATGTCATCTGTCACTTTTTATCATACAGCTAAATTTGTGCACATAGATATAAACCCTGTCCAGCATCACCTTTCATTTGTAACTTTAACACAAGGCACATGTTTTCACTTTCTGGGAAGATGCAGCCTGCTTTTGAGAGATGCCAGATTCAGTTTGTTTATATTTTTAAAAAAGCATGCACATTTCAAAGGAATCGTACAAGAATCTGCTTCTGCTGTTTACTGCATGCATGCTAACATAAATATCTCTGTATATCCTATCCCTCCCTACACAGCTTTTAAATTCTGAAAAAATAAGATTTTTGTAATAAGTAAAGTAAGAAACTACTGTTGAAAGTACAAGCTAAGAAAGTACGTTAAAATTCCTATCTAAATTAGAACCATTAAATCTGGTAAATTTTGATTCCTGTTGTACATGAATGCAATATGAATGGTGTCAGGCAATTCTCAGACAGGTCAGGTAATAGCACAGGCATCCTAGGATGCATGAAACGATCGATTAACTCTGTTTACCAGCAGCTATGGCTAGTCAATATTTGGCTAATAATGAATCAAAAGACAGTGGTTAATCAGATATACTCCTTAAAGACCAGAGCTGATTGTAGCATTGTTTCAATCTAGGCTTCAATGTCCAAGGTAAACTTGAGACCTCGTGGCAAACCAAAACTGGAAACCTTCACTGGTTTCCATTAAGATAGGCCACCTAAAGTGTCTGCTAGCTGCTGCTTTCAATGCCTTGGGGGGGGACATCCATTGGTTTCAGCCACCTTTTAATTTTTCAGAATCCAAGCGAAAACGCGAGAATTCCGCGAGAGGCAGGCTCGGGAGCGCGACTACGCGGAGATCCAGGAGTTTAACCGGGCGTTCGGCTGCGACGCGGATCCGATGTACGCTGGGATCGCTGCCTACGACTCTCCCAGCAGCGGCTCCCTATCCCTGAGTGCCCGGCCACAGAGCCCCAGGGAAGGGCAGACTGTGGAGGCCTTGTACGCCCAAGTGAAGAAACCACGCAGCTCCAAGTCTTCACCTGTAGACAGGTAGGCGTCACACATCAATCAATGCACCCTCTCAGAATCTGCCCTTGTACTGCTTTGGTCATGGGAGATGGGTGTACATCAGTTGGAAAGGCAGGGCTGCATTTTTATAAATGGCTTTTTAAAGCCTTTATGTAGAACGGTATTGAACTCACTCAAATAAGCCTGTTACAGAATGGGATGGGAAAGTTGTTTTCTGCAGAGCAGCTACGTCTCTTCAGATGGTTTGGAATTTTCAAATCACTGTTGGGTATCATTAGAATGAAATTCAGATTTCTAATGTAATCAGGTTTATTTATCAAAACTCTAGTAGATATGCTCGTGGAACACAAGCATTTCCAATCTATTTGCAATCTATTCCAATCTCAAAAAGGTTATTGTTGTTACAGCAAAGATGGGTTAAAGCTTACATGGTTTCTAGTCCTACTGTAGTCCTGAGCTTCAGACTAACAGGTTGAGCTTTTTGATTAGATGTAGACCAAGTGAGCAAATTCCAAGCTTCACTCATGAGTTACTTCTCAGGTTGCAGCTAATGATTTGTAGTCTTCCTGCAGTTACATTATCTGAACTGTATATTGCTTGTTTTTATGCTGAAAATGGGCAAAATTCTAGTTTCTGTTGATGGAGTTCTGAGTTCATTTAAAACCTGAAGCTAAAACAGGCATGTAAACTAACATAAAGTAAAAATAGGGAAAGGCAAAATTTACAGGGGTTTTTGTGCTTTAACAGTGAAAATACACCTGTTTTCTTGGCTTACTGTTACGAACTTGTAGATCTGCATTTTCTCAGCATTACAAAAACTAACACTAAAATCCTAGTGCAAGACTTATTGTTCACTCATTTGGGAGTATTTATTTTGTTCATCGTAAAGCCATTCTTTTTGCTTTCTACCTCATTCTTTCCAGCACAAAAATACTGAACTTTCAATTAAATCAGCAAAGCAGTGTCTTTGCCTGTAGTGTTTGAGATCTGTGTAGCTTCTACATAAGCAGTGACATACACCTTGCATATTCTGTTTCAGGTAGTAATGGAGTAATTTGTATTTCAGCTAAATGTCTAAAACTCTTTGAGGACTGAAAGTATTGTATTTACCACTCCACTAGACCTGTTTTACAAAGTTTCTTTACATAAAATTGATAAAAATGCATCCTCTAACGTGACAAATAAGAAAATCTCAGATGCATTGTGGACTGCTTACATTTTTACTAAAAACCAGTAGCACTGCTGCCTTTTTATTTTCTCCATCAGACTCTTCTCTTGCATTGTATAAAAGGTCTACCTTTTGTAGCAAATGAAAATAATTAATATATTGTGGATGTATGCATATTATTTCAGTAAGGGAAGCAAAATAATGTTAAAAGATGACAGCTTCATCTGTGTCCTTGAAATTTTATATTGCTGAGCCTTATATTGGCTGGCACTGGTATACCCAGTTCCTGACATTTCAGCACTTTTGTGCCTTTGGAAATCAAGATAGCTTTGGATATGTCTGCCACGTGGTGACTCTCATGGCTGTTTTTGTTAGACCAAAGGCAGTGTTTCATGCTGGAGTTGAATGGCATCAATGTCATATCAACAAAAAAAAAAGTTCTTTGATACAAACCTGGCACGGCAAAATAGGAGACCTGCGTGACCCAGCTAACTCTGTGTGGTGGCTGATAAAAGAGCCAGGAGAGAGTGAGTAAAGTGGAAGATAAGGGAGTACCGGGGGAATCTGATGTTAATCAGGTGGGTAGGACTGAAGAGCAGAGCAGCAGTTTTGTACATTCAGCTGCTCCTGGAGCACGGAGGGTCCTGTCTCTCACAGCTGGATCACGCTGTGACAAAAGGAAAGGCCCAGCACACACAATGGGCCTGAGCAGAAGGATAAAATACAAATGGGGCATGGAAAACTAACCCTAGACCCGTGATAAAGGGGAACACATTTGGCAAGAAACACCCAGAAAGTAATATTTAATTCAGATGTAAAAATATTCTTATTTGCTATAAGTGTGCACTGAAATACCTGTTCAGGGGTCTGAGGCATGAAGGTCTGGCGTATGGGGTTTTCTTTCCTCTCTTTCCTCGCGCTTGGTTGTTATTAACAGCCAAGCTGTGGAGATGGTGAATCCCACCTGGTTCCAGGAGACATTCAGGGGAATGTTGCAGTGATGTGCACAAGCCCAGGATCAAAGTTACCTCTCCCAGAAGCTGGGTCTGTACTTTGGGCTTAGTGGTGAGAGAGTGTGTCATAGAATCATATAATAAATAGTTGGGATTGGAAGGGATCTTAGAGATCACCTGGTTGGGCTGTGAGGGAGCAGCTTTCAGTTGTCCTTGAGGTGTGTGAAGGATGCCTGGGAGCTTGGCCTTCGTAATGTTCATCATGAGAGCTTGGATTGTGGCTGAGGTACCTTCCCAAAGGCTGCTCTGTCTTTTTCAGGCTTTATCTTTGATAAACTCAGGAAGCATCATCTGAGCATTGTTCTAGGAATCACTTATGACCATATGGACCTGAGGTGCTTGTTAACTGTTTTGTCTCCTTGTCTGTAGAATACCTGTCTCCTCACCCCATGTGCATTACAACTTGTTTCTTGCTATCACTTTCCACAGTGAGACCTTCCTCTTTCACTTGGCATCTCCTGTGATGCCACTTTTGACACCAAGCATCCAAGTGCCCCTGCTTAATGCTCTTCTCCATGGAGCTCTCTTCTCTGCAGTCTGATTTATCCTGACAATGCTACAAGAAATTTGATGACAAATAGTTGGTTGCAGTTCTGCATCCTTAAAATATTGTGTACATGAGTGTTCACCTGTGGTGAGTGTTATTTTTAGTGTGTTTTACTCCTTTGCCCTCCCATCCTTTCCTTTCCTCTGGATGTTTCAGAGGCTACCCAAATAGAAGCAGTTCCTTCCAGCCTGTGTGGATGGGAAGGGAAATCACTCACAGTATGTTACCCTTGTGCTGAACTGCCAGGAGCTGGTAATGGCCAGGCTGTCTCAAATCTTTAGCACGTTCATATTAAAAGCAGCATTGTTTATATGGGAAATGTTATTTCTATTGAAGTTTGGTGCTTAGTGCCAAACAAAATTTGACATTTAAGTATGTCCAAAAGGTTATTTAAAAGTCTCTTACAAAGGAGCTTATAACAAAATGTCCTATAATAGTTAGCATACCATGTCTGAACACTTATGACAAATTTTTCTGTAACTTGCAAGAGAATTACTGCGCCTGTATGTGAGGCCTTGTCAGGGTTTGTTTTTCTTTAATATTCCCTCAACTTCTCTATTACTTTCATCAACACATGCCACCAACTGTTTTAACTGTATCATGGCAAATAGTGAATAGCAAAGTGGAGAACAAGTATGTAAACTGCTAACTGTGTAGACAGACAGTACAAAACAGTAAGAAACACATGGTTATTCCTTAAATTTTGTCTGTGCATTTCTCTAAAAAGGAAGTAGAATTGTATAAAATGTCAAAATACAGCAAAGGAGAAAAAGATGTTGACTCTGTCACTGCAGACATGCACAGCTAGATATGTGTAAGTGGCAATGTTTTACCCAATTTTACCAACAGTGGCTATTAAAAAACCCAGCCTGTACATAGTAAACGTTACTCAAATATATCCTTACAGGACTTCAAACTGGTTTAGAATTATTTTAATGCAGATTTGTATTGCATCAAAGTTCAATCATTAATGTATATTGGTGGGGCTTAGAGGGGAAAGTGTTACTTGGTTGATTGGTTTGTGTTTTCATTGATTGTATCAGTTAAAGATGTAGTGCTAAAAAGAGTTGTTCTTTATCCTAGAGAATCAAAGCAGATTGTCTTTCTTAACAGAGGAGTTTACTGCTCAGAAGAAATGAAGCTCTAGCAATAAATAAATAAACAAATAAATAAATACGTTGGAAGAGATTGATGATCAGCATAACTCCATATACATGAGCTGCCCTTGTGACATCAGCTCATCCAATGCACTGATATCAAACAGAGACAGGCTGCTAAGAAGTTTTTCACTTCTATGTTAGGCATTAATGGAGTGAAGCAGAGGTGGAATGTATAATCTATGTTTATTTTACCATTCGAGAAAGAGGTGTCTCAAGAACATAGTTCTTGAGAATAAGGCTTTCAGCTTAGCTGAAAAATGTCTCTAGTATGTTTTGCATCACAGAGGAGAGAAGCTGCAGACTGATCAATACTGCTTTTCATGTAGATGACAAGGATGCCATACAGTGGGGCTTTATGGCCATCACCTGACATCCAGAGCTGAGCACAGTGTAGGAAGACAACTCCTAATGGCTGTCACTCTGTAATCATTTCCCACCAAGAGTGCATTGTCCTGAAATAAAATTGAAATAAAATTGAAATAAAATAGGCACTGTGCTGCTGTAAATCTAAATAGCTTGAAAATAGTAGGTTAGACTCCTCCAGCTTGCTGAGGACATTTTAATGGAAACATAAATACCATAATCATATGCTTTTTGCATGCATTTTGCCATTAAAAGAAAAAAATCTTCATTTTTGAAGGGAGACCTTTATCAACTGGTTTATTTTCTATCAGGGGTGGAATGAAGTTATGTCAAAGGAATATCTGGGAACTGAAAATAACCCCTCTTCCTTAACTGTCATCTGCTCAGTGCAAAGAGGCAAGATGCTGTTTTTTAGATTGGGTCACATACTTTTCTTGCTGCTTTTCCAAAAAGAAAGGGAGAACATTTTATTAACTTGTTAACTTTGATTCTCCCAGTAATATCTTTGTGCTTAAATTGGCGTGAGAGCAGTGAAACCTGGAAACTGCATGGAAACACTCTAATATAATAAAAGAATATGTAAAAAGTGAAATAAGCAGACCCTGTCTTTCTAGTGTGTATAAAGTAACTCTTAGCAATAGCAGAATGGGTCATGAAAGCTATGAAATACTATATTGCTGTGCTTGGATAAATATTTGTTAAAAAAGCAGGCTCTTGTGCAGCTATATTAAACTTCTTTATTAGTAGTGTCAGTCACAGGAGTGTTCTTAAGTCTGTGGGATCCTTTATGTGCAGGAATCTGAGCTTACTGCCAGGCCCACCAGAGATAGAGATAGGAGTTATTACTCAGGCTGATGCATCCTGTAAATGCTAGGATGTTTCTTAGATGAAGAGATTTTTTGATGGCTCTGGAAGTTGACTTGAAGAGCACTTTCATGAAGAGAAAGGCCACGGCACTGCAAACCATCTATCCAGTGACATTTAAAACCTGCAGAGCTGTGCAGAAGGCTAACAATCTATATTGAATAAGATTATGAGTAAGCTTTTCCCTCCTTCCTCTGTTTACTTCTCTTTGCTGATCTGGAAGCGTTTTCCTACCTCCTGGATCCCTTGTTCTTCCCTGTTTATCACCCTTCACCATCAGTGCCTGCAGATACCGAGCTATAGGGGACGGTACCACTCATGCAGATAAATGTGTCAGAATACTCAGTCAGGTTGCAAGCGTTTCAGAGCAGGGACTTTCTTGTTTTGCAAACTCCATAAATTATTGGTAATGTTTCAGAAATTAATAGTCACAGGTTTTAAATCCTTCCCTTCTAGTCAGGGTCATTCTTTTTTGGCATTATGAAGTTTCATCCCTGTGAGAATCTGACTTCTGGAAAGACTTTCCTGGCCTAGGAAATGGCACATGTGCCATTATGGAACAATCAGACTCTGCAAGGCAATCTGCCTGGAGAGCAGTGGGTTAAAGAACTATTTGCAGTTCTCTAATGTGTAAGACTGAAAATAATACTTGGAAGTCATTGTGGTATTTTTCCTCCTCTGTCTGTTATAGCCCAGAGAAGGATTAGTTAGAGCCTCTGTGAGACTCTTCATGGGGTTTAATTTCACTTTAGTGCTAACACATTGGGTTTTTTGTTTCTCTACCCTTCATTCTATAAGCCAGTAATCCTTGCCCCCAGGACTGCCTAAAAATTAGCTTGGTCTCTCATAGACCCGTATATTTAGAACCCAATAGACACTATTAGCATTGGCATTTTATTATCTTAGGTTGGTTGTTTTCTTTTGTTCTTCCATCTTGATAGAATATAAGACAAGTTTTAATATAAATTCATGAGGATTTATGTAGGCTCCCTATTGTGAAAGTATGCGATTGCACTCCTCTGTTTGGGTTACCACTTTGGTGGAATAAATGGCAGACTTGCAGTGAACTCTATTCAGGTCTCCCATTTTAATTACTTGAAAGTCTTGGTCTCTCTCTGAATAGATACCAAGCACTGATATTGTTGTGAGAACCACATCTTTCTCCATTTACCACAGGCACAGCCTCACTGAAACCCCGGTGCTTTCTCTTCCCCTCTCCTCTGACTGGTTTGCCGTGTAATCTGGAGTGTGACAGCTATTTGTTTGTTTTTACAAAAGCAGCTGAGGTTAGTACCTCTACAAATGGTTGCAGTGGGAAAGTGCACAGAGAGATAAGAGAGATGAACGTCCCGCTCTGGGTTACAGGACCAGGAGGTGAAGAGGGGCCCACCCAAACGTGCCCTTCGTGCCCCCGTTCTGGGAGGCTGCGGATGGGCTCCCTGTGCTGGAAACTGGGAGTGTCTGCATAGCTGGGTGGTTTCAATTCCTTTAAGTGCAGATGAGAGACTATTTATAAAAGGGAGGTCAAAACCTGTCACTTCAATGCAATATATTTTACAGTATTTTAAATACATTGTAACTGAATAATGCGTAGAATTTTTTTTTGTATATTAGTGCAATTTGCACCCAGATATAGATCAGTTGAGTGTTTTGTTGCTTGCATTAAAAAAGACAAAAACCTTTACTTTTTTTTTTCAGATGGTAGAAGTTAATTAAATAAAATAAAAAAAGAAGAAAACAATAATTATATACCCTAGTGAGAAACAAAACATGATGCAAAAGCTAGAAAAGGCAAAGTCTTGGGCATCAAATGGTTATTGTAGGGCTTGAGATTGCAGTCCAAAAACGCAGCTGCGTGTGTAACGTGCACATCTTTTTTCCCACTAATGCCATCAATGCAACTTGAAGTTCTTCATCCTGAGAAAATTATGGGGAATATTTGAGTACACAAAGCTGAAAAAGCAAAGGCTTTCCCATTCATTAAATCAAGTGCTCTGATCCTACCGGTGTAAACTGCTAAAATCTGTTCTTTGCAAGTCCTGCTAACCAAAATTTGGATTGCAAACTGATGTTGTGCCTCACTTGAACACCATAATTTAATCAGTTTAATTTGTTGTTGCTGTTGAATGTGGCCCTTTCTAAATAGAATACAAATTTATGATCTTTTTGTCTTTTATGTCCCTCCAGTCAACCCATCTGTTCCTCTTTGGTGAAGGATTCAGGCTTCTCCTTTCCAAGCATTTGAAGAGCTAGGGGTTTTTAATTTTATATTTTTCTGGTTATGGGAGAGGGATGCACAGGAAGAGCTTGGAGAGAGTCCTGTGTTTCCATGAAATCTTGGCTTTTGACTTTCTAAAATTAAATATGCTATTTGAAGTTAGATCTTTAATGTACTTTAATGGATGAACAGTAAAATGTTCTTCTAATATTGAAGGGTTTGAGGAGTTTTTCTTTCTTTTCTATTTTTATGAATGACATCTCCTTCACAGATGAGACAAACTATATTTAACTATGCTGTTTATCCTTATGGCCAGTCTTGTTTGTTTATGTGACTTACAAATCATCCTGCATATGGTCAAAGTATTTTGTCACTGGAGGAAGTGGTGGAGTCTAATTGTGGGGAGGAATCCTCTGCAGTAAACTCCAGGAAGGAAAATAGCATCACTTCATACAGATTGCAGGGGGAAGTGGTCCATTCCTTTTAACATATTGTAAACTCATTGAATGAATGCATATGAAACATACCACACTGGCAGCCCTGGAAACTGAGAGATTGCTGAAAGATCTCATTTCAGTTTGTTCTTGGTTGGAAAGCTGAAAAACAGTGCTTTTCCAGTCATCACTCAGAAAACAGTGTATATTCCCAAAGCCTTGTACTTCATGATATATTGTTAAAGAATTGGTTTATAAGGTGTTTGAAATCTTGTTCCTTAAGGCTCCAACACTGTGATGTGAAACTTTGAAAGGTTTCTTGCATGACCTATTTTATATTATTAGTTATTTCTGAAGAACATCAGACTTATTTCTGAAATCAGACTTACTTGCCATGAAATTTTTTTCATTCTTTATAATACTAGTGGCATTTAAATAGCTTTTCAATTTGATGTGTTCATAGTAGTCTTTCTTACATGATGGATATATCAAATGCTATTATGGTAAATAGATGACATATTTGTAGAGGGTAGGTAATTTCATCTACCCAGAGTTTAGACAGTGATATAACATAAAAGGCTTAATTTATGAAAGGAAAAGCAGAGGAGCAGATTTTGATTCATTTTAATTTGTGTGTATGGTTTTGTAACAATAATGCATGGCATGCCTGAGCTGCATTGCTTTCTGTAATGAAATGTCTTCTGTGTGCAACAATTCATTGTTGATTACAGCCTTCCCTCATTCCTAGGTTTCCATTTAAAAGGAAGCACAAACTGGGATGAAAAGAGAACACATAATTTCTACTCCAAACATTTAAAAAAAGCAATTAGAATTAGACTTCAAGGGATGTGAGAACTGATGTCCCTCAGACTTTCCGCTTTCCTTTGGGATGGGAAGAGCTCTGACCTGGCAAACAAAGAAGATGGAAAATATTAGCATTGGCCTTTATTCCCCAAGACCCAGTATATATTCATTAATAGTTGTCGTATATGTTACTGGGTATTATATGCTGCAGAGAAAACAAGCAGAAGTTGCCGGTCATTACTTTGTAATTTTGTTAGTAGATATAGTGGGGGGGGGGGGGGGGGGCGGGAAGGGAAAGAAAAAAGGAGAAAAAAGAAGGTTTAACTGTGTATTATTTTGTACATCATCTTAAACTGTGCTGTGTCTGCCAGCTAAAGATAAACTCTATGCATATTGGCTAAAATGTCAAATTAACCCACCTGTTTTTAGGATTGCTAAATGTCCATCAAGGGATGGAGGGTTGTGCTGAAGCTATTTTAATTAGCAAAGTGTGATTTAAAGGTTGCTAAAATCAAAAAGAGCTTATTCATTTTTCATCAATAATAATTTTTCTTAATATTTCATCAAAACCTGCTGATTTGGAGACCACCTTCTGGGCTTTGATTCATTATGACTGCAGACGTAATTTAATTTTTTCCCCTTTCTTCATTCTGTGATATGCTCTTTCATCTTTGAGACATTGTTAAGATGTTTTTAACATTCACAGATTGCTAATTGATCCAACTTTTTTTTAAAACTGTACTTAAGACAGAGGCTTCTTTTCTGTGGAAACAATTTTCCATGTGTTTGCATTTATTAATGTTTTTTCTCTGTATCTGATGAAGTATAAGTCCTCAAACAGACATTGAAAATGGAGGACATGTATGGTTATATATATGGCAAGTGAGGCAAAAATATTAGAGACATGATAGAGAGAATTTAAAAGAGTTGGTAGAGTTATTAGGATTGTGCAGTTACTACATTAGGCCTTTACAGTTCATCTAGAACTAACCTGGTATTAAAACAGTGCTGTAAGTAATGGTTTTTTTTATCTAAATCTTTGGGGGATCATGGAGAAGAGCAATTATGGGAATTTATGCAAAGGCATTTTGTGAAAGGATGTACAATTAAAAGAAATTGCTCCTTTCACTTTAGTAGGCTTGTTCATGTAAGTTTTGTCTACGTTATCATACTCTGGTAATTTCTAGTCCCCAGATGCATTTCTGTTACTATTTTAAGTTGAGCTTCATAACCTGATTCTTCTTGGAAGATTTCCCTGCAGAGTAGTATCCAGAAAACTTTCCTTTTGGGTACCTTGTTAAAACAACAAGAGTTTGGTTACTCAGAACAGTGGGTTGGAGTAATCCAAGTACCGTGGGCTGTATCCTAATAATTTTCTGTGAGTAGTTGGGAAATTGTCACAATCTTCATTTTCCTTTGCTCAACTCTTACTTGTGAAACATGTCTCACTGTATGGGTGCACCTGATGTCCATTCTGGGAGGACACAGTGATTTACAGCAGGGCCATCTTTTTCTTTTCTTCCATGAGGCCATTTTCCTCAAGTCAGTCTAATTAGAATTTCAGAAACAACCTCTATGTCTTGCTTAGCTGGTCAGAGCTAAGTTGTTTGTCCTATGAAGCCACACTAAACAGTTCATGCAGACTGAATTTCATTAGCTTTCATTAGTTGCACTATTCTGCTGTACTTAAAATTGCTGCAGCTCAAGATGTCAGAATTTATCAGGAAAAGGTAAAACCAACATACCAGCCAGTGCCAGAAATAATCCTACTTTATTGAAGCTCACACTTACGTTTTTTTTATTATTCCTTCTCATGGCTCAGATGCCTCCCCTCTTTTTTGTAGCATGTGGTATGTGTTTGTCCACATTCAGTAGAGCACATGCCCGTGTGCAGAATGAAATGCAGATACAAGAATGTGGTTAGCTGTGACAGAATTTTTATGTGCATGTGTTTATGTCTGTCTATACGTTTTTGTATTTAGAAAATCTCTAAAAATTTCTCTGCTCCAGAGGAAGTGACCTCCAAAAGTCATCTAGTCCAACCCCCTGCTCAGAGTGGGTTTGCTCAGGTCAGGTTACTCAGGGCTGCAGTGGTGTCCTGAATATCTCTGAGGAAGGAGATTTCATTCAACTCCCTGAGTGCCTGTTCCAGTATGTGACCAGCTTCATGCTAGCTGAAAAAACAAAGGCAAAAAGAAAAAGCTTTTTATATCAGAATTTGTGTTTGTGTTCGTTTTCTCTCATTCTAATGCTGTACAACTCAGGGAGGATTCTGGTGTGTTTGTGTGTTTAAAACATAAACTAAAATACACAACCAAAATTAATTAATCACTTCATGTAATATTTGGAATATGAAACAGTAGATTTAAAATTTTCAGGCATCAAAAGAAATTTTAAAATAATAAGGATTACCTTACAAAATAATTGTTATCATTGCACTTTTCCTTGAATGATTGCCAATGTTGGCTTTTTCACCTATTATATTTACATATTTCAGAATACACTTGTCTCTCCCAAATTATTTTGAAAACATGTATTTTCTTTTTTCTCTACTCTCAAAACTTGAATAATAAGTCTGAGAACAAAGTATAACTTGATTCTTCTTTAAATAAGGGAAACCGCATAGAAAGTAGCCTTTTCTTGTTTAATGCACAGGTTTTGTATTGTGCTTACAACATTCAGCTCCACCAAAAATGATGCTTCTTCAAGTACCCTTAAAAATTACTCAGATATGTGTGTGTATGGTTGGATTGCTCCCTATACATACTTAGTTCTTGCTTTTCAGTCAGTCCCATTCTGGTGGAGAATTGTGTTGCTGTGCTGCTAGGGCAGGATTGCTGCTGTGTGGGACGTGTGGCTCCGACAGCCTTTCTTCTGCTGAAGGATTTTCTGTGTTTCTCTTTTAACACTGAGGTTCTGCAGCTCATCTGCACAATTTCCTGGGCAAAAAGAGATCATAACTCCCAGAGAAATGATACTGTGAGCCAGTGAATTGTGAAACAAAGGCTTCTGAGCATTTCTCTTGCTCGCTGTGTTCATTCTGAGCTGGAATTTGCAGATGGTGAGTGCATTGCAGGAATGGAGGCTCAGGAGTCGCGGAATCTCCTGTGGAGCTGAAGGGCCACACCAGAGGAAAGGGGGGGGAAACGAAGCAACTCTCCTGTGGAGATCAGGAGCACTGCAGGATGGGGATCTGGGAGAGGAAGCTACCTGCTGAGCTTGCTGTAACACAGGGGAGCCAGCTATCCTTTCACCTGCAGAAAAAAAAATAATAGAAAAATCAACTGCCCTCCTTGTAAGCACAGATGAGTAATAGGATGTCTGTGCGGGGTTGTCTTTCATCTAGATAGTATATTTGCAAGGACCCTGAAGAACTTAATTACCTTTAATGGAACTTGTAGTTCATATATACACCTTCACCCCTCAGCTGGTCCCCTCACCAGCTGATCACCTCAGTGTGGCACCTGTGCAGTGACACTCTGCTACTCTTTAATTGCACATAACTCAGGGCCAGAGTGTGGAGACAAGCCAGGAGAGCATGGAAGAAGAATTAAAGTGTAAAAGGTAATTACCTGGGCTGGAACATGGCCAGGGCACCAAGGTTAGCACCTGGATACTTGTGAGAACTGCCTGTTGATATTTGTCCAGAAACCATTTTCTTCAGAGTAACAGAGAAGCGCTTATTAGTCACGTGGCCTGATTTCCCCTGTACACAAAACTGGTTCTTACTGTGGTGTATTCTAACACTTGTGTAGTGCACATTGAAATGGGATGTGTTCAACAGCATTATGTGGCCTCTTTATCTTTTAGCTCTTGTTTGAGAAGACAGTTGCATGGTATTTAATCTAAATTTTTTGTTTTATTGCCTCCATGTTTTCTTGAGTGTACTAAGGTCTACAACAGACATAATTCATCTGAGATTCATGGCACCTATTTGAGAGTGTCCCTTGAGATCCTAAGAAAGGAGGAAAAAATATTTTGATGTGTGTTCCTCAGCCTCAAAACAGGGCAAATAAACTGCTGCTGAGAACTGTTGTGGTCTTTAGACTGCTGCAAAGGCAAAACAAGCTCAGCTATCACCAGATCTCACCAGAAAAGACACAGAACATTACCATCTTCCTTTACTTCTTTGTTTGTAGACAAATGAGCTTAGTTTAATAATATTTTTCATATTTCACCCTCTTATTTCATTACTCGATCTTCAGTCAATTTATATTCTTTGGGTTGAGCACAGAAGTGCCATTTCAAGCAACTCAGAAGTCACATCCTTCATCATTCTGCCTGAGCTACTCATACCTGCTCTTCACTGAGGCAATACTGAGAGTAGAGCTGCCTAAAGTCATTCAAGGACCCTGGAAAGTGGTTTTCCATTTCTTTCTCAGTCAGGTATTTATCCTGTCTTAAAATCCTCCAGACTTTCATCTGAAGGTAGCTATCTCTTGAATACATATCTCTCTAGGAGGAGAAATAAATTTTGTTCTGCTCTTGACCCTGTTTTTGATGTGTGTTTTTCATCTGTAAGAAACCTACAGCTTTTCACAAGGTTCTGCCGATTCTGTCCTAATTTCATGTTATGCCTGTCAGTGTTACCTGAGCATCTCTTCAGAGGAGGTCTACAGGACAGTGTCTCTATTTGTCATGTGAGGCTGAATGTGGACATCAAGAAGGAAAACTGTCATCCCTACAGATTGAGCCAAGTCTCGGTAGCTGTGGCTGCAATATTTTATTTCTCACAGGCGAGTGCTGAAAAGCACTTCTGCACATTCAGCAACTGGTTACATGATCTAACATTCAAGCTAGATCTGATTTGTATTTTTTTTGTTGTTATTGATTTTTGTGGTTGATAGCGTAGTGATCATTAATATTTCACTGGCATTTATTATGAAAGAGAATTATATTGTAATGTTAGAGGGAGATGTTGAAATTTGTATGTGATTTTAAATCACTGTGTATCCAGTCTGACAAATTGTGCTAGTGTATAGGAAATAAAAGGCACTAAGAGAACTTTAAACTCATGTTAGCAGAGGAAGGCAATTTTATGCAGTAAATAAATACAATTTTAAGAAGGATGCCGTGAGGGAAGTGGTTGATGTGAGATGAATATGTCAAAAGTAGGAGGAAATGAAAGTTAGAAGCACCAGGCTATGGACTAAGGATGAGAATGAGGTTGTGTGCCCAATGCCAAAAGAGCTCCCAGACTTTGTCTTGAAGATGACAAGAAGGTGGGATGAAGACTGGTATAGGGGGCAAAGAAAAGTAATTATTGCATTTCAGCGATCCTTAATATATGTCAGTAAGATCTTTGGCTATTATGTAATTCACATACAATTCACCAGCACGCAACCAAGTAAATCTGCTGTAATACTTTTTTTCCCCAATATGAGCTCTCTTCCAGGATTCACCTGAGATTAGCAAAGTTATCTGAGCTCATTTATTCCCACCCTGCAACTTCAGCAGTGCTGCAGATACAGAAATGAAGCCTTGGCTGCTTCATCCCATTTGAACAATTTAAAGAGGCATAAAACAGCAGGAGCTGCAATGTAGGTGCTCAGGTTCTTGCTGCTCGGTCACATTACTATCTTGCTGTAACTGCAAGGGTGTTGCAAACTTGATTAAAAAAATTAATGATGAGAAACAAAGGGATGAGCAAAGAGACCAAAAGAAAAAAGTGAAGAAACCGTGCAAGAAGTTTATTGCACGCAAGTCATCCAATTATCCCTCAGAGCCCACATCCCTTGTCTAATTGCCTGAGTTGATCCTTCAGGACTGAATGGATTAAATGAAATAGCAGGGCTGGTGGAAAGCAGCCTATGGGAGGCATTTTGTGAACAGGCTTGCATGAACAGCAGAATAGAGTTTCTATTTGCTTCTGTTTGTCTGGGCCTTCTGTTATCAAAAGAGGAGCAAAGAATAAAAAATATGAGGGCTTTTGATTAGTAAATAGTCCCTTTGGCTCGGAGTTGAGACACTGGGGAATGCTAGAAAGCCTATCCCGATACTTTTTATGCTGTGCTAGTCTGTATGGTATATCTCTCTCTGGGATCATAAACTCTCACTTTACACTATATTAAGTTCATTTGAAAAACTGAGGCAAAACATCTTCAGAATATCTCACTTCAAATTCACTAGACACTGGAGAATGTCAGGATTGAGCTGGCATTAAAATGAGAGTGAGTGGCAGCCCAGATTGTTGTCTCACAGCAGTCACGTGTGTCAAACTCCCAATGGAGGAAAGACAACTGCCAAGCTTAATGTACCTTAAAGGACTTCTGTTTGATACATTCCTCTGCAAACACACCAGATAAGAAAGAGTCTTGTCTGATAGTTGAGCATCTCAGCCTGTTATGCAAAATATCTCCTGCAATTATCCCCTCTAGACAACATCCGTCCCCCTTCCTCCTGCAACATTAGGGGTGGAAATAGTGTGAAAGGAAAGAAATCAAGAATATCCTGTAAAAGAATGAGGAGAGGAAATCAGCCTTCTTCCAGTCTTATTTCCTGTTGGCCAAACCCTTCAGTTTTGCCCAGTACATTGCCCTGTGAAAGAGTACATTTAGAGCACAAAAAAAACCTCTTAAGAGTGATGTTATCTTACTTATATTTATACAATACCACAGAGTGTGGTGCAGTATTTTATAGAGTTTATAATAAGATCAGGTTGTCTGTCTTACAGTTGTTATGTGAAATGTTAAGATGTAATACAGCATTAGAAAGAAAGAAGGCTACAGATATGGTAGGTGGTTCATTTGGGTGTCCTCAGGTGACATCAAGCTAAGAAATTAATTTCCTGAGAGAAACCTGCAGCAGAATGGAAACATTATCTGAACTGGAAAGGGCTTAGCAGAGGGGGCAGAAAAAATAATGTTTTCTGAGCAGTCCGAGACCTTATACTTGCTCTTGCCTTCCTTACTTATACCTCAAATTTTGTTCAAGAGGAAAAGTTTCTAAAAGTCCTATGCAGTTATTTCATCAAGACCATTTTCCAACTTGCTATGTGGTGAATGCTGAAATGATTCATGCAGTCATACTGTTCTGACTGAATAATTAAAACATTTTGACAGGCTGAATGTACAATGGATTACATCTGCTCTCTCTCTTTCTAGATATACATATATAGATATATGTGATGATTAACAGGACTAGGTCTTATGTGATATTATTTGATGGTTCAATGAACTGAGCTTTCATACTGCACTTAAGAGTGTTGATAGCATTAAGATAGTCATGATGGTTTATGGATCTAGCTGTCAAATTACAAAATTTCACAGAGTTAAAGAGAAAATGTTTGTGAAATGTAGAGAACTTAAAGGATGCTGCTGATATGTTTAGATCCAAGATTTTTCATTCTCAATTCTAGGCTCCTGGAGGATGAATGGATATCTCCGAAATGCTATGACTTAATGTGGGTCCATGGGGCCTAAATGTGTCAGGATATGTCCCAGCCAAAGCTACTCAGACTCCACAAAAAATAATTCAAAGTTTCCAAAAGGAGCTTATTCATGCCTAAATTAGAAAGCCAAGCTATCTATATAGCCAAAGGAGAGAGTGAGTATCCTCAGGAGGGCAATTCAGAGCATCCAAGTGAGATAGCTTTAGGCAGAGTTGCAAATACTCCCTACCCATACATATTAATCCTGCCCTGAGGTCATTTAGTTACCAAGTTGATAAGAACTCTTTAAGTCCGAAGTCAACCAAGCTTCCTCTCTGGGCATGGTTCAAATGAAAGTCCATTCAGTGAAGGCTTGGCCATCCGTAGCTCTCCAGGGCATTGTCTGGCTTGCTCTGATGATGTTTTATAATCCTGATGTTGTGGTGAATCAGCATCACTGTTGTATCTGCCTTTACAATGTTGACATTCTCATTAAATGGAGGCACTGAGGAGGATGTTCACACACAGTATAGGTATTTAGAGAGAGAAATCTATATGTAGTGCATAGACAGAGATACCTCCACAGGGAAAATCAATGCACTCTAGGAGCATGTCTTTCTAATGTCTGGGACATCTGATTTTCATGAGAATTAGATGTGTGAATATGCTGTGAAAGACAATGCCTGAATGTAAATGTTTGGAACAACTTTGGATATCCTAAAGGTCACAAATCTAGCCTGTGGCTCCAGTCAAGAAGGATCTGTAGCTGCTGTAGTTCCATTTCATATTTGCCATTTCAGTGGAAAAAAGTCTTTGGGTCACTAAAATGACACTTAGGTTTCCATGTTTAGGCATCTGAGTTGATGATACTGACCAAGTGACTTTTAGCTACAATTGCAATAGTCAGGGGGAAAGTTAAACCTGATTCATCTCCATGCAAGATCAAGCTTAAAACTTCTGCACCTTCCTGCCCTTTCCTGTTGGTTAGATCAATCTCTGTTCTCATTCCTGTGCATGAAAAGGCAAAGTATTATGTCTGAATTTGACAGTGTCTGGACAGCTGTTGTGTCCTTTAAAACACTCAAATATTGCAGGATTTAAATACATGCAAACTCTGAATGTTTGTATGTAAAACAAATACTATGTAAAGCAATTAATTTATAAGATTATAATAATCAAGTACTTGGACCTTTCATTTTCCTCTCTCTCCTTTCATCATAAAGTGTTTTCTGAGGCAAGAACATATTCAAGACAAAAAAGCAGGGAAGATTTAGCTCACTGATTTGGGCCAATTTTAGAATGTTTCTGAGCTTGTATTCTTCTGGAGACTCAAATATAACTAAACACTGCCCATTTCACTAAATTCAAAGTTCATTTTTTCTTGTAAGGTAACTTAAATGCATGGATATTTGTTATCTCTAACTGGCTGTCTTTTTGATGGTTATTTAAATATCACAGAGCCAAATTGATAAATAACTGGGTTCATTTTTAAGAAAAGTATTGTTTCCATATTCTACTATAAAATTTTATATGCTTCAGTAAAAATAAGGCCTGAATTGTTGCATTGTGTCTATTTGTAGCTTTTGAGTAAACTCTCCTGTGCAATCTCTACATACTTGAAATTGAATTTAAAACCTAAAGGTTGTTTACAGACATTTCCTCAGCAATTTCAGTTGCATGTGATAGCTCTAATTTGAATGGCTGCAAGAGAAGAATTTTCCTTTCAGGGACAAAATAGCAATTGTATACAGTCATCTACTTTTACATGTTCCATTTATACCATTTATTCAAGCAAGACAAGAACCAGTTTCATAATGTATTTTGAGAATCTGTAAGATTTTAAGACTTTTTACTTTATGTAGATAATATAGTATATGATAGATTGGGGGAGACATTGTTCAAAGAATAATTTGAAAAAGCATATAAGAGTTTTTGCTACTCAGCTACTGTAATATTGCTTAAGAAGTCATGCCATTATGTAGTCAATCCCTTAAAATGCAATAATAGATTATTTTAATATTTTTAATGGAATTTTTCTCACTTGATTATTATAATTGGCTCAATAAGTAACACATTTTAAAAATTTTGTGTTGGCAGTGCCAGCATAACAAAGGACTTACTTAACATGAGAGTATGCAAATCGATGTTGTTTAACTTGATAGGCAATAATTATTAATGGAAAGATGTTTTGTAAATGATTTTCAAAAGGATTTACATCTTTTCAAGAGGTGATCTTTACTGCTATTGAACTCCCTGATATGATGTAACAGGTTTCTCAAAAGAAGGAAGTAGCTTATTCTCCCTATTAGTAGTGCATGGGGCAAAAAAGACTAGATTTATAGGGGAATTAAAAAGATATTTTTGTCTAGTTATAACGAGGATGAAGCACAGAAGTAGATTACTTGTCAAGGCTATGGATTTCTCCAGCATCGGAAATCTTTATGGCCATGTGAGATTGGCATAACCAGGTATAGTTCATTTTCATGAGAGCAGGACTTTCAGGTCCCTTTCAGCCAGGGAAAACCATTTGAATTCACTGAGCATTTTTGTGTTGTCTGTTATATGGTATTGAATAGATGCCCCGGTGTAAAGTTACTGATTTGACTTATTTTTTTTGTAAGGAAATTATTATTTTTCTGATCGTCATGTGAAATTATTTGTCCTGGTAAAACAATTTTTTGTGGTATGCTGTTAGGTTTTATTGATATTATTGATATTATTGTTATTTAGTAGTGCTATTTACATAAGAATTTAGGGAGAATGTTTTGCTAGGACAAAGAAGAGTGGAAAAGAAAAGGAGAGTTGTTAGAGATGATAATGTAATTCTTTGTGCTAAATAGTTCAAAATATAGAAAATTACCTTGCCTTTACATAAGCTCAATATGTTGTGGAAGTTGGAAGTTCAAAGCTAATGCTTTGAAAATTTGTACGAAAGTAGCTTTGCCAGAGGCAAATGTTTACTTTTTGTGTGTCTGAAAAAGAAAACTATAACTGCTATGTTTAAACTGCTGCTATAATAAATATTTTTAAATAAGTATATTGCTTTGGCTTCTTTAAGAAACACCTCATTATTACTGCAGTGATCTTCAGGGTGCTTTTAATCAGAAAATCATGTAAATTGGTAGACTAGTTGGCAGCTAATAGGCTTCAAGCTTTGGATGAATTATTTTGTGCTCATACAAGTAATAGGCATATTAAATCTGAGCATTTCATCATCAAATCTCTAATAAAAGTGAACACATTGAATAGTCATACTTAGTACTTGGAAAGTGCTTTGCTGCTCTGAAGCACTGCACAGACAATTGCTGTTGGAACCCTGTGTGTTGTTATCGCTGCCTCCAGGAAAAATATCACCCAGCTAAAACAGTCAGTAATGCAAAATTGCATTGATGGGAGGTGTGTATCAGAGGGGTTTCTTTATAAGTTGTACTCTTCCCTGGATATTTGCTGTTACAAGACATGGAGCAGATGGACCTTTTCTGTGATCCAGTCCAACTGGTTTTGCTTCTTTAAGGTGGAAAAAAATCAGGGGGAAAAAAAAGGCAGCAACAAAAAAAAGGACATAAATAAGAAATCTATAGTTTTGTGAACTCATTTGCATATGCAGTTCATTGGCTCACTGACTTCTTAAATTCACTTGCATGCACTTTGTGAAGCAAGTAGAATCAAGTCCAACTGTTAACCTAAAAGTCTTATGTATCTTAAATGACTGAGTGACACAGATATAGATGTCTTCATTTTATTAGGTGAATCTCACTCTCTGTCTGACTTCAGATACTCATGAACTTGCCACTTAAATCTGAAACAATATACTCCTGACTGACAGTAGTGAAAAAACAGTGCCCTCAAACTGCATGTAGTTACCATGCAAGTACGCAAATTTTACTTCAGGGAAGGTGGATGGGATGTTTTTATGAGATTGGCTATGAGGCTATCAATTTCAGCAGCTGTGGTAAAAATTACCACCACTTGCAAGGTGTCTGCTATTTTTTGGCACCTCACTTGCTGCTTAGCAAAGCAGTGTTTAGGGCTGCGGAGGGGAATTTGAATTATTCAACTTTTATACCAAATTTTTCTGGCCAAATATTGTTTACTGCAGTCTTCTGACTGCTTCATATTAAACTTCTCTAGCCTCATTTTCAACTTGTCTGTGTCAAGAGAAATGTTCTCAAGTCAAACATGAGAAAAGCAGGGCATTCAAAAACAAGAGCCACATCTGAATCTTTTTCCCGGAATTTGCTGTCAGATTGTTGAGTGAAGGCTGCGTTGGAAACCCAGTGCTGTAGACACCCCATGTGCAAAATGTAGCTTTGAGCTGGGGGTGTTGCTGTTCCTGCTTCCAGATTGCACTGCAGGATCAGGCCTGTGTCGCACACATAAGTAGTTTGTGCTGGTTTAGATTAAATTTCATTCCATCAGTGCTCTAGATTTTATTATCATCAAAAGAAACATTCAATTCACCTGCCATTTAATCTCCCCTCTTCCTCCTCTCCTATTCAAGACTGAGAACAAATGTTGAATGAAATTATTTTAAACCCACGCATTTGAGACATATTAAACTTAATCTTTCTTGTCCTAGGATGTTTGAAGTTGTCTGCTTTGTCAATTATCAACATTGGCTTCTGCTGGACTTTATTCAATACTCTTCTGTTTCATTATAGAAAAGTAAATTAGAATTGTGGGTTTAGCATATATTTTCTTTTTATACAGTCTTTCTAAGAAATAGGAGTCGTATGTTTTTAAGTATTTAGGTTTTTAATCTTCAACCTAAAATTGGTCTTTTGACACAGTGGTAAGACACATTTGCTTATGGTATTGCAAACTCTACAAGGTCTCTGCAAGACAATACATCCTCTACCCTAATGTATTGGTATCTATCTATTAGATTTCTCATATTAAATGAAGAGGAATCATTTTAAAATTCACTTTATTTTTTTTAAATCGTATCTAACAGCAGGCTATGTTATTTTTCTTCCATGTGCTTTGCCTATCCACCCACTTCCTTTTTTGTCATGATGAATTTCCTTTGTAGTTGATTATAGTGATTTTCTGGTTTGACATCCCTCAGACTCTGCCTTCTAAATCAATATCATCTTTCAGTGAATGTTGTTGTGATGAGGTTTTCCCCCCCCCCTCCAATTTAAAGAATACTTAAGAATAACCCAAGTGAAGATTTTTTATGATATGTCAATTTACTTGCTCTTTGAATGTCTGTTTCTCAGTCAAATCTAAATAAATTATTGTCTAAAGGTTTCTCATTTTCTAATCTCATAAATTGCTACAGTCCAGACTTTTGTTTTCCAGGCTGGCATTTATCTTTGTCTTGTAGCTGTCCACATCTTGAAGTATACAAATACCATAGACCCCTGATGTTCCTTCATTAAATGTATTTGAGGTGTTGACCAGATTATGGAAGTCATCAATTCCCTCTTAAGACAGAAAGTGCATCTCAAGTTCTGTGGAAGAGGGGGAGAAATAAACTCTTTGTTTGCTTACTCATCTGGGAAACTACAGTCTGTTGCCAAAGCCAGTTATCATGAGCTTTGATTAGAAACCAGCAAAGACAGCTGCTGAAAACATTGTGAGAAAGATTTTATCTGCTTAGAGAAGAGTTCCTTTGACTTAGGAAGAGCAGAGGGACATCGCTTAGGGAATATGAATATGCATTCCTTTTAATATGTAGATGGCTATGGATGTAGATATTCTAGCTTGCAGTGGTTGTTGTTGTTGTTACAGTGCCACTCTGTCTTTCTCTCTCAAGAATCTTATGACCCGAGGGTGCTTTTTTCTTTAATTTTAATAATTTGTGTTGCATCCATATGTGCAGACTTTCAGTATATCAGATTTTGCAAAATGTGCCCATGAATTCATTTGGCTTTGTGATCAGAAAGTGATCACAAGTTTGCTAGTTTAAAGTCTTCCAAACAGAAGGAAGGAAGAATTCTGTACTGGTTGAGAGATACATTGTTAATTCCTACATTTCTGAGTGGTTTTGTCCATATCATTCCACTTATCTGGTGATTTTCTCTTCTCAACACAAAATTTCAACAATCAATTTTCAATTAGAATCTTAGATACTTTTCTGGAAAAGCTTGTTAACCTCTGAAGCTTCTTGACTGCAGCAATTTTGGAGGGTTCCTTAGTTTTGCAGTTTTTCCAAGTTGCTAAAGTATTTTGTATACAGAAATATTGTGTTGTTGACTAAGTGAACTTGAGAATGTCACTACTGATGTTAACATTTTCATACAGAGCCAGTTCCCTTTCCCAGAGCTCTAATGCTCTGCTTGTGTAAACACCTGGGCTGCTGTCGTGTCTCACAGCCACCAAAAAGAGGAATGTTTTGTTGCCTTTCCAGTTTCCTCTGTTTCTGATGGTCTGACATCCTCCCAGTGCCAGTCTGGGAATCTCAGAACCATTTGCTGAGCCAGATCTGCTCACTGGCTGCACAGAAAACTCTTTTCTACCCAGGATAATTTTCTGCTGAGCCTGAGGCATCACTGGTCTCATGAAGTGCCTGGTGGTTACCAGAGCTGGAGTTAGGTGAAAATGGTGTTTGTTTGGCATGGATGTGGGAGAGGGCAGAAGTGTCCATGCAAGGGGCACTTGGATGGCATCACCCTTTGTGAACTGGAAGCTGAAGGTGGATGCATGTTGTCCTGTGCCTTTCCCACTTCAAACCTAAAATGATAGAAAGAGCTTCACAGTCAGGAGTCAGACCTGGCTTCCTACTGTCATAGTTCCATGAAATCTGTACTTACTTTGTTATGGTAATAGCTGACCCTTAAATAAAATATAGAGTAATACTGTTTAAAATCCTGTAGAATTTTGCATGTTTTTGGTAGGATTTCTGTTGGGGTGATTAGCTCAGTTGGTTAGAGCAGGATACCAACAACACCAAGGTTATGGGTTCATCCCTGTACAGGCCATTCACTTAAGAGTTGGACTCAATGATTCTTGTGGGTCCTTTCCAGCTCAGAATATTCAGTGAGTCTGTGATTCATTCTCTGTCATTACTGTAATTGACAAAATAGCCATCACATAAGCCTTGTTTCAACATTTCAATTTAAGAACTCCATCTTTAGAACAACATTTTCCAGTTTAGGTACTTGAATTTGGGCTGGCATTCATTTTCTGTAACCCAGTATATCTTATTTTCAATGATTATCCATGATTTTGAAACATGTATCTGAGGTTTTCTGCATTTTGATGTTGGTGTCTAAGAGGAGGTCTCATCTTTGGAAAATGTTGGCTGCATAGTGTGCAAATATTGCTAGACCAAGATTAATACATGTGTTTATTCAAGGTGAATGAAGGGTGTTTTTAGCATTTGTGAAAGTGGATGACATGAAAAGAGAAAATGAAATGACATGGGAAGAAATAGTGCAATGACTAATCATGAATCTTCTGATATTTGAAGTTATTGATACAGCACAATAGCAGTAAAATGAAAATATGGGGACCAGCTTTGACAGAATGACTAGAAGAAAGCTCGGAGAAGGATGAAGAGGTTATTAAAACTCCAGAGGAAGAAGAGCAGCCCAAGCAATGTCAGTGACCCCAGTGGGAAGAGTTAAAAAGGAAGATTTTGGACACTTGAACCTGGGTTGCTCAGGCAGAGCAGATGTTTTTAGTTTCACACCTGACTTCTGCTCAGAATGGCAGTGTCTATGGTGTAGATGCACAAAACCAATACTAAGTGAATGTAACTGACATGTTTTTATTCTTTTATTGTAACTGCTTGATTTCCTTTACTTCTCTGTTTGAAGCAACAGTGTTTAGAACAGAGCAGCAGTACTTCAAATTCCATTTTTAATTTAAAAGGAATGGGATTAAGTTACCTGGCAAGAATTCAGTGAACAGAGTCTTGACATTTAATATAGTTTATTTTACAGGATTAGACAGATTTCTTTTTCATCTCTAGTAGCTGAAAAAATTAAACACAGTCCTTGCATTAACATAAAAACACTGCCTATAGAAGTGTTTAAGTAACTCATGGCATCCTTTAGTTTTGTAGTTAGGAGGTTATGATCCACTTAATAAAAACACTTTTTTTCCAAAAATTGTAATTATTTCTTATAAAATTGTAATTCTATTTCAGTTAATTTGCACTCAGCCTTGTGGTGTCATTGGCAAAAGAAAACACAAAATGTATTCTTGTATGGAAGTGGACAGAGTGTTGTGTGGAGTGCTGTAACACAGCAATAAATGCAATGTCAGTGTATTTTGAAGGTCAGACAGAGGGTACCAGCTACGTCTCTGAGGGTACCTGACTCCAGGTAGGAAGAACTTTTGGAGAGGAAAAGATGCTGAGAAACTGAGCAGTATATTTACCCCATTGAATCCTCACATCCTGTTAGACACTTCCCTGTGTTCATGGAATGCTCAGAGAGTCCTGAATGAGCCTTTTTTTTGGATGCCTTTGCTTAGACCTTGGCACTGTTTGACCTGTGATTTAACATGGATATTGGAGGAGCTCCATACAGTTCAAGCCCCAGTGTGTTGGGTGTAACTGTATAACAAATAACTGATCTGGACCCCTTGCTGCTTATAGTTAGGATGAGACTAAAGCCAGGATGAGAGAGAAGGAAAAATACCAGATAGTTACAATTTTTAGCAAAGTTCACTTAGTAGAAGATTATAATAGCATATTTTATACTGAAGTATATGAGTATATAAATAGGGATTATATGTATTTTGTAATTATGGGGTGTGATTATGTGATGCATTTTGTTCGTTCAAGGACATATTAGGCATTAGATAATTATACAGCAATGATGCCAAATCTGACACTAAAATTAGTGCTTTGAGATTCATACCTTTTTTTTTTTTTTAAAGAAAGACCTTAAACAGTAAGGCCTTCAGGTATGTGCAGTGTTTACTGACTTGTTAGGTGTTTATACTGTGCCCTTCCCTGAATCTGCTCATTTCAAAAACTTAACCCTTTAAAATATTCTATTCAGCTCATTACTGTAGCAGGCTGTGACATTTAAATAAAACAAAGATTACATTCTCAGATTAATGACAGATCACACAAAAATGCTTTCTTCCATCCTCACTTCTGACCATATGTTTAAAAAGTCACAGGAAGCCAGCCTGTAATCTGTGGTTAAGAGTTTAAAATCACATGCATTTTTTTGTTACACATATATGCAGAGTGCTGTAATAGTTTGTATTAGCTCTAAAGGCTGTGTGATTTTACCTTGACATCTGTCAGATATCCTCTCTTACACACGCCCCCACAAACAAAAAGAAGAAACAAAAAGAGGGAAGGGGCATTTTGAAGCTCACATATGTGTATATGATTTTACTTCCCTTAAAACTACCTCCCCCTGTTTTTATTTTAACTGCTGTTTTTTAAAGCCATCCACATATATTTTAGTGTTATTTCCTGTGTGCTAAGATTTTACATACTACGTATATGAATATTCTTTTCTTTTTGAATAATTTTGGTCTGGGAAGTTATATTTTCACACTGATTCCTCAATGCCTTCAGCAGATATTCTTCAAACATAGAGTGATGCTTTAACATGTAGTTTCCACATGGAGGTTGAACAGACCTCATGCAAAAATTTCTCATGAGATCCTGAAGCTTGCAGCACGGAGGAAAGAAAATTGTACAAAACAAGACAGCAATACCTATAAGGAAATTTGAGTGGATTGTATTAGTTTCTGTGCCAAATGAATGTTATCTCTGCAGCATGTTCTCCATAGCATTATCACCAGGGTAACTTTAACCAACTTAAAATTGAATGCCTCAGATAATGGAATATCCATTCTCATCCTAAGAATATTTTTCTGTACTAAAATGCGTATGATCCACCTGATTTTTTTAAGCATGCCTTTATCTGGCTTTTCAAATAAGGCAGCACAATACCTGCAAAGTTGCACCAATCCCATTGAAATTATTTGTGGCTTCAGTGGATAGACCTGTACATTCTGTTCAGTGTAGCCTGTTGGTGTTTAGGGAACACTGTTTTGCAGTCATTTTTCAAAGACAGAGAAGAGGGAAATGTCTGTAAATATTCTAGGCATATTCCAGTCTTAAGGCAGTGTCTTGACCCTTGAGAATATTCACTTAAAATCTCCATTTTTCAGCTGTTCAGTCACTTGTATTTCAAGGACAGTAGTTTCTCTGATTTAGCTGTTTTTGTAAATTTTATGGATGGACTGCAGTGGTACATAAATTGTCAGTAGTTTTTTGCTCTTTGATAGGTAAAAATAGATAAAATAGGAACATTAAATCTTACGAAGAATTTAAGAAATTTCAAGAAGTAAGTTTGCTCAAAGAAAGAAGCTGATTTAACAGTGCTATGATTTATATATCACCAGTGGGAGGTGACATGTTTAATATTGTGTAGAAGCATAAGGCTCTTATTGTCCGTGATAGTATTTGAAGTGTATTTTTCCTTTCTAAATTTGCAATCCATAGCTATAGCAACAAATAAATATAGCAGTCACATTTACAACACAGTTATTATGTTTTACATTTGCTATAAAAGGTATATTTTAAAATAATTCTCAGAAGATAGATTATAGCAGTTTTACATCAGGGTTAGGTTCCTAATGGGTCCTCAGAGTAAGAATGTGCAGCATTTGCTGTTTATTAAAATGAACCACTAAGTTTTCTAGACCTGGTGTTAATGTTATGAATTGCATTAGGAATTGGATTTTCAAACTATGTACGTGATTGTATTTCAGAATACTCCATTCTTTTTTTATATCAATTATCTCAGGAATTTCATGGTTAACTACAGTTTGCCACAGTTATAAAGCAGGAACTCCTATTTATTGGTCAAGTACTATATTTATGTTTGAACAAAACACCTTTTGTTTTACTTTGCTTATCAACAACCACTACTGTTTCCAGCTAAGGTTACATTTAATAATTAGGTTTTCTAGGGGCAAGAAGTCAACTATATCTTTAATGAGTTCCGTGACATCACTAGGGCTGCTTATACTCCTTGGCAATAGTCTGCTTTGTGTGAGCAGATCACATTAGCTTTAAGAGAGTAGCACAGATGCCAAGGTCAGGGCATTGGTAAGTAAGAGATCTTTGAGTAAAATGAAGGCCTAAAACTATCCAAGGAAGGGAACAATGAACTGCTGTTCAGCAGTGTGGTAGCAGCTATCTTAAATTATTTTGTTCCATGCTTGAGTGTTTCCTATGTATCCTTTGCCTGTGACAGTGGGGTGAGAAGCAAGGAGGATCCTGAAGGTTTGGGGTAAAAGTGGGGGAAAAGTATGCTGACACCATGGTAGTACTGCCCTTTCTGCTATTTTTCATGCTAGAGCACTCCGAGCATGGTGGCAACTTTAATCTATGATACTACTCTCATAATCAATTGGAAATTTGCAAAAGGAGAATTTGGGGTGGAACAGCTTTTTAAATCCCTGGTTAAGAAGGCCTGCTTTTGTAGTTGATCTGTGGTTTGGCATTGACAGAAGTACAGTGCAAACAGAAGTATAGTGCAAAAGGCTATTGTTTTGTCTCTGTTCAAAAGGTGAAACTGGCAAGTTCTCACCCATTTGTACTTCATATTCCTTTAGATTGTGTATAGTGGAAAAACTGGACCTGCTTTTTGCCTTAAGTCAGAAGGAAAACCAGGGGACAGAATTAGTACAAAGAAAATGGAAAGAAAGGCAGTGAAACAATTCCCTGAAGAGACTGAGAGCCAGTAATGAGTGTTGCAGCAGGTAGAAAAGACAGGAGAAAATGCTGAAGAAAAAGAATCTGAACTGGAAATAGCCTTCAACCCAAACCAGAGTGTTCACAGAGAGAAGTGGTGAAATAATACACAGACATTTGTATGAGATTTAAAAATTGCGCATCCCATCAGGCTGAGTAACGTTCATCCATGTGTTGCGTACTGTTGGAAATGTTAATTTTTTTCCATGGCACTTGCCAGCTTGCTCTCATAGATTCGAAAATGCAGCCTCTACTGGTTGTGTTAGAACTAGCTGAGGAATAAACATGCCCAATTACTGAAATATGTCAGACAAAAAAGATGCCATACATAGAATGAGGGGAATAGGAAGATTGCTTTTCCCTCAAGGGGATTGGCAACAATAACAGTAAAAGTTAACTACGTGCATGCATTCCAAGTGATTTAAAAACTTACAACGTCATAGCACATTTTTTATGTGATGGCTTTATCTCATTGCCAGGGCAAGGTACCATTACTGCCAGGATGTAGAGCTGTGCAAGCAAGCACTTAAAGCCACAGCAAGACCTACCAGCTTGGAAGTTCCTTAGTGACTAATGCCTGAAAAACGAGGTGCCTGGACTGGGGAGGAGGCTTCGTGTTTAATTTAGGGTTGTTCGGTGCCCTGAGCTCCGCTTCTGTGCGTGACCAAAGCCGAGCTAATCCCAGTAGCTTGACATTTCTCTGCCCACTCCCATCTGTGTGCGCGGAGCTCAGCGAGCGAGCACTGACTCAGCTGGGGGCCTTGCACAATGTGTTGCGGTGGCTGCTGAAACAAAGGGGAGCCAAGCTCATCATCTGACACCAGAGTGGGTACAGCAGCGTTTAACAAATCAGAGATGGGAATTTGTTTCTCACCTTTTTGTGCCTCATTTCTTCCTTTGTCACAACTGTGCCATTGCAGAACAAAAAAACTCCCTGGGACGGAATAAGAGACTTTGAATCTTTCCCTGAAGTGTATGAGGTCTTGCTGAGGATTCCCAGCTGCTGTATATGCCCTTGCCTTTTTTTTTTCTTTTATTCTTGCTTGTGACTCTTTTAATGTATATTGTATAAATGGATCCCCCAATTGTTTAAACTATATCTTTTATTACATGAATCCCAATTCTACAAAGCCATGGGATGGCAGAGCTGAAATGATTTCTCCTGTCACGTAACGTCATACTCAGTTTTTCAGGTGCTGTTGCCTTGTATATTTAGAGAAACAGCTGGTTTCTAGGGAATGGGTTGAAGGCCTGAGGAAGAAATTGTTTTCCTCTAAGCAGGTTTATGGGAGCTAGTTTGCTGTGATTGATTGTGAGAGTCTAGGTGTCTGAACACCAAAACAAAGGCAGGAAGAAAAAGGTGGGGGGAAAGGAAGAAAAACTGACATCTGAGAAAACAAGTTGTTCGATAAATACAAGCCCTAAGAGCTCCTTCATTCCGTATGCAGCTTGCTCAGGTTTCCATGAGAAAATCTTGCCAGTAGGAAATGGCAATACAGATTTTAATCTGTATGGAGAAGTGAGAGTGCCAGATCAAATACTGCACAAATGCACGTTGATGTCTTCTAGCTCAGAGACCCAGTCACTGTGTTCAGCCACTGCCCCCAGGTTAGTTCCCTCTGCCCATCTCAGCACCCTGTGCTTTCCCATGCAAAGTTTGCCATCAGTGCTTTCCACTCCTGCTGAGATGATGCTTTCCTTCTGTATGAAACACTAAATGGAACCTTACATCCTAAACAAAGGAAAACAAGCATCTTTGAGACCCTCTCCTCATGAAATCTCTGTTGATTAGCATTATTAACCCAAATATGCTGGCTCAGGCACTCATTTCAGTGATTCTCCTGGAACTTTTGGGATGCTTTCCTGAAGCTTGCCTCACATTAAGGTTTTCCTGCTCAGCATCCTTTCCTGACAGAGCTATCAGTGCCCTGTCACTGACCTTGTTCCCTAGAAAAGCAATGCACACATCGCATGCCTTGGGGTTAGGAAGGAGCATTTCTATGCTTTTATCTCATAATATAGTGAACCAAATACTCGGTTTGGACCTGCAACAATTGGCTTGCAGGACACCTTGTTCAGTAGCATTTGAATAGTGTGTCAATGAAATAAATGAGGAGCTGGCCCAGCAGACAGTGCTGCTATTTAATGAGAGCTCAGTGCTTCCCTCAAACTTCCTATCTCCATAATGAATGTGTTACCAGATTGAAATTGATATTGACATTGATATGTTATCAGATATTAAACAGCGTAGTGTTAGCACCACAGGCTTTCTTCAAAGCCTGTTCATGGTATAGGCTGATGTTTTAACTCCAATGCAGGGATTCCACTGCTGGACAAACAAACCTCTTACTGCTGTGGCATATGTGCAGTAACTGTGTGCCAACCTAGCAGACCATAAATGTGTAGCAGCTACAAAATCCAATGAAAACTGAAATGCAGAAATTTCCTTATTTTATTCTCTTTTGGAGTATCAGGAGTTCAGATCTTGAAAACTTGGTGATGGATCATCCTATATTCTGCTGCTGAAAAGCAGCATTAAGAAAGTTGTTGTTTGCCAACTTTTCAGAAGTGTGCTGTCAAATAAACCCATATCTTATCTAAGATAGGAATTGCATTAGAAACCTCACTAAAATGTAAATTAGATTTAACTTCCTTCTAGACAGAGTTCATTTCTTAAAGGTATATATTTTCCCTCAGAGGTATTCACTGTAGGTTTTTATTAGACCCTTGATCATAATTTACCATGTCGTCCTTTATGTTTCCAACTGGCAGTAGAGTGTGGGCTGTCTGTGAATGATCTGGGCTGTTTGATGGGTAATCTCAGCAGTCCTGTGAACTGTAACCTGTACAGGTTAGAGCTGGGAGAATTTCAAATATGACCAGGCTAACCATGTGTCAGGCACTTTATGCCTGCTTATCCTGCACCAAATGCAGTTATGCAATGGAGAAGAATATCAAAGATGTTTTGAAGGTTGCAAATGGGTTTTATGAGTGAGAATCATCCTTTTTGTTGCTTACAAAGATGAAAGCGCTCAATTTTCACACACATGAAAAAAAAAAAGAATGTCAGATGTTTAAAATGTAAAAACTGCATAATGTGGCTTCTTGTCATATCTGTGGTTCCCTTGTGGATGAAAATTTTAATCAGATGGTTTTGTACTTTAAAGGCTTTTCATTTGATTTACAACTTGTAGGAGTGGAGTAGCAGTAAGCAATCAGCGAGAATGCCATGAAGAGGACAAAAGGAAGGTGAAACACAGCGTTAATAATTTAGTTTCAATAACCTTAAAAGGTTTACCAGTCCCTTTTAACCTTGTATCAGAAAAGAGAAGAGCACAAAAATCAAGCTACTGCAGTGAATCATTAAAACGTTTCTTTTAATTTCTTACTCATTTATCTAAGTCTGGCTAGGAAGCAACAAATACATTTGTTAAACAAAAGGGCCAGAAAGACAACTACCCATCAATTTGACTTAGTCCTTTTGGAAGCACTGCCTGCCATTTCACCAGAGTCAGTAAAGTCATGAACTAATGGTGATTGTGGTTGTGGAAATGTAGCAGTGTTATGGATGTTTCAGACAAGCCAAAGCAAGATTTTAAACAGGCAGTAGGGCTTTTAGAAGTGCTTAGGCATGTTAGGTACCTGAATGTTATTGATCTCAGAGGGAATTTGATACCAATTCAAAGCCTCATATACTTTCAAAAAGCTGGTAAGCACCCATGTTTGGGTTCCTTGCCTACTGACCTGCACGGTCTGGATCTCTATCTGTTCTCATATGAGCAAGGGTAACATAAAAAGTGACATCTTCGTGTTGGTTGTGTGGGAGTTTCAAAAAAGGAGTGTAGTTTTGGTTTTTGTTTTGAAGGATCAGGACATCATAAAAATTCATGTGGCGTTTGTATACATAACTTCTCAGCTGAACAGTTGTGCCTCCATCTTTCGAACATTTCAGATTTTGCCGCAAATGTGCTACATGTATTTCAATTTTTGGCACTAGACCTTCAAACCATCTCTGTAACTCTCTGTCGTCACAGTATTAGGCACTTTGTACAACACTGTTGGAGACATTTCTAAGTAAAAAATTGAATTCCTGAGATTCGGGGCAGGGATTCCGAACGTTTGGTTCTGCTTTGATCTAGTCTAATTTTAATAAAAATGGTCCAGCACTTAAATGTCCAAACACCTAGGCTGTATCATGAATTATACAGTATTCTTTGTATACCCATACCATATATGGCACCACAGCAAGAATATTTTAATTATTACTTCATTACAAGGTTCTCCATAACTTTTTCTACAGAAAGCCTTGAATCCCCATTTATCTATCTTCTTTGCATTTTTCCCTCATAATGCCAAGCCTTTAAAACCCTTTGACATTAATTATTCCACTCAAAACTGGGAGATGTGCTCTCTTTTTTGTCAAGTAGACTTGTTGCCATTTGACAGCAAGATTCTATGCGTGCTTTTATTTTGCAATTTTATGTTGAAGTTAGAAAGATTTTGAGCTCCCTGAATACTTTTTTCTTACAGATCAGAGGGAATAATCATTTATTTGCATTGTAGAAATGATCAGTGACTTCACTTGTAGGCATAAAACAAGTTCATGTGAAAACAGAGTCCCCTCTCCACAGAGCTTACATCTTCATTTATATTGAGAAGTGTCATTTAATGTGTAAAATAGTGATGGTCATATCATTTTCACTGTTGCCAAAACAAATGATTGTAAAGAATCAGGTTACTTTTTTTAAAAAAATATATGCGCTGGTAAATGGATTATTTCCATCTTGTGGCATTGTTAATTGGCTAATTACTGTTTACAGTATTTTTTAATGAGAAGTTGAGTGAACAATGAGGGATGAAAATCCACAGTTCAATCTAGAGGAAGAGAAGATGTCATTAGAACAAAGTTGAAATTACAAGCACTGAAAAATCCACAAATTAAGATCTCCATATTGGGTCACTAAGATAAAAAACATGTTCTTAGCTGCTCTTGGGTCTGATGGTCTCTGCTGAGACAGGTAATGGTGTATTAGGGATTAAAGTAAGGTCTTTCTGATTTGTTTGCATTTTAATGAGAATGTAATTTCTTAGTCTTACCTCCATGTAAAACCTCCACACTGTCAGATTTGTAGGGATATTCATGAATTTAAAAGGAATGGTAGTTAATTAGCATTTGGAATATACTATAGCTTTGTAAATGTGGACTGGGGGTGGGATAAGTCTGAAACCAAAATAGACTAGCACACTATAAGTTTCTATTTGAAGTGAACTAATTGAACTAAATTATTGGGTTTTGTATTCATGGATAGTCTGTCTCCTGATCTTTATTATTTTACTTAAATTGCTCCTTATTAGAATGGCTGTTGTTGAGTCCATGAATTGTTGACAAAAGAATCTCTTCCACTTTGCCTTTGATTATTCGTGGTATGCTGTTGATCTTTGGAATAGCATTCTGTAGTTTAAGCTTTTAGATCACAAGAGCAAAACTTTTACAAACCAAAAGAAGGCAGGTTTGAAGAGATTTTAGGCTACCTATGCAAATTCTTTCCATTTAAGTCTGTGTTCAAGAGAGTTTTGTTCATAAATAAGCCTACAGATATTGGGTTGATTTTTTTAAATTTTACACAAGAGACCTTCATTTTCTCATCTGAGGTATGCAGTCTGTTGTAAGACTTCCAGTTGTAAACAGCTTGTTTATTAAGTAATGTACAAGTATATAAATAATAATTGTTTCTTTGCTGTTTCTTAATCTTAGCCCAGCTGTATTGTTCCTGGAATCTTTGCTAAATTTATTTCTAAGGCACTACCTCATGGGAGCAGTCCCATGATTTCAAGCTGAAAGACTCAAGTGGGCTTTTGTAACATTTTATTTATGGAGTTCATTTATTGACTTTTCTGTAATGCTCAGCACTGTGGTGTCTGAACACCTCACGGACACTAATGCTTCGAGTATCTCAACACTCCAGTGCAGTTGGGAAAGTTTTATTTTATGGATGGGGAGTTGAAGCACTTAAGATCTGGCTGGCACAATCACACTGACACTTTGTAGCAGAGTTGAGGAAAGAACCTGTATCATCTAATTCCCTCTCCAGCACCTTGAGTGAAACACCATCTTTCCTCTCTAAACAAGTTTACAGTTGTTTTCCAATGACAAATAGACTGTCAAAGTGGTTTAAAGGTCTGTCATAGTTGGACAACATCAACTGTGATTCCAGAGTTAACCAGGAGCTTGAATTTCCCCTCTGCTGGCAACGGCCACGGCCCCTTGAATTGCGGGCATCACAAAACCTCCAGGGATGAACCATGACTTTGTCATAGTTCAACTGAAATTGAAAACTCTGAGTGTTTTGGAACATGGAACAGGCATCAGTGAACTGTGAATTCTATCTATATGTATGTCTATATTTTTGCAAGGAAATCATTGAAAATGCTGTGAAGGAGGAGGGAGCAACATAATTGCTAAAAAAGAAGTGTTTCCATGTGGGAACATCATCAGAGTGAAGGAGAGGTTTTTGGGAAAATTATTCTGATCACCAAAGTTTATTTAAGTTTGGTACATCTGTACAAATGCAATTTACCTTTAAGTGTAATTGGCTGTCGTGTTAAGCTCCCTGTCCACTGTGAGGAAATCACCGTTATGGCTTTCATATGGGAAGGAATTCAGGAGTGCTTTGTTTACATTGCTACTATTTATAAAACATTTAAAGCAGCTATTCTGCTGAATAAACATTCAAGAGCCTGAAGGATAAGCATATCGCTTAAACTTCTTAAGACTAAACTTTCCAAACCATTTCCTGCCAGAGGGACCTAGCAGTAAAATTGCAAACTCTGTGCTCCAAGATGAGATAGGCAGAATTAGATTAAGCAGCTTACTGTTGACATGTCTATTGATCTGGGTTCAGCGCCGTTTCCTGTCTCTGCTAGCAGTTAGATTGCTGTATACAATAACACAGTGGCCTGGTTTATGTGAAATTGGGGGACTCCGAGCATCAATTACTCCAGAAAGGCAGTGGCACTGGGAGATAAGGTTAAGCCGCTCACAGTGTTTAAGACTGCTGAAACCCAAGGAACATATTTGCTGTCTAAATTGCTGCTTATAAATTTGACAGCGTTCCATTTATGTTGTTGATTTTTTCCCCCTCTCCAAAGAGAGATCATCCTGTATTATTCTCTGCAGGTAGCAGTTTGGTCCTCGTTATAAACACGCATTGTTCGTTAGCCTTCACTTCCTATCAGCCCTTTGTTAAAAGTTCCAAAGCATCATCTGGATATTTGAATAGAAAATACTTAGACAGGAGGGAGAAAGGCATTAAATGTTAGAGGAAATACGCATAAAAAAACTAAAAAAAAAACTTCATGGTCATATTTATTCTGGTGTTGCATTAAAGGTATTCTTTATTTTAATTTTTTTCCCTTGCTATCTGGGAGCACAGCATTGAATAAGAGTGGCAAAAAGAAAAGAAATCCAGTACCCTTGAATTTCTCATTTAGTCTTCTGTTTTCTCCGTAAGCAGTTCTCTCTTATGCTGTGTGACTTTTTTCTCTTTCTCAGAAACTGTTAACAGAATCAGTTAAAAGCAAAATGATGCTTTTCACATTTAAAGAAGCCTGTAGAGAATTGTTTCAGGGGTCTGCTTGTGATTAACTCAACCTGGATTTTTTTTTTCCTCTGGAAGAGGGTCATGCAGAAGAGTTTTTCTCCAGGGGACACCTTTTAAGTCACTTTACAGGTGGCTATCTCAGTTTTATGCCGCATGCATTTCCATTGTCTTAAAATCAACCTTCAAAAAGAAATTCAGTATTCCCATAGAAGTATGAGCAAAGTTGTGTCAGTTCTGGCATTGTGATGGGAGATCTGTGCTGTGAAACTGATGAAAGGAAATATTTTAATAGTGACATTTGAGTTCATTTATCATGACATTTTAAGGACTTGGTGGTACATATTTTTATCTTTGAACAATCTCCCAGCAGTCTACTGCCATTAAAGTGGGGGGAGGGCACTCCTTCCACACAGAGCACAATGCTATAAAAGTCCAAAACGATACAGCAGTCAGCTGTGATGAACTGAAGTAGTTCAAACTGGTATGTGACAAAAAATGGAATTGTCTCCTTTTATTAATTTTTAAATATCTTGACATGCTATAATTAACATTGCCCTATGCTAAAATTACAACAACATCTGAGCTTCTGTATATTGGCTCATACCTTGATGCTATAAATGAATATAGGAATATGGGAAAGCTAACAGAACATATTTCAAGTATGTTTTAGCATTTCAGTGGCTTATTTTTGAGTTTTATTTTAATGAGTTGCTGATTGATGTTCTTGTTGGCAATGCATAAGGGGCACTACCAGCAGGTGGGCATTAATAAATACTTTATATTGCTGAAGATTATAACTATCAATACAAAACCTACTCCAATTATTATTGCAAGGAGGTTGAACTCAAAAAGTCCAATGTCACTGAGGTTTATAATTCTGTCCTCATCTAATGCTATTGTGCAGGTACATGTGTGATCTTTACGGGGAGTATCCACTTTCAGACACTGCACTGCCTCATCACAATAGGTTTCTGTCATTTAGTGATTTAAATTACATCCTTTTATTTTGTTAACTCCTTTAATAAGTGTTTTAAACTGCCACCTTTCTGCTCTTTCTTTCTCGCACCTTCTCCCTCCTGCAGAGTCTCCTTGCAGGCTTGCTAATTCTTCAGGGGTTTTCCTGACACCTTCCTGTCCGTCAGTCCTGTACAGTTAATCAGTGGAACCAGTGAGCGTGCAGGGGTTAGCCTGGAGCAGAGTTAATCGGGTTGGCTTTGACTTAATTGTGCCTATTGTTACAGGGGAAATCAGCACCTGGTGCAGGGGGCCGGGGTTGCTGATTGCTTGAGAGGCTCAGCTTGCAGCACTGTGTACAATATGATGACTTGACCCAGAGTTGCTTCTAGTTGTAAAGAAAGAGTTCTAACATTTTTAGCCTAGAAAAACATGAAAATAATAGCTTAAAAGTAGATAAGCTCATACCCTGAGAATTAAAATAAAGAACAAATGACTAAAACCCATTGCAGCTACTCTTTTTGGCTGCTGAAATTGTATAGGAAGTGGATTGGTTGTAGCACATACATACTTAACTGAGCACTCTCTAGCACATCTGTACATTGTCTAGCATAGCCATATAGTAACAAGAAACTATAGGAAAGTGATGTGGGGTGGCACAAATCAGTGTCTGAAGACATCAAAAACCCATGTTTTTTTAAGGTTCACCACAGCTTTATCATAGACTGCCACTGATTGTAGTTTAGTTTGTTTTCCACCAAAAAAAAAGTCAGAAAAACAAATGCTGGATTCCCACTCATGTAAAAAGTGTACTCATGTTACGTGAAGAACAGTTGCATTTGTTTCTTGCTTTGATTATAAAGCAAGCTAAGAATAAGGAGATTTGGGCAAAATAAATCTTAGGATTGTTGACTTGCAGATACCTAGATGACTCTAGACCTTGCTATAGCTCTGCAGTTGCATCTCTTTGATGGTGTTGATACTACAAAATGAACTCTTATAGAGTAAAGTCATATCAAGGCACTAAAACCCAGGCAAATTAGAAAAGGACAGAAATGGTTCTGCAGATGCTGTCAGATGAGTTGTCACCCAATAGCATATCAGCAGAATATTTCCAGTTCAGCCTTACAGACCACAGTTTTTGTCATGTATTTTTTTTTTTTTTTGTAGTTATTAAGTTCTTCTGTGTCAAGGCAAGATCCTGAAGCCACAATATCTTCAACTGTATGTGATGTACCTGTAAGAGTGTGATAAATACCTCACATATAGCCACACGGTGGATGCATTTTCTTTTTTCATTATACTGGTGATATACTGGTATCAGTCCAATATAATAGTACGGAAGAAACACATAAAGTTACTATATTTCAATATTTAACATTGTTTTCCTAGCTAAGTATGAAGGAAATTAAATCTTTTTGTGGTTTTCCAGATGACAAACTGCCAAATGGTATCAGGGCTCTCAACACTCAAAATGTATTGTAGAAAGGTAAACAGTGTTTTGGTAAATCCCTGGATTTTGTGAAATTAATTATAAAAATTAATTTATAATACCTTAAAAAATGAAAATAAACACTCCTGAAATTACTTGCATTTTCTTCTCATTTGTTTCATGTGACCAGAGTTTAGAACTGAAATCAAACCTTTCTGTTTCTCCTCTGATCTCTGTTTAGTTATATGTAAGACTTCAAATTCGGTGCCATTTTCACAGTATAAAAAAATTATTTTATTTAATCAATTTGATTAAAAACCTGTATTTAGGACATCCTACAACTTTTAAGTTATATCAAAATAATTTTTAGTAATTTTTCTTTCATTTGAAACTGAATTGTTTCTTGAGAGTTTGTCTGGTTCTAAGGACATGGAAGAATTGCACATATGACAGTCCTGTTCATGTTAGCTTTGTGCCTGAAGCTCTCATGATGGAGTCATTTACAATTTTACTTCTTCATTGATAAGCCATTATCTCTAGACTGTTTTTATAACTGCAGGGTTTTGCACTTTGCACAGAGGAGGAGCACTAAGTTCACAGCAATCTATTTTCCTAATTTCTCCATAATGCACCGTGACCTTTCCCAGGATGGTGTTTCTTTGTAGCAAGATGAAGAGGAAGAAAAATAAGAGTTTGCCCTTTCCAACTAATTGACCAATGTTTTGTTTTAAAGGTAGTGTTACCTTTTTAATGCGGTGGTTAAAGGTATAATTTCTTTATTCCTTTGTTCTACTGACTCCTCCAATACCCTGGAACATACCATGACTGCAGTCTAAAGCTTATTATGTAGAAATTACAAGTAGAGTTATAGTCAGTCACAATGCTTGCAAGTAATAACCTTGGTAACGTTTGTTACAGTATGATGATGACACTTGAAGTAATTGTTTGCTAATTTGTTTTCTTAAGTGTGTTTTAACATTTTAATCTTTAAAGGATGTCCTATGGGAGGAGGAGTAGTTTTTCAAGCCATATTTTATGAAAGAATGGAAAAATCTTGTATTTTTCAGTAATTCATTTTAAGAATAAAAGTTAAATGACATTCTATGAATAGAAATGTAGTAGCCTATAGGAAAACTTTGAGGTTCTTGTGTTTCCATGAGGAAAACTTATTTTTGTAAAATGTTCTCAGGAAGATGTGTGATCTGGATTGCACAAGCAGCTATAAAGTGAGACTCAATGAGGAAATAAAGGCGCTTTGCATTTACTGATTCTGCTCCTGAGCCATATGTTTTAACATGCATGGGCTTTGTTTTGCCGTTTCAGGGCGGAGAAGCAGTAAAAGCAAATATTCACATATACATGCGCAGCAGACTCTAAATTCAGCTCTTTCTGAACATAAATTTGCTGTATTCCAAGTAGGAATGGAAGGTTCCCTGTGATGTGGCAGAAGCTGCAGCGCATAAGGAACAGTTGTACGCTGGATAGACAGACATTCTCAATACGTCAGAATTCCCTGTGCTCAATTGGAAAAGCTATTAAGCAGTGACTGCAGGGCAGTGTTTTTACTTTTTCCATGTCTTGGCTTGTTTATGTTAAATCAGACTGCAGGAGGTCTGTTGCGTTTCTCTGGCAGTTATTGCAAGGCTTGCTGTGGCAAATTCTATTTATGACACTTGCTGTATCCTAGGTGCAGTGAATCTTGGCAGACAATCTGGAAAATTTCCCATCTTTGTACTTGCAGAATATAATATCTAAGCAATGGTGTGACTGTGGTGACTCACTGTGAAGGTCCTAAGTTCAACTATCACAGTAGCCAAAAAATCTAGACACGTTTTAATTACTGGCATGACATTTGAAGTATTTGCTTCACCACTGGATGTAAAGTATTAAATTGAAACTCCTCCTGTTTTGGCTCGAGTATATTCAAATTGAAGAAAAGATCCAAGCATTTTAGAGGTGTAGCTTAATGGCTTCTGGCCAGCATTTTTTTACCAATGTGATGGTCATGTCTGTTAAGAGCAAATAACCTTACACGTGTGTGTTTGGCACTGCAGCTATCCTAACGGATGTGTGCACTGTCCATCATGTGATTGTCCTACATAAGTAACATATTGATGATTATGAAGATCTGGGATTCTGTTATGGTTCTGCAGGAGTGTAAACAAGTTGTCAAAAATCATTTATCCATATGCTAAATGCCATTGGTTATTCCATTGTAAAGTCTCACTTTAAAACCACCTACCAGCTTTTCTTTAGGCAAACCTTGTAAAATCAGAGACCATTGCAACCTTTTGATAATATATTTCAAATTAACTTAGGGAATGTAAAACACATGCAGCTTATTTATAAGAGAGTAAAACAACACGACAGGGAATGTTTGAGCTATGCTTAATAACTTTCTTCTGGGGCTTTTAGAGTCTTCTCCTGCTTTTAATGCATCTCATGGTCAAGCAGGTGGAGATTCATTTTCTGTTTATAAAACAAACCAAGTTAGGGCTTCAAGACCCCATTCTCCAGAGTGAGAATGATGATTATATAGATGGCCATCAAAGGGCCAGTGCTCATACGACTGCTGAGTGAATAATAAGGCTTCTGTAGGACTTTTGGTGTCTTGTCTTTGTGTTGGGCTGCTGATGTGGTTTGATGAATGTGTAGAGCTGGAGGATCCATGGGATAATTGGCACAACTGCCACAGATCTCTGGGAGGTTGCCTGGAGCATCTGCCCTGAAGCTGAGAACCCCGGCTCTGGCAATGCCAGAGACCTATTTGCCATCTTGCCATTAGTTTCTGTGTAGTGACAGAGCGCATGGGTCTGCTCAGTTGCTTGTGGAGGCTGCATCAGCATGGAAGCACGGACTAACCTTTTCCTGGCATCTCTTTTTTTTTTGTGCCATATCGGATTTCCAAATTCTCATGCAGTTTCACGTCTGTCATTGGCATGGAAGAGTTGACAGCTGCTACATGATGGCAAAGCAAATGCATCTTTGCCTCCTTGCAGTCCTCCCACTTGTGACTCACATGGGCTTTTTTTTTAAGGGAGAGTATAAAGACTTTAAGGACAAAGGATTTCTTTCAGAATTTTGGGAAGCTGTTTTCTTTCTTGTGCTAAGAACCGTCAGAATAATAAATTTTGTAGTAGGGGACATACCTGCTTTATAAGACCGACTACTGTGGTCTGCCATACTTAATGTATGAATCTAAAAGTGGTAAGAGAAAACAAAAGAAATGAAAGAGAGCTTAGTCTTGTGCTTCCCAGCTGCTGGTGCCGGTGACTTCAGTAACGAATGCCGATCATGCCAGAAATGCAAACAGCATGTGGACGGGTTTGTTTCCATTGTAAAGAGATAGGATACTTAATTAATTTCATGAGGCCTCTGGGCTGCTGTTGACAAAAAGTGCTTACACCACAAAGCTAGCTTGTGGGTTAAGGACAGGGTTAGGGAAGGTTTGAAGTGCTGATCCCTAGACTCAAATTACCTTTAACATTTTCTTTAATGATACAGATACACTAGTTTTGCTTAATTACACTTTGCTGTCTCAAGCAATCTTTCCCTTGAGTCACTGAAAGTTTTATTACAACGCTATAATCTGATTATGAAAATTAATATACTTGTACCATCTTTTATTTTGCACAAGTAAAATCTCCTTTTTTACACATTTCAACGATTCTGGTAGAGACTTGTGAGTTTCAAAGTCTAAAATCTTCCAATGCATTGTCTTATAAAGGCAATATAATCAAAAGCATTATGTTACTGGCCTGATGGAAAGCAACACAAAATTATTAAAAAAAATATTTAGCAGTTGAAATCATGCAAGTCAAACTTAAGAAATGCATATCTTGAATCGTCCAGGAACTTGGATGAAATACAGAAAAGCACACATAGAAGAAAAAAGAGAGGGAGGAATCCTGAGCAATGATCATGAGAGCCTGAAAACACACATTTTGTTTCCTAGCACTTGAGTGTTTGGGTTCATTTGAAGCAGAATATATGAAGTATCTTGCCTTTTAAAACTGTTCGCTTGAGGCAGCCCTGCTTTCAGGTTATTGGACCGTGTCCACAGTCCCCTGGGTGTTGCCTCCATTGCCTGTGCCCTGCAGAGGTGGAGTGCCCCAAGTCTTTCCAGAGCTTTGAGCTTTGCCTCAGGGGTCTCAGACTCCCTGGCTGCCCTAGGAATGAGGTCACTGGGGGATGTGCCAAGCCCACTCTCCTGCTGCCTTCACTTGAGCTGAATTGAAGCCCTTCAGGGATGAGTTATCCCTGATACTGCGCTGTGAGTTTCTGACACCAGGGATATGGTGAAAGCTGATAAAAGTGTCACTCTGGCTGACAGTAGGATGTTTAGCAAAACTGACCCATGATTATTTCCAGAGACCCCTTTTGCGCTGCAGAATTTCCTAATATGCTGCCTTAGAAAGCTCAGCTGTAGGATAGCATCTGCTCCATGGTTTTATCTTTCTTTGCCTTTTATGCAGTTCCTGATTTTACTTGTGTGTTGCAGAGGCATGAGGGTGTAGTGGGACACCGGTTGAATGTGATGAAGAAATAAACTAAAAGAGTTGAACTGTGTGCAATCTCTAAGGAGTGAGAAGCCATTGGCCATCTTAATCCTGAGAACAGATATGATTTAGTAGCAGCTGATTAGGGGTGCAGCTGGCAGCCAGACGGACTGTGGCTGCAAATGAAAATCATATCTTTACAGGACTAAGCAAATATGCTGAATGTAGGTGTGAAATTACCAGAATTTATTTGAACATATTTTAACATCATGTACGAGATAATCCACAGACAGCAGAGGACTTAAAAACACTTAAATTTGTACATGCATATTACACCATTTTTTCATTAGGGAATCTGTACTTTTCCCCTCTTGAACCTGCCAAAGATTGGGGCTTAGAAAATTAGTAGAATAGAAATTCAAAGGACACCCAGAATGTAGAAGAATAGTGATTCACCTTGCTAAGAAATTTAATTCTCTTAGGGAGATAAAAAGGTTGCATTTTGCATCTCTCTACACCAAAAATTTTGCTGGATTATTTTCTTAAACCTACTAGGTGAAAAAAAGTCACAATTTCTGAGAAGTGCCATTTGATATTTATGAAGATATTAAAAGCAATGTCATAAGTAAAATAAAGTAAGCATTCAACATGGTTTTTACAGAAATAATATTTTCATTTAAAGTCAAAATGATGGATTTCCTTACTACCCTGTTTTAGCTTTTCTTGCAAATTGTATGTAAATGAATGCAAATAGGCAGTCCTCACTACTAAGTTGCTTAGAAGTATAAAAATGCATAAAATTAAGATGTTCAGACAGAGCTGTGTATCTCATTTATGAAAAAAATGTTTAAACTTATATATTTCCGCTAAAAGGGTTATTGTTTCAGGTCATAAAATGAGGTTTTGTTCATTACAGAGGAAGAGCACAGAAATTTTGTTACTTTCTGAAGACCTGAATTGTATATGGGAGTTAGTCCTGTGTCAACCAACCTAACAGAAAAGCCACCAAATTAACAAGAAACTAGGAAATAACTATAAGGTCAGCACTGCAATTTTGAACATTTTCTACCCAAGTGTGGAGTAAGTTCCACCAGCTTTCATGACCTGGTTTTGTCTGCCTTTCTAGTTAACAATTCTGCAGAGGATAAGCCTGAAACCTAGTAGAAAAGAAACCACAGAAAATTTGATTCAAACCTGCTTAAAATGGTGCTACAGCCAGCAGACTCTCCACCCAACTCTAATGATGCTATGCAGCATGAGAAAAGAAAATTTTGCTTGATTTTCAATAAGATACCAGGCTTGAGTAATGCCTGTGCTGCCGTAAGGGATTAATGATCTCCATGCTATTTATAACGAGGCAAACGAAATTGCAATTTTTAGAGAATTATTGGAGTTTTATTGTGCTGCCCGGCCAAATTCAGTGAGTAGGACTCATTAGTGTGCAAAATAGAGTTAATTTATAGTGAGTATCCCCCATCTTTGGTTGGAAGCTCTATGTAAATCATCTTTTCTGGTCATTAATTTAGGCTGTTTGCATTTCCTTTGCTGTGGGAGCATAAGTATGATATATTAACTAAACTTCCCTGGTGAAAGTGCCCCCTCATGCCTCATACTTGATGTGGAAAATGTTTGCTCTTCTTGCAGAACTCTCCTGTAACTGAAGGTGAGAGCTGCATTATGCAGTTGAAGCACCTCATGATAATTGGCATTTAAAATACATTTCCGTAGCTCTAGAAACAGGAAACCAAGATATGTCTAGAAAGTCATTCAATGAACACTTCCGCAATATTGGGAAAAGTGTAGTGAATTTTTCAATGGTTGCTTCCATCATGATTGATCTTAGAGTTTTTTTAAGTAATTGATGGTATTTCTTTAGTTCAGTCCGTTAGTGCAAATAATTATTAATCAATATGCACTCAGCTCTTACTTTAGAAGATAATTTTAACACATGATTTATTCTGAACATTTCAATTGAACTACCTTTACAAGGAGAAAATCAATTGGCTAGTGGTCTAAAGCACTTTAATTATCTGAAGAGCTATGATCTGTTTTAGGTGCACTTTTATTAGTTTGGTTATTTTAAAATTTATTTTTTAAATATATTGTCCCATTGTGATATAGTCCTTCTGCGGAACTGTACTTTGCTATCCTCAGAAATACACTGGTTCTCTATTTCAGGTTATTTTGTCTTAGAAATTTTCAGTTTAATACTGAAAACACACTAGGATTAAACCCTAACATTGGAAATTAAATAATGTGCAGAATGGAATAAAAATATAGCTTGTTCCACATGAGAAAACAGTTGGTTGAGTTTGTTGGTGTGGTTGGGTTTTTTTGTGAATGTGTCAGCACATTTGTAATTTCTTTAGATGTTCTCTCATTCATAGCAAGCATAGCAGTGGAAAATTACAGTTAATTTGAAATGATAGCGTGTTGCGAGAACTTAGACAGAGGTTTGAAACATTATAGGACAAAAGGTGAAATCATTAATTCATTTGCAGTGAATATTAAATTCCTGAAATATGCATTACTCTCTCATTATATTTATATTTATGTATTTTAATATGCCTGTAAATATTATTGTGAGTCTGAAGGAGCATTTGTGCCGTGTCCATGAGCATGTCAATACAGCCTTTCAAAGTAATTTGCACTTGGGCTGAGGCATAAGGTTATGGAGCCATCTGTCATCATGAAAAATCATTAGAATAAAGAGTGTGGTACAATTTCACTCATGTCCATGATACGTTGCATTTCAACAACACCGGTACAAACACTTCTCTCACTCAAATGCCCTTCATAGGCTAACAGGGAAACTTGAAAAGAATCTTGTGAACAAATACATCAAATGCCAGTGGATTCACACCAAAGTAAGACTTCAGACTGCAGATAGTCTTGTGGTGGCTCTTTGGGATCTGGGGTGCGTTGCCCTGAGAGTTCCAAGGGAAGAGTTTCTGTCTCTAACAATAAAAGGAATTGATGTTCTTGAAATGGCCTGAAGTTAATGTTTGGTTATATATCCATTCTTTATTGTATTTCTTGTATTTCTTCCAAATTGGACAATGAACATATAATCATAAACATCCAGTTTGCTATTTAATGAAATTATAGTCATTGTTTCTCAGTTCTCATGGCTTTCCATAATGCTGCAAGAGATGAATTGTTTATTCCTTTAGAATAGTACAGGATTTTTTTTTCTTGGTATACCAGAAAAGCTATATATCTTCAAAGTAGGGAAGTTTAGATCTAGGGGTTGTATTTTGCTGGAAATATTCCTTAAGAAGATTTCTTGGAGGATGTTAGTAATGTACTTGTAAGGTTTTTTAAAAATCCAGTAAAAAAGAGACAGCACTACAGTCTGAGGACCCAATTACTGAAACACTTGTACATATGTTTACTTTTAAGTCATTAAGTGCTGTGCATATGGAAAACATCATGTCCTTCATTTATGAGCCTTGATCTTCAAATGTAAGTGTTGTAGAAGCAGGGTTTTTAAATTTTATTCTGTTAGGTGCTGAGTGCCTTATTTACTGTCTACCAGATAGCTTGTAGCAGGTAACTGCTATCCAGACAATGGGAAAGGAAGGAATGAGTTTGCTTTAGGATGTAAGAATATATTTTACTTGATGTTAATTCTTACAGCTGACGACGTGACTGGCTCTGAATGACCTCCCAGAGGATGTCCTGGAAGGAATGCTATGGTAGCGTGTATTTTCCTGCTAAGAGCCTGTGACCAATAATTGTACTTTAAATTATGTTTCGGATGAGACAGACAGAAACAATAACAATGTGAATATTAGAATAAACCTTTGCTCATTTCAAGTGGATAATTAACATTGTCAATGGCTTGATCTGACATCAAGATTTCTATAGGAGTAGGAGAGGAGTTAGACTTTAGACATATTTGCTGGTCTTGTTTGTTGTCTGAGAGTCTGTGTGCTATCTCCCTTCTGCAGAAGTAGCAGCTGTTTTGTTTTCCTCTGTAACGATGCCTGTAATCTGAACTTTTGCATTAGTATATCTAGCTAAAGCTATTAATGAGAATTCTGACCTGTTTTGAATCAACCAGATTTTTTTCCTTTTAGTTTAGTTAATGGCCTTTCTATTTTTTGCTCAATAGCCTGTTTGAAGAACAGCCTTTAAAAACCTGGGATTGGAAGCAGTGCTGTGTTGTCTGCCTTTTGAGAAAACAGATGAAGATGTGCTCATGTAGCCAATCAATAGTTTTTTAACCTGGCTGTTTTAACTATTTTTTTTAAGGTGATTATCTCCAACACCAGATAGTCTGTCTACTGAGTATAGTAACGGTGATCTCTTTTAGGTTATTTAGTTCCATTTCCAACAGAAGTGAACTATTCAGGAAGTGTATTTAGAAAAGTCTATTTTTCAAGAGTTCTAAGGCTAGAACAAAGGACAGGAGATCACGATGGTGTGCTGGTAGGGCTGCCACACACAGAAGTACAATAGCGAGCACCTCTGACTGCGGAGGAACTGTCGAAGCACTGTAAAATCAAGTTGCTGTGTGGGGAAGATCAAGCAGGTTAACTCCTGGAATTTTTTTCTATCAAGATGCTTTCTTCCTTCCAATCTATTGCCTGCTGTCTTCAGAGCACAGTGGTATTGAGGCTCCGCAGATTTAAAACATCTGTCTTTCCATCTCCAGTGTACTACAGAAGGATAGCTCTCAATTAAGTCTTAAAAAAATTTAGCTGCATGTTAGGCTGCCTTTGCTTTTAGGAATTTTTATCCTTCTTGAGGCTACAGACTAGACAGCTATTTTCTATAGTGTTTTCTACATTGTGATCTATTGTTATTTTTTTTTAAATAGTATTTTTAGTCATTATTACAGAATTCAGATCCATTTAATTAAGCCAGGATTAGGACCCTAAATTACTTTGTATTGCCCATTTGAGTGTCTTCTTATGTGTCTGAATTCTGTTTTTGAGATACATGAAAACAACAATTGGTATTGTTGTAAGGGAAGAGTCCATAGTGTTATTTTAGAACAAATTTGGAAATAGATACATTTTATTAATTTTAAATCATGGATAATGCACTCATATAAAACAACAGAATATTCATATTGCGATGAATTTGATTAATTTGGCTCATTGGGTACAAATAAGTCTGAACTAAAAATGCAAGTATATTTAACATCGTATGAAGAAGTGAGCATTAAAACCAAGTCTTGAGAAAAATGATAAAGTTTACATTTTCAGGTTATATGATGCAAATACAATTATAATGTCTTTATAGGTACTCACCACAGGCTTAAGCTTTCCAGCTTGAACTCACATAAAACTGCCTTAATTTATGAGCTATGTCGTGTTAGTGTTGGATAACTAGCTAGAAGATAAATCTATACTTAATGCAAATCTGTCTGAGTTGATGATGTTGAATATAATTTATATAGAAAGTATAGGAGTTTTTTTGTGAAAAACAGAGCAGTTTTATTTGACAGCTTTAGTTGTAGGCATGGTTATTATCCTCTATTGTTGCATATATTCTCAGGAACATTTTTTGCCTTTTGCACCTTACTTAGCATTTGAGGATTTTATTTTTATTTTCATATTTTGCTTACTCACAGTGTATTGTTGTGGTTCAGCTTGGAGGTTTCTATTGTTTATATCCATTTTTGTAATCATAAAATCATAGAATTGTGTGTTGGGAGGGACCTTTATAGGTTATCTAACCCACCCCCCCTTGCAGTGAGGAATGACATTTTCAAGTAGATCATGCTGAGATCTTTGTTCAGATCTCAGATGTCTGCTGGTGTTGAGAAAGGAGGAAGGAGCCCACTGTATCTGGTGATCACACAGTATAAGGGCAGCTAGGGATGACTCCTTCATGTTCCATTTTGGGAGGATAGGATAGGCTTATTTCAGAAGTCCTTCATTAACTGGATGTAGGATGAACCACTCTCATAACTAATTAGCATGGTATGCTATTCATAAATAACATGCAATTAGCATATGTTAATAATAAGCAATATTCAGCTGAAATGTCAGCATCCAAGCAGCTTAGACAACATCTGTTTGAACAAGGCATACAATACACATTCTACCCCCTATTTTATAGAACATTACTTAACCAAAATTCTTGGTTAACCAAAGTTTGCTTATCTCTCCCAGGGCTGTACAGCATACAGACTTTGCTGTACAGCTTTGCTGAGCACAGCCCCTGTAAAACTGGCATTTAAGCCAGCTGGCATATTTCTACTGTGTTCTGGGACTGAGAACATGAAACACAGTTTGTTTGGAAGGAAAGGAATCCAGTGAGCCTTGGAAAAGCTGAAAAAATCTCTTCCTTTCTGATAAAATAAATGAAATTTTAGCTGAAGGTTTTGATGGTCCCTCAAGACATTTGACTAGGCACAAAGATGGAGGTGTAGAAATGTGTCACTGTGGCATGTCTGCAACTCTCTCTATATGATGTATGTATATGTTCCCATATAAATACTGATATGTGGGTGAAAATCACATGAGAAACTATGAATACATTTCTAAATATAATGTTCTGCCAGGATATTTAGTCCCTCTTTCAAGAAGACCATAAGCTTCTTTGCACCAATAATTTATTTGAGAAATTTAGTAACTCTGCTCCATGTTTGTGGTCATGTGCAGATTACCAATTTTTTTTGTAGAGCCTGTTTGTATAAAGTTAACTTTTGTTTCTGATTTAAGACCTTCTTCCTCTGTATTGGTCAGTGTCCAAAGTATTACTTATTTGTTCTTATTGCTCAAGCCACAGTTCCATGGGCTGGTAGCTCTTCTTCAGTCAATAAAACAATTCCTTTTGTTGGCAAGCCTATTTTTCCCACTATTACCTTGACATGAAGAATGGATTTGCTTCATTGTATTAGAGAGAATATTTTCTGACAGCTTTTGAGTACAGATCATTAAAAAATTACCAGTTTGAAATGTTGACTTTTGTCTCTTTTTTTTTTTTTGTCTCAAAAATAGCTTATTACATCTTTCAACTTTCTAAATAATTAAATCTTGAAAACTCATGCAGATTCTGTGTTGGATAGTACAGGTTGTAATTAAGCAGTTATTAACATTTTTGTTGTTGATAAATTTCGGCACAACTCAGCTCTTGCAGATCCCAGTTGACTTTATAGGTCTGATCTTTCTGTACAGAGAAAGACTGATGTGCTCTCTGTACTGCTGACAGTTTTACACTGTTGTAAAACCAGAGTAACAGAATACAAAACTGTGCCAGAATCATGTGGTAGCTATATGAATAGTAGAAGATTTATGGTATCTTTAACTGCCCATTTCTTTACATTTAATGCCTCCTGTTCTGTAAATGATGAGCTAGACAAGTGTTTTGTTGCCACTTGACTCCTGATTTAGGAAATTAATTATATTTACTCTTTTCGAATAAAACAGGAACTTTGTATACTCTGGCATTTGTCCAAGTCCAAGCCATGCTAAAAACAAAGACAAAGTTCTATTTAGGAACTGTCTCTGTTGAGCAAAGGATGTCTTAGGATGTTCAGTCATAACCATCAGTATCAGAAAAGAGCCTCACCTTTTCCTAGCCATGTTCTTAGCAGTAAGTTCTTAGTAATGGATTTCCAAGAAAAACCATTTTATTGTTTTGAAGTTTATCCATCAGCTATTCTAAGACCCCCAGATATTTTAATTTTGAGTTATTTATTTTTGTTCTCCTTCTCCCATACCTATCTTTTGTTCACTTGATTTGTCTGTATGAAGATCTTCCTGGTTCATAGTTGAAATTATTGAGTAGTGTTTTTCTGTGACTGTTTCAGTGCTAATATTCTGTAGAAGAGTACAGCTGCTAATTTTAGTGCAGTGATGTCCCTCAGTTATATCTCAATTTCAAGATGAAGTAACGGGACCCAAGTCACTTCACTAGAGCTTTGCATGTTACCTTATTCAAGTCTAAAATGATGCTCCTGTAAAAGAAGATGTAAGAAACTGCAAAGGTTGCAGCCCCTCATATTTATATTTTTACACCTTGTATTTCTGACAGAGTCAAACCAGGCTGCAAAACAGAACTTTTCATATTTGTGAAAGGAAAGCTTTTGTGTAGCAGAAATGTGAGCTGTGACTAGGAGTGTGTGCTTACCATGCCAATTAGAAAGGTAACCAGAGCTTCATTGTAGCACACGAGACAATTCTTTCATCCTGAACTTTCAGTATTGAATACTGACACAGAAGTTAGTCTTCATCAGCTTAGTAGAGAAAGACTTTGCTTCCCTAAAAGCCTGTTTTCTCCTCCATTGAGACAGCCTACAAAGGAACTGGAATGGCTATGTTTGTGCCTCTGCATCATGCTCCCTTATTCTGAGTGAAAAAAAGGGTTGGTGTAGCTCAAGACAGGAGTGTAAATACTCTGACTGTGTCACTGTGAGGGCAGAGATTGGCAGCCAAAGTACCTCTGATGTTCCAGTCCAAGACTGACTGCTTGCAATTTTAGAGGAATCTTCTTGTCCATGACGTGCTACTAAGTAGATAATAGCTGGATTGCAGGGGCAGTTTAGTTGCCCATTGGATTAAAGCTTACAGAAAATGAATGAACAGAAGAGGAAAAATCAGAATTAGTGGAGGAGATGTGACTTTGGAAGCTTTATAATCATTTTGCCTGAATTAAAAACCATCTGGTATTTAAATTTTATTTTTTTTTAAAATACATTAGACAAAAAAAGAGTCCGTTTCTACTCATGGATTTATTTTTCTGCTACAGCAACCAATAGGCTTGTGTTCAATTATTTATAATGACGTATCAGTAGCTGTGGAGGTTTCAGATTTAATATGGTAGTGGCAGTATTATATCAGCATGCAAACTTAAAAATGAGATGGAATGAAACATTTTAAAGTACTGTTTTAGTCTCTTCTTTCTTTTAACCCTCAATAGCTTCAGCTCTTCTGTGCAGGTGTGAGATTTAAGGAACAGTTGAATATGAGTTTATGGAGGTTCATTCTTTTTGTAGATGTTCTCAGACACAGATTCGTGAAAATTACAAAATAATTCCATCAAAAGGCTGTCTGTAAGCAATGCAAGTCCATGTCCCATCTGTTCTGAGCAGTAAAGCAGGTATCGTTCTGATTCCCAATGTGTTTCACAGTGAATCAAGGCATAGTAAGTGGGGGCAATTCAGACCCCATTCTCAGTTCCTTGTTTCTATTCTCTATGGGGAAATTCCCCTTCTGTATTTCTCTGAGCATTGCATCACAGATGTGTTCCACTTTTAAACCAGGATTTGGTGCTGTCATTTTTTAATGTAACTTCTTACATCATGTTATCGATGCTTGCCATCCGAGGATCACGAGGCTGCTTAAATAAGTCTTGGGATTAAATTTTTTCTATTCTTTAGATATGTGTTATTGATTTCTGATCCTTTTGAGATTTAGTGGCTTGTGTTTGCAGGCTTTTCTGCACCAGTCATGTAAGCAGGTCTTACTTTCAAGGAGAAAAAAATATTTTTTTGAGTAGCAGAACTGAAAGTCTTATGTCCTACAGATTTTTGTCCTGTATTTTCTGAACTCTTCGTTTCCAGAAAGTTACCAGCTCCCTTCTTATTACTCTCCCACCTGAAAAAGGCACCAGTTGTACATATTTCAGCAAGTCTAAAGGTACACATGGTGAGTGGCCAGGATAAGAATGTTGGTCAACCAATTGGCAGGTCCACAGCACTGTCTTAGGGTTGAGTTATGGCCACAATCCCAATGGAGGGGCCAGCAATTTCAGTTTCTGTCCTTGACCCAGACAGTGATATAAAGCTCCTGGGAACTTAATTATTTTTGATACTTCTGTCTCTAATTGTATCAGGCTGTAGCTGGAAAGATGTTCATAGTTTGAAATACAGGCCAGCATGATCATAAAAGCTTCCTTTTCTTAGGCAACTAGATTAAAAATGCAAGGGATGTGTAACTTCCATCACTTGGCACTTTGGGAAAATACATAAATGTCATAAGAGTAAGGATTAAATTGTGAGACTTGGATAACAGAACTGTTATATTCTGCTCATAAACTGATCTAATTTCTCAGATATAAAATGTGTGATCGGGCTGTGCAGTTTTGAGAACATTTTTCCTATTTACCATGGCAGACTATTGGCAGGAAGAAGCAAAACTGCCTATTACATAGGCATGATAAAACTGCAACAACTAAATGGAAGTTGAGGTGGAAAGCCCAGACAGAAGACTTTCATCAGGAGAGTAACGGCCTCTGCTCTCCCCCAGCATTGCTATTCACTTCATATTGGTGATTTTATAACCACAGAAAGCTCTGTGAATTTAATTGCTGGAAGTTACCTTTTATTTCTTTTACCAACATCTAAAATTCATGCTCAGGGGCGCCAGTCAGTCAGGAAACAAATCTTTGCTCTGAGTTAGCCTTTGCAGGAGGTTTAAGGAAAATTTAATTCCTTCCCACTTCGCCATGTGCAACACCTTTATCCTCTTGATGAGTTCAAACTGAAAGTCTCCTCTGAGCTCACTGTCGGTGCTGCTGCAGTTGATTGGCAAGCCTGGGGTGCTAAACAGTTGTGCAGGTGGCAAGCTTTCCCCCTGAGGGAAAGCACACCACCTCTGTGCCTATTATTTTGCCTGAAAATACGTAACTGCACCTTTCCCCGAAGTGGCAGCAGTGAAAAATTGTACCACTTTCTGCATCAGCAATTTTAAATGCTAATTGTACATGCTAGTGGATAAACATGGGGGCTCTTTTAACAAAAACATAATTTATCTTTTTATCCCTTCATCATCATGTCCACAGTGTTCTAATTAATAGGTTTACTGAAGTCTATTGTGTGATAACTTTATAGTATTTCTACTGTTTGGTGTATTTTCTACAGTAATGTGCAGCTTTGTAGTTCTTCCTAGGTTTTCTGCTTCTTTCCTCTGAACATATGTTATGCCATTTGTCAAATGATTTAATAGCGCCCCTTGACCTTAAAAATAAAATAAAGCTAGATCAGTGTATAAAACCATGAAAAACTTTAAAAGCAGCCTCTACTGCACCTTCTTTCACTCAATCCAAGAGCCATGAGACAGCATCATTCATTACTTGCTGTTCCTGCAGTAGGTAAAATGACATGGTATAAGTCTCCTTATTTATCATAATGTTTAGTTTATATAATAGAAGGTTTAATTTTTGGTAAGGAGAAGTTATTAAAAAAAGGTACAAAGAGAGGAATCTGTTACAGTAATGAATTATTTATAATATACTGAGTGTTAGCCAGAAACCCTGACTACTTAGCCCATTGCAACCACCTGTACTAGTATCTTATTAAGGGTGGTTTTTATCACTGAACTAACAGTGATCACATTTACAGTAGTGCTTAAATTCAATGAGAAAAACCAGTGTGGCATCAATTTGACAGATTTACCATAAGAACTTAAACACTGATTTTCTATTTAGTAATTTAAGAGCTTTGGAAAGCACAAGCACAATGCAGACCTAGGGCACGAGTGGCGAATATAATTTCTCTTTAAGATTCTCCGTCATCACATGAAAGCAATTTTTTAAAATGTTTAGGGGTTTTTTTGTAATATTTCAACTTTAATTTTCTGCTATTGTGAAACTGATAGTTGTTAATAATGTCTTAAAATTTGAGCAATTCCTCTATCATATAGCATGAAATACTGCAGTGCTTTCCCAGCTCAGTAATTTGCAGAGAGGGGCTGCTCTATCCTCTCTTCAAAGGGGAAATTCTTTAGACCTTTTTGCAAGTGTGAATCCGGAGTGGTGTCTCAGAGGTCAATGCACTGCCATATGGAAGCATATTTCAGTCTACCTTTCATCCTTCCTGCTTGTGCTGGCATGGTCTGTATATGAGAAATGAGAGCAGAAAGAGGTAGGTGGAAAGGGGGAGATAATATACTTACCATATCACTGATATCACTAAAGATGGAAATGTATAGTGCATCATTTTAAGAAAAGATACTCTGCTATATCTTTCGCTTAACATCTGAGGGACCCTTCTCTAATTCTTTGTGTTCTTCAATTATGATGCCACCTTCATGTTCAAGACACAATTTTTAGCAAAGTCATGAAGGAGGTCCTGTGATGATCAAGTTCAAGAATTTGTTTCTATCTACCTGACGGTCATCTTTTTATTTTTCTAAGATAAAAATCAGATAAGACTTGCTTGGGACCAGCTGTAATCCTGTGTCCCTGAGATAGCCAAGACCGTGGGATGCTTCCTCCCTCCTTTCCTCTCCCCAGCATACTCAGCTGAAGAGGGAGGTTCAAGGGCAGTGGCAACCTAAGCAGTTTGGCTTGCTGAGGAGTCTGCCACGCTAGACATAATTTCAATTTACTGCTGCCCAGTACAAAATGGAACAGAGATAGAGATATGCCTCATGTCAGCTAAAGAGTTCTGATTCCAAAGGGAACTCTGCAGTGCCGCTGCAGTTGCACAGACCTAACTGTGTGTGTACAAACACACAGCCAAACACATACATGCTGAGGAAAGCAATTCAAGCAGAGCGAACAAAACATTTAATTTTTTTTAAGTCTTCCTTTCTGTAGTTCATTTGTTCATCTAAAATAATACATATATTTCTTTTTGTAATGAGTGGGTATTATCATGCAAATTCCCCAACTATTAGCAAATCTTTCAGCAAAAGGAATTAACTCTTACCTTGCTACTGCTCTTGGTTGATTCATAGGTGAAGTAAATAAAGTGGGTACTCGCATAGTCAAGTGTCTCTTTGGCTCCAGAGATTCTGTGTTAGCATTTATCTTTTGTAGCTGGGAACTCTGGGGCTGGTCTGAACCAGGTGATTTTCCAAAGGTGAAAGTGCAGGGTACATACTGCTTTACTCACACAGAGCTGATCCAGGCTTGTACCTATTGTTACAATCTTGTTTACAATTTAGGTCCCAGTCTCTCATTGAGGCTGCAGGCTGAGATGGTCCCGGGTAATGTCAGTGATGGTTTAAACTATAGTTTGAAATAGTCTCATTTAAAATAAAATAGAACTAATGAATAGTATTGAAATGCTGATAGAATCAGTAAACATCGAAGAGCATGTGTTTATTATCTCATTTTTTTGCATTAGAATAATTTTACAAAGAGCATTAAAATTTATTTCAGCTCCACATCTCCTGTGAAATGTTACAAAAGCATTATCCACACTGAAAGGATATTTTTCTCTGTGCAAAAATAAATTCCTTATGCCAAAAAAAAAGGTTTGCTGGTCTGAATTTTCTTAATCAGTTCCTTTTTTCCTTCTTCAGTGTGGTATTTCTAATCTATCTAATTTCAGTTTAGGGTTTCAGGTGAGAGAAAAAAAAACCTGCCTATATTGTAAATTATTCCAAAGGTTTGTCACTCTTACAGTAGATTCTTTCTTCTAATACACATTCAGTTGAAAGTGTGGTGAAAGAAATTGCAAATTACTTTCTTTTAATGTTATCAATGTCACATACAGATATATATGACTTTTCTGTTCCTACATTGCACATCCAGGTGCAAGAATCCACTGAATACACAAGCTCTCAGAATCGTATGTAAGAATCCATTTTCTCCTGGTTGTTTATTGGGACTCCTAAGATATTTTTATGTATCACTTGTGCCCAGAATTTTGTTCTCAAGTATGCAGGTTTTGATACATATGTTGAGCTTGCTGTTCAGTCCTGTTGGCTCTTCATAATGCACATCTTTACAATGTCACCAAAGACATTCCCTTTGGTTCCCTGTTTACAAAACGTTTTTCAGATTCTGTTCCTTAACATGTTTAATATATGAGCCATGCTGATTTTGTGCCATGCTACTTTTTCATCAGAGATAATAGGGAGAGATATTTATACAGAAATTAAAGCAAGTATTTTCAAGTTATCTACTGAATTTGTAATATCATCACAAAATGATATGAAATTTCCCCAGAAGACCTGTTTTCTATTAAACAGTGTTGATTGGTATTAATCACGCTACCACTCAATCCAACTGATTGCCTCTTTTAACACTATTTTCACAATTTTTCCTTACAATGAAGTCATGTTGAGATGATCCCATTCATTTCCTTGAAATGTTGACACATTGTGTTTTTTATAGATTTTAGAATTTCTGCTGTATTACAGTAGATGTTACACTACAAAATACTTGTCCATAGAAAACCCTCAGACCATGCCTTAGAAATTACAAGTCACAAGTAATCTCCTCTTGAAAATTTGAAAAAAAAATCATATAGATCTTTGCCCTTCAGTACTTTCCCTACTTGCTGTTGAATTGACAGCATTCTTTATCCCTAAATATATATGTATATAAAAAAAATCCTTTGCGTTAGTGCTAATAATTTCTGTGTCATAGGGGACATGAAGATATTTTTCATTTCTTACATCATCTTTATTTTTTTTTTCATTGAAAAAATGAAATGTTTTAACATTTAAAACAAAAATGAAGTGAAATGATGACACAATTATCTTTTCTGTGTTTCCATGAGCTTGAGATGTAAAGGATATTTCCGTGGAACACTTAGCCCACAGAAGAAAGTGATGTCTGTAAATTGTGAAGCTTAAAATTAATACTACTTCATCATGATTTTTCTGTTTTTCATTTAACCTTAATACAAAATTGATCCAAATAGTTGTAAAGTCATATCAAAAAGAAAATTATGAACATGAAGAAAGTGGTTCAAATGCATTTTTAAATTGTGTTGTCGAATGTTTGATAGCAGTATCTTCTTACTTATTTCAAAACACATGTGGTTTGGGTATGGTTGGATCTATTTTATTTTAAAAGCCATTTGAGTCCATAGTTCTGCTTTTCTGATTTCTTACATCTTCTTTCAAATTTTGTTTTGACATTGACAAACTGAATTACAAATGCCAAGAGAATTCTCATACTGTGTTGAGAAGATTTTAAGTAGCCCAGGCAACTGTTTGCCAAGAGTTTGAAATGCTGGAGTTTCCTTTTTTCCATTGAGCAGGACATATCACACTCTGAAAAATTAGAGCATAATTGTTGTTTAGTTTTAAATAAAAATCCAGTGTATTTGAAGTTTGAATAGAATCATAAATTCTATTTCCTTTCTCCAGCAAAATGACCATGAAGCTTTCTTCTTGCTTAGGTTAGAAAATAAAAAGTTATGTATTCTTGTTTGCTTTGAAGAGCTGTCTGGATTTTGAAAAAGCAACACTTCCAGACTGCCTGCTTTGAAAGAAAGGGTAATAATGCTCTTGTAGTATTGGAAAAATAGTTAAGGGACTACTAATACTTTTATTGTTCTTGAGCTTGTTCCTTAAAGGAGAATCATATCCATGCTTTGCAACATTTTGCCAGTTTCCTTAAGGCTTTTTGCAGCTGCATTGATTGTTGCTACTAATTGGAAAAGTAATTGGAACATGCCTGCCTCTTGTGTTTCACAGCCGTGCCCTGTCATTAGCAAAAGTGATGCCCTCTGACCCTGACCGCTCTCAGGGGTCAAAATATATCATTATATTGGAGTGCAGTATTTCATAACAAAGGCCATTCCAGTAGCATAGCTTAAACGTTTGGGTGGTTTTTTTTAGTGAAAAGAATAGCTTAACAAGGGAAAGAATGACCTGCTAACTATATTTATCTTACACTTTGAGTAACTGCTGGCAAAATACAGAGTCCTGAGATGTGCTGTGTAAATATTTTATGAAGGAAGCTTCTCCAGCAGAGATGTTAATAATTTAAAATATGATGTACTACATACTGAGTTTTAGGCTTAGACATTTAGTAATAAATTTGTATTTTGTATGAAAGCCTAGTAAATGACTCCCTTGCCACGTATTTTGTGTTACAATTGTGTTTGCATGTCTTCCTTCATAAATTATGCCTATGTATATAAATGTCACAATAAACTTGGATTTTTCAACCAGACATGATTGCAAAGTCCATTTAGAAAGGATTATGACACACCTAAAAATTATGTAGCCTCCAAGTTAAGAATGTCTGCCTCCAAGAATATTTTTTGGAGTCCTACGTTTATTTTGGTTTTCCTTCTGAAACTTCCTCTGCGATTCAAGGGAGAGCAGGCCCTCGGACATGCAGCTATTGTTTCTAAGTCAGGTTTTATTCTGTTAAATGTGGCTGCAGCAAGGGTAGCATTCCTCTTTGACTTGGCAGTCAGTCTGTTAGAAAAGTTGGCCAGGAAACTGAAGACCTACTTTGTAGATACTTTTCTGTCCTCATCCAATTTAGACACATAACTCCTCTGGATTGAGTTTTAAATGCACTTTGTTTAGAAAACTAATTTATTTGCATATTACTTGAATGCTTTGGGTTGTTTCAGAATAATGCTGTGGTGATAAATATTCACATTATTTTTCCAATTTTCACAGTATTCATGCTGAGCAAACAAAGTAGATAGACCACACAACAATAAATCAGTGTAAGGATGGACTTATAAATGCGTCAGTCAAAATACCTTTTAATTCTCTGAGTTTAATTTTTTTTTGACAGTTCTGCTGTTTGTATTGTGCTCTTATCTTTTTGTCCTTAGTTGCACTTGCTTTTTTATTATCTCATGTTTTTTTAATAGGACATTAAAACTCTGTTCTATGTAGAATTAACCAGAGAGAGTATCCAGAACATGCAGTTATTTTCATTTGTCAGAATAGGTTTGCCATTTCATACATATATGGTATTTATGACTGCAATATAATAAAATATTTAAGTTCAGATTATAACTCGTCTGTGCTAAAATTCAGAACATCTTCTGTCAGGTGGAAATATTACATCTCAGCATTAACTCTGTCTCTCTCGCATCAGATAATACTCTCCTATTTGTATTTGTTAATAAGTGCAGACATTCATACTTTAGTACCTGATGGGGCTGTAAGAGACAGAATATAGATTTTTTTTCTCTAAATTAGAAAATTATCTGAACGGATGGTTGATTAATAATCATTCTAAATTGAAGTGCTTTCATAAGCTACCATACAGAACCTCACTTTAAAAAAATCAATCTTTCAAAGCTGTCACTTTTGTCATTTGTTAAGCATTTGTTGAGGAGGAAAGAGAATATTTGTCCTAATTCTGAGCTCCCTAAGCTGTGCCAAGAAAAAGAAAAAAAAAATTAGCTATCCCACTAATGCACTGTATTGCAACAGAGATTAAATTGATCAGTCTGCTTAGGCATTTCCAGAGTGTCCCTTGCTGTAATATCTGGGCTCTGTATTGATGTGCTCCACAGTGCACTAATAGGTAATAGAAAATACTTCAATAGTTAGCAATATATCTAATTCCACAAATGACTTTTACCAGAGTGGATTATTGAAATCATAAGCCTGGTGCTTGAAAAGGCTGAGACTTTGGTGAAATGCTAAGAAGAAAGGACGAACACATTTCTCAAATTGTGACAGCCTGTTCTGAGTACGTGATGGCTCTGAGCCGGCCCAGGAAACTTTCCCACGGAGGTTTATTGCAGGGCTGGGACTGAGACTGAGGGTGAGAGACAGCAATTTATAAGAACTGATCCTGGATCTGTCATCTACTCTCTGAGTGGTTTTAACACTGAATTCTGCTGCAATTTCCTCTTCTTAATGAGCCAGTGAGGATGAATCACTTAATGTTTGAACATATCTTTTAAAATGTTACAGGCTGTTCTTTGTCGGCTTTCATTAAGCTTTTATTTTAATCTAAGAAGACCAGTCAAACACAAAAGACGTGCACACTACTTCATATTTTGGCAAAGCCTGTTTAGAATACTGTACATGGATAAAAGGAAAGAGAGAAAAAGAGAAAACTGGATCAAAGTGCATTCAAGTTCATTCTCTGAGCTCATGTCTCCTGGTATGACTGACCTGAAATACCTAATGCTGAAGCTTCTTGTAGAGAATCTGATCCTGGGTCTTGAACAAGGTGCAGCACAGACTGGGTAGGAATTTGTAGTTTTGCTGCAGGTGAACTTCCTGTCATAATGGATGTGTTCAATAAGCTCTAGTTATTGAATTTAAACACAGAGACTCAGTTCGTAGAGCAATTCAAGGAGTTTTGAACACTGAGACCCAGCAAATGCCATTTTTGACCTCTTAATAAATTATAAATACATGACTCAGGGGCTCAGATCATGAACACATTGCATTTTCTCTCTCTTGAAAACAGGGAAGCAGACTCAGGGAAGGGGCACTCAGCTGGGCAGAATTGTTCTTTGTTACTTTCTTCCTCTGTAGATTCTTTTATTGCCTTTAGACATGCTGTAAACAAACACCAATCTCTCTCATCTGTCACATTAACTCACAGGCTGCCCAGCAGTCCTCAAAGTCTCACAAAGGTCGTAACATTTCTTTAATAATATCTAGTTTACTTTTCCTATGACTGCCCAGTTTCCATGCTGTTGTCTTGAAAATAAAGTGTGTGATATGAACCTTTGGGTATTGGATTTGTTGGTATTGCCAAGAGGAAGTTGGAAGCAGACAAGATCACAGTTTGTTTTTTCTATCTGTTGTTCTGAATTTATGTTGTATTTAATTAATTCCATGCTTCATGTCATCCCTTAGTCACCTGAAAAGGCCAGAACTACTTTGATTTTTCAAGGCAGGTGGTTTGGGTACAGGGCTTTTGTCTGAAGTTTCAGAGCTTAATCACATCTTGGAAAATTCTGATGCTCCTCATTGCACTGACAAACACTGCTGGGGTAATTCCCACTAAAACTGAAGGATGGACTGGATACCCCTTTTGAAGTCAAGACACATTTTCCTACTCTCGTGTTGTTGGAGAGCTCTTTATAAAAGGGAAGGTTTTGTTTTCTTTGTTATGTGAAGTGCAGTTCTCAAAGGACCCACATAGGCATTTTATGTAGCCTAAGTCTTGCTGATGCCTGCAGTCTCTCTCTGTGGCACGAGTTTCATGTACTTTTACTGTCTTTTGTATGGGGAGTTTTAATTTTTTTCTCAGAGTATTTTGTAGCTTTGCACTGTTCCTGGCTAGGAGGTGGAAAAGAAGGATTTTTCTGGAGTACAGTCTTGCTAAGCCTGAGGCTACAGGGTGCAGGGATTGGTGGATTTTCCTGACCTTCCAGTCCTACGCTGTTAGATGTTCATCTTCTGAAAAGGAAAAACTGCTTTTATGTACATACTCTTTTCAGACTAAAACCAAAGGAACAGTGTATTTCCAAGTATAAAGGCTGTGATCTCAGAGGTCAAACTTTCTTTATTTCATTGCATACTCAAAAGTTGAATGAAACCAACTTTCTATTAGATCTCTGCTCCTCAAGTGTAACTTTCCTTCATTAACTTTTCCGTCTCTGTGCAGTTGTGTGATTTGTCCAGTGGTTTGTCTCCTCTCTACTTATGCTTTTACTTGCCTGAGTCTGCTTCTCACTCAGTTAAAACATTTGTCTTCACCTTCTTAGTCTCATTCTCATAGACTTGTGAGTCTTTTCTGAAGTTTGGCTTCTACCAAAGTCCTCTTACATCAAGAAGAAAGAAGCCTCTATAGAGGTCATGTCCTTTGGGATCCTTAGGTATCTTTTTAAACCCATCATTCACAGTGTCTGTATACTGAGTTTTCTCCCTAGAGTAAAAACTGACAAGCTTTCACTCAGACATTTATCTTTAGACATCTAAATTTTAAGTGAGATGATCCTCATGTTATTATTTATAACTTCTTTATAGATTCCCTAAACCCCGTTTTTTTTCCCCATCTTTTTCCAGTACCTTCTCCAGTAATATTGTCATATTTTATATTCTATTCTATATCTCCCCTTCAGATTTATGCATGAGTACTTCATCAACCTTTAAATCTCCTGGTATCTCCATAAACATATGTTTGTTCCCCTTCCTCCCTCCTTGAAGTTCCCTTAGCTCTCCTCTATTTTAAATTTGCTTCTCAAAAAAAATGTTTTCTCCCATGTGAGTTCTCCATAATCTTTTTCACTTCATTTCTGTAATAGCCGATCTGCAGAAGAAAATAAGAGCTGAGAGGCAGAGGTATCTTAGATAATGTCTTCTTTCTTGCTTCTGTGCCAGCTAAAACAGGATTAAGGGGTACTCCTCACTTTTTCCCCTCCTTAGCATCCTTACAGCCCAGCAGAAAGCAGGTGGCTGGATAACCTGAAAGGAAAAACCATGGAGCTAAATTCTTGAAGAGCAGATGTGTGTACTGACCTGCAGTAATAGCATAAAACCTCTAGAAATCCTTTGCCTTTACTCAGAAACAACTCTTTCGCACTATGGTCATTAACATTTGCTTCCTGCAGTGGCCATTACTGTTTAAAGTCTCTGACACATAAAACCAAAGTCTTTGGAGGGAGTAGGCAGGGGTAAAATATACATTCCTTTCAGCAAGTTTGGTCCACTACCATATGTTTTTACTCGGCAGCTTCTTTTTCTGACTTTAAACACCGTTGTTGCAGCAGCAGCTCCTGCCTCTCCCAGACTTCCCATGAACTCTTAATCATCTCTGCCTGATCCCCCCTCCATCACAGACACCCTTTGCTTTCTACTGGAGAATGAAGCAGGAGGTGAAGTGTTTCTTTATTGTTTCTCACCTCCCTTACATGCATTGTACTTGTACAAAACTCTGGCATTGTTTGAACAGAGGAAGGAAGGGTCCTTGTGAAGGGATCAGATCTTTCTTAAACAAGTTTTTTCTCTAAATTCTTCTTACCAGCCAGCAGCTCTGTGGTGCTCCATGTGCCATCTGAGATGAGGGTTGCAGTTCTTTAATCCTAACACACTTCTTTTATCAATTCGGTCAATAAATGAATGATATGAAGGGTCAGGGTTTACAAACTACTGAACTCTGTTCTTGTATACTATTGTTCTCTTACTTGCTTTCCCCATGGAAAAGTAATTGCTTTGAGCACCAGAAGTGATTACAGAAGATGACACCTTTATAACCAGCCTCAGGACCTCATTCTGAGGAAAAAACTAAGCCTGTAAAATGCTGTATGCCTCACCCAGCAATTATGCTGTTGTAACTAATTTCAGAAAGCATAAATTGTCCATTATTTCTGAAGAGGATTGGGGCTTTTTCACCAGTGGTACTGAAAGTGGATGCTTTTCCAGCCAATTTTTATATGGTCTCCGAAGAGTTGTACAAATAAGAAATAAAATATTTCTTTCCATTTCTCACATTTTTTTAATTTAAAACTTAATTATTTTATGATAAAATTTGTTGATGAGCACAGTTTAGTAAACCATTGGAACCTCCTAAAATATAGGTTTCAATTCTTCTGTATTAAGAATATTTCATTTTAAAGGTATAATTGTAACATATTGTAATTGTAGATTAGGCAATTAAGTCCACAATAAAATATTTTAATGTGGTAAACAATTTTTTTTCATGTCGATACCTCCATGCAGCATGGAGATGGTCTTCTCTGGCAACTTATTACTGAATGTTGTCTCTCATAAGGCAATATATTCTTACTTCTGCTTGAATTTTTCTGGTACAAATCATGAAATACCTTGTTTTGTTGAAAAATCCTATATTGGAGGATAGGTGCATAAACCACTTCAATTGCAGTCCATAAGAGTCTGCAGCAATTTGGGAACAGTACACTTTCTTGAAGTGATCCCAAATGAAACATGTACCATTCAGGTGAATTAAAATGAATGTTATGATTTAATGAATAATGAAGTATTTAATTTTGGTACATAATTTTAGAAAAATATTTTTTACCATTTCTGGATTCTAGCTTTTTCTATAGCTGCTTCTTTCATGGAAGAATTTAGTATTTGACTTTTCACCTGAGTCTGAATTTTGTACTTCATAGAAATTCCAGTTCTTAACTGATCTTAGAAATCAGTAACCTCCAGTGCATATTTCAGAGGCATATTAAAAGCACTATCTTTTGGAAAATGGTATGTGTAACCCGCAATATGATCTACTGCTAGCACAATGTCATTTTAAGAAACTTGATTAGATTATGCAAAAGAAGTTCCCTTAAATTATTAAAACCAGCATAATAGATCTTGGATGAATAAACTGTAGTGCAGTACTACAATATGTAGTATTCTGCCCTCTTCCATGCCCATGTGAGGACTTAAAGAAGAAAGAATTTCTCTTGCTCTCTTCCGCTTGCTGCTCCTAGTTGTAGTGCTCTAGGGTGGCAGTGACTGTCTCACAGAGAGTCACTGTGTTCCACAGGGAAACTGGCCAGATTCAGGATGTCCTGGTGTATCTTCCACCACAGGCACTAAGAAACCACAAAGCAGGCTGATTCCATTAATCTCTGTTTGCTTCTTCGACCCCGGCTGAGGAGGTCTGACCTCAGAGCTTGTGGCAAATCAGGAATTTGGGAGCGTGGTAGATTATTTGCTAGATATGCTTATTTAGATAAGAGGCACCATTGAGTCTTTCTAGATGAAACTAGAATAGTTGTGATGACATTTGTTTTACGCCGCAAAGTGGTCGGTCTGTCTTTCATGGAATATTAAAGGGAGAGGACAACGTCAATTTTCAAAGCAGGTCTGTTTGGGCAGCAGTCAGATCCAAACTACTAGGAGAACAAGAAAATGAAATTGCAGCTAACTGTAAGGGGCCATTGTGTTAACGCTGGAAAAAAAGCAGTGTCTGAAATGAAATTGTGAATAGGAAATTCTTGGATGACTGACTATCTGAACAGTTGAGCACAATGTGAGCAAATAACTTTGTGTTCTGCACGCTAAAGCCTGATTTATTTTAAAACAGAGTGCAATGGTTGTTCAAGACTTTCAGCTGTGTTCATGTGACAGGCCAGGTGTGCACATGCTCATTCATGTATGGCATTGAGCATTTCCTACATAATTGTTGAGATCATCCTATTTGTTGGATCTGTAACCCCATTCTCCAACATAATAAAAGGGGAGTCTCTGGGGGGTTGGGGAACTGAAAGAAGTGTATTCCTCTCTTCATAAAAATAAACCTACCTAAGCCCAGTAGGGTTTCCTTAACAAGCATTATTAGGAACTGACTAATCAGCGGTACTACCCACTTACATCTGGCATTGAATTTCCCAAAGATACAGCTTTTTCATTATCATAAGGAAATAAGAACATAAAACCCTGTATGCTTATAGGGTAAATCCTGCTCCTTTAGTGAACTGTTCAATTGTTCAATATATAATCTTCTCTGTCAGCTCTCTACACTGCAGCATTGGATGCTATGGATCTGAAAAATAGGTGCCTGAACTAGAACAACAGAGAAGTATAACATACTTTCAAATGTAGCCAGTGCCTTATAGAGTAATTCAGTTTTCAATTAATACACAGCAGCAAAGTACAGATGGAAAAAAATTGCTAGAATTGCATGTACTTCAATCACCATGAAATCCAGAAGAATGCTGGCTGACCGCAGATGAAATCTGATTTCTGAAGTAAGGTGTATTAAACAGTTTCTTTCAGAAGTTGGAGGGACAATGATTCCTGATTTTAGAAAGAAGCAACAAAACGCCTGCCGCTTTTCTCCCAGGTCCCTTATGGAAAAGGGAAGAATCAGGCAGAACTCTTGAAAAGTGACATCTCGTGTGAAGTCTAATCCTGCTGGTTTACCACTGAGGATAATTTTAATTTCCAACTGCCAGTGGCATTTACTATTCTGTATATAAAATTGTCCTTAGCTGGTATTTTTTGACTGCTGATGAGCTTTATTCAATTACCTTCTGGATACTCCCAGCTCCTGTTGACTGCTGGGGGCACTGGGGGCACTGCAGCTGTTAAAAAGGGCTCCTCAAAACATGTAAATGCAGGGATGTGAGTACTGGTTTCCCTACACTGCTTGAAGTCAACTTCTAGCTAGGTTGGTTACCTGGGAAACAGCTGTCAGCACAGTGGAAAGGAATCTATTTAGTGTGGTGGATAAGCGATGGGTTAAAAAAAAAAAAAAAGAGAAACAGCAGAAAACTGCACCAATGCTCCATAATTTAGGTCTTTAAGTATATTGTGAAAGAAATGGGAGATAGGGTGATCTTTTAAAGTTTCTTATGAATCAATTATTCCCTGAGCTAAATAGTCTGGAACTGCAAAAATGTTTAATTACTGGGAAGAATCTTTTTAGAAGGGATTTAAATTTCAGCAGTAGCTCAAATTTTGTTTGTAACAACAATACTAAAAATAACATTTTTTTTATTTGCCAGTTGCTTTCAATTAGTATGCTGCGAAGATGCCATAATGGAGAATAGTTAGTTAAGTTGTTGACATTTTTTATCTTCAGGATTCTTCCAGAAGCACTAGTCTCAGTCCTCCACTGAAGTTAAATATTGTTGAATTTTTCAGATAGTGTTTCCTGCACTTGCAGCAGAGACAGGTTAAGAACAACTTCTCCAAAGTTGTTAAGAATTCCTGGCTTCTGCTCTGTGCTCAGATTCACTGACCCGTGTCATATCTCAAAGACAAAAGCAGAAAAGACAGTGAAATGAAAATGCTGGATGTCCTGGCACCACTTATGCATTCTGATGGCCTAATGATAACAGCACCATCAAAGCTCAAGTTGTCACCTGTGTTGTTGTGCAGTTTCCTGCTTTCCAGAGGGGATTTCATGCTGCTGTTTTGGCACAGGATAACCACATCCTTTTAAACTATAAAATGGGCAAAAAGTACATGCCTGTCTATCTTCTTTATTCATAAATCTTTGCTTTAGCTGTTAGTGGCTCAATTTGAGAAGGACTCCGAGCATTTCACCACTGTTTAGTGTTCCTCATGTTACCAAGTGGATTTCCAGACTCTCATTGCAGAAGTACTTTCTTAGGTTCCTCTTCTACCCTACCCTGGTTTCTTTAAGGCTGCCTGAGGATCTAAATACCTCTTCTGTTGATACACAGTGAGTGCAGGACACCCTAGGGACCAATTTCCATAGAAAAAGCCAGACTCCTGCCTTTTCCATCTGCCCCATGTCCTGTGGTAGAGCTCACAGAGGGATCAGGGCACTGATCTTCCTTAAAGCAAGTCCTGTTGAAGAAAAGAATAGAAAAGAAAGAAGAAATAACATAATTTTTCATTCAGATCTTTGATTTGCATAACTGTAACTTCATGAGTGCTTTGTGGCCAAAGGTTGGCACAGGAACATTCTGCTCAGAGAGAAGAACTTCGACATCAGTTCAAAGAAAGAGTGAACACACTGCAGTTGTCTTAGACAGTTTTGAGAATCTTAGCCTAAAGACGTCATGTGGTTATTTTGTGTCACTTAATTTAATCCTGTAGAAACCAACATGTCTGTACCCCCATACACAGTGAAACTCTGATCTTTTTTCAGTACTGTCTTTTGAAAAACTCCATTTATTCTAACCAATTAGTCCATCAGCTGCAAGATTATAATCTCAATTACCCATACATCCTTGTCCAAGATCTAATATTTCTCAGGCTTCCAATATGCTACAAAAATGTATCAAATACCATTAATTGGGAACACCACTGCTCTGTAATGCTCAGTTCCCATTACTAGTCTTGCTGATCAATATCCTTAAAACCACAGTCCTTAGCTTAAGTTAAATATAATTGTCCTACAGGAAAGATAGAAAGGAAGGAAAAATATCCTGGAAGCTATTTGAAGGCAACTACAGCTAGCGGGGAGCAGATGATGAGAGGAAATGATGCTAGATGAACACAGCTTGTTCCATGAGTTCATACTTTATGGTTCCAGAAATAAAGATACTTTTCCAAACACCATGTATATGGTTTTGCTTTTGGATCTTTTCTTAAGCAGTCTCATGACAGCATTATTGCCTCAAAACAATTAAGCCCACCTAAAGAAACCAGGCCTAGGCTATATCTATTCCTGCAGAAGGAGAAGCCAAATTAAGCACAAGAGGTGTCTGTGAATAAAATGGCATGGCATGAAAAGGTTCCTCCTCAGAAAAGGAAAATTTTGCATGATTATAAGCATACATTTATGTTAATTAAGGACACATCTAGGGTTGGAAGGCTTGAGAAATTGATATTACTGTGCAGAATATATATGATCACTCTTAAGTATGTTGTGCCTGTAACTGCATATTACTATATGCTCCACACTATACTTAGCAAGTCTGTCTGTCAGAAAGCTCTAATTGCTTTATGTGTGAGAACATTAAGCTGCAATAAATTTATATACACAGCTGTTCCATTACTGCGGAACAAGTTTTATCTCCTAATAAATTGATGTTTCTTTTTAGTGTCAACTCAAACCAAAATTTACACCCAAGAAGGTGAACCTTAACATCACATAATTAGTTCAGTGACACCAGTGGTAATAGAGGGTGTACACTGTTCATCTCTTAAACATATTGACGGAAAAAAGTTTTGACTTCTGTTAATTGTTTCTTGCAAGCTTAATTGTGATTAAGAACAGCTTTAATTGGAAAAGGAAAAAGAATCACGACCTTTAAATATACACTGCAAATAGCACGTCTGCATTTACAAGGAGTTGCACCATAACGGGAAAAAAACTAAAAGCCTTCTTTAAAACAGGGCACGGGGGAAAAAAAAGGCATTGTGGTTCTGTGTGGAGTCACATGTAGGTTAATGGAACAGAAGCTTAGACTGCCCTGGACTTTTGATTAATATTTAATTAATCTTCTGTAGAAGACTCTGATTTGAATTAAACTGGGTACTATTAAAGGAACCAATTCACCAAAGAGTTCACATAAATTTGACCTGCCATTATGAGAATTTAAATTAAAATGGCCAAAGTTTTGTTTTCTGCTCATTTTATGCCTGGTCTACATCAAGTGCAAGTAATTTACCAGGAGTGATGAAACTGGAAAAATGCAGCCTGAATGGGTCACAAGTAATAGAGCCTTGGCTGCAATATGACATGCCATTTGGTTTGTTTTAAGTAAGTACCATGAGCTAAAGAGTTGTATTGTTCTGTCAATACTGGCCTTTACAGCCTTGCAAAAGAAGCATTTAGCTGTACACAACAAAGGGAAATATAGTTTGATTAAAAAATGTCCAGAATGCTTTGTGGGAGCTGCTTATACTTTCATGTTGTTTCTTAATCAGAGTGGCAGTAAAAATGATGCAAATTAAGTCAATTCTCCAGGCACAGCGACTTCCTTGACCTCCCTACCCACGTGTTTAGGGGTGGCTGGAGTAAGTATTGCCTACTGTGAAGACAGGGAGGAGTTGAACTGTGTCATGAAGGATTCTCCTTTTTAACACTCATGATGGATTGTAAAAAGCATCTACTGAACTCCAACATAAAAAAAAAAAAAAGAGTTTGTAGTTAGCTCACTCACAGTTTTTTCTGCCAGCTCTTTTCATAGTCACTTTAGATACCATCACAATCTTGTGTGCCAGTCAGCTCCTGACCTGGTGGGCAACTTTGACGTGACCCTCTCCATCAGTTTGGATGATATCTAAATCCCACAGAATTTCTTCAAATATCATTACTAATTTCTCATTCAGCTACTCTGACTGCAGCAGCCTGCTCTAATATCAAATTCATCTGGTTTAAGTGTCTCCAGGGTAGTCCTGTATAGCTTGGCTCCTTTTTCAGGCAGTCAGTCACTGAGCTGAGCCCTCACTGCATGCATTCGTTTTGGGGAAAAGGAATATTTCACAAATGTGTGTATGCCTCCATTGTGCAAGAGCAAATCTGTTCTTAAACTGTGAAATCTTTGGCTAAGGGCTGGTTGTAGGCAGTCTGTGCAGTGTCTGCTGCAGATAGGGTCCTGCTATTTGAGTAGCGTTTAATGATGCAGCAATCTGGCAAAAATAATAAAAAGTAAATAGCAAAAGTACAGCAAAATCAGATCTTTGTGGGTCCTTCTTACTAAGGATATTTATCATTCTTTCCTTATATAGCCTCTAATTCCTGGTTTTGGTTTCCCTGGAAAGCGAGTTACTGTGTAACTCAAATGGAAAAATTCATGGGAACAGAACTTTATCTGAGCTAGCAGCATTAGCAACATAAACTGCTCTCTGGAAGCCATGTCTTGCCTTTGTTCTTTTTGAAAATTCCAGTGGATACTCATGGAGTTTCTCTTGCCATTCGTATGGGAGAAGTAATTTGTAAAAAAGGCTGGTGCTTACACAAGTGATGTGCAGTGTCTTGTACTGCTTCTCTCTTTACAGGATCATGGCAGTCCCACATGAAAAAAAAATAGCGTGGCCTGTTACAATATAACCCTTGAATTACAAAGTCAGTACTACACTATGAGCTTGTTTCAGCGATTAATCTTCAATACCAGTGCAGTTTTGTGCTGATGTTTCATTAGTCTGTCACTTAACTGCTCATTGCATTAATAAGGCTCATTGTATTGAGAAAGATTTTTAAAAATTAATTGCAATTCTTATTTTTAAAGATAGTTGAAGCAGCTTCACTGAGCTTTAAAATTGTGGTAGAAAAAATGTGGTAGAAAAAATAGTCCTAATACCTTTTCAAATAAATATATTTGTTAAAATTAACAGTCCTTTCAATGTGCCTGTCAGACATTTCAGCCTGCTAGGATTTTGGCTAGTGAAGAATGGTCAGTGCCAATAGAAACAAATCTATAATTTGCATTAAATGGCACTGGCTGTGCAGTATTGCTTATGGTAATAGCTGCAGTTAGTTGCTTGTAATATTTCATCTTCTCTTCTGAGACCATGAGAGAGCGTTTTGTAGGTATCTCTCAAATTCTTCAGGTCAGCTGGGTTCATAGTTATGTAGGCTCACAGTTCTGTACTTAATTTTCTTCTGCTGGCAGAAGTTCTCCTTTGCTGGAAATACCCAAAGAAAACTCCTAGAAAAGATGTGGAGAGTGTTGGAATGTTAGGGTAAAGCAGCCTTCTGTCACTTCTTTAGTAATTATGCATTTTCTGCCATCCTAACAATTAACTCCTCCTGTTGGAGAGTGGTTGTGTATGAACTATGGGTGGCCTGATTAGCTGTTTCCCTGGAATATCAGTTGTTACCATCAGTTCTTTGAAAAATTTTGGTTTTTTCTCAATGTGAGTCTGTCATCCCATCAGTGCCTTCAGAATCTTAATCCTGAAATAAGAGAGGAAGGAAGGAAAATACCTTAAATAATGAGTTGCAATGGCAATTTTGTTTTGTTTTGGGAAGTTGCTTTTCATAGATATTTGTTTACTGTGTAGATCAAATGCTTGGTATGTCCTTTGACAAGTGCAGTCCATTAAATGCTTTATTCATGAACTGGGATCAAGGGATTGTCTCAGTTCTAGCCTGCTCTCTGAAATAAGATAATACAAGCAATTTCTGTTAAGTATTATGGTTTAGGAGAGTGCAGGGAAAAGAAAAAAAATTCTTTAATCTCTTTGATCAGATTTGAATGGCAGAAAAATCTTATGCATTAATGCTTAAAATTAGAGATTTTATCAGCAATCATTTTAGTAAGTAGAACTTGAGCTGCTGTGCTGAATAAATATACTTCTTAGTACATGTAATGTGTTGATTTCCCTGGAGTTGCTCTGTAATTCATTGTAGAGAAAGAGTGAAGAAATAGTAAATACCAAAAAGAAACTGAGTGATATAGCTGTAAGTGGACTTGTTCCAGTTGGTATGGTGTACATCTTTCTGGCATCCAGGGCTGATTTACCAGATAATTTCTATAACAAATTGTTTCAGAATCAGTCCGTGAATTTCATACTGGTAACACAAAGCTTAGAGCTGAAAATTATTCATTATTTCTTCCCCCAAAACTTGGGTCAGATCTTCACATGTCCATAAATTCTCAAAGCTCTGTTGGATTCAGAGGGTCTAGACAGGTTTGCACTAGTTAAAGCTCAAGCCCAGAGATGCATTTTAGAGCTCTGTACAGGAACTGGCATTGCTGTTCTTTAGTTAGAATCACATATGTAGCAATTTCCATTTCAGTGAAGCCTACGAATTAGAAATCTCACTTTTTTAATCGCGTTCAGGAAATATTTTCTGGTTTCTATACAGGGACCCATGAGGCAAGTGCACGTCAGACTCTCCAATGGCAGCAGAAGGTTCTGGTTTGCAGCGTTTTTGCTGCTGGGCCTCCTGCCTCAAGTGCCTGAAATAGAATTGCAGTACAATTTATTACATTTATTATCATGCTGTAGAAGAAAAGGCATTTTCATGTTTTATGATCTGAGGCCCTGTACTGTGTGACTAATCTGTTACATTTTGGGATATCTGGCCAGTGCAAGTTTGAGCAGCAGTGGTATGTGCTACCCAGGCATGTTTAATATCTGCAGAACTTTCTTTTTTGTACTTGCCACTTGGACTGAAATTTTTCTGATTAAAGATGTCAGAAAAAATCAGTATCTTTGAAATCCGACTAGGTAATGATGACAAAATAAAGTGATATCAGTTTGGATATATTTTAACATGATGTCAAAACACATTGTCATCAAAATCCCCAGAGACACCATTATGGTGTCAAAATGAAACGTTATCAACCTAAGACTACAAGAATAACAACCAGAAATAATACTATTGTAACTTTGTAATGTGCTGCCAATATCGTGCAAAATAAATTTGATGTGCTAAGTGGAATTACTTATTATATATGTTTAATTTCTTCCTGTTTACTCAAAAGCATATGGCAATTATGTTACCCAAGAAAATCTTACAGCATTTGCGTAGCATTTGCTGAAGTTATGTAAAAGTGAAGATACAAATTAGCCACACTGATGAGACCGTGTCCACAAAAACTGTTGTGTTACTGTCCTTGGCTAATCTCAGGCATGCCTGTACACTTCTGTATGTTTTAGAAACTAAGAAACTTAGGGCTTTTTTCATAAAAGAGAATTACAAACAGTAGCATCATGTACTGTGTAAAGAACCCTTAAAATGATACTAACGTAAACGAGATCTGTTTATTGTATTATCTATACAGGGCTTTAAAAGAAGCTCTTGCCCATTTGAGGTTATGTGAGTGCAAACACAGAGAAGCTGAGTGACTTAGTTTTGTTCTAATGAGTTTTTCTGCCAAGAGGTTGAAGTGTTGGGTTGTGCAGCTATGCCAGTTGACCATCACCTCCTACCAGGCATTCCTAGTACTAGATTTCTTAAGGTGTTTTTTTTTTCCAGCTACCTTGAGCACAGCTCAGCCATCTAGAGTGGATTCATGTGCACTAATATAATTGCCTAAAACTATCCTGAGCTTGAACCTCTACTCTTCTTTGCCAATGAGAAAAACTAATGAGCTCTTGAGAGTAATACTTACATCCAAAGACAAGTACTGTGACTGGACTCTGGAATAACTTATTTCTCTGTATTTCCCGTAGAAAGGTCTAGGTGAGTAATTTGAACTACATACCAGCCTTTTAAATGTTTCCCGTGGGTTGCAAAAAATACATCTTACCTTCTCCTGGTAAATAAATTAGCTTTTCTATAGCCTTTATCAGGCTAATTGTCTTGGCAAAATACTGAAGTGGTGCTGCAAATAAATGTCATATTTTTTTCTGCAGTAAGAGAATTTCATGCTTTTGGGTTTCTGAAATCTGCACTTGGATTGAGACTAAACAGCCTAATGGCAGTAAATATTAGAATTCAGGATTTCTAATCCAGTGTTTCAAAGCATAGAGAGATCCTCAGCAATTACTGGGCATCTTGCACAATACGTCTGAAAAAGAATTCCTGAGAAAAAGACATATTTAGCATTTCCAAGAGGGAAAATAAGTGAATGAACTTGAAAATATCTTAAGTAGTAGAACTTAAGTTCCACCTAGCTCACTAAATAACCAAGAGAATTTTTTGATAAAAGGTAGTTGCTGTTTTTTTCTTTCCTTATCTGGAGTTGATTATTTTTTTAATACAACTGTAATTTCACACCAGTTTATACTTTTAAAGTCAATCAAGACAGTGTGATAGTAAACCATGATTAAAACATCTATTTACTAAAATCTTCTTTTAAAAAGTACAATGCTGAAAGGCTTTATCCAGAAATCACTTGTTTTGCAAGATATAATACTGAGATTTGTTTCTACTCTCCATATGCATATATTTAATTTTTAAAAATCTTAATTAGTTTTTATGCTAATCAGTGTAAATCTTAGTGATAAACTCATAAGAAGGCAACAGGCGGGTGAATTTAGGCATCAATTCGAGCAATCAATCTTAGCTTTGATTTTATTTTTTTCTTGGTTGATTCATATTGTGTGCACAGGCACTGAATGATGAAATGCTTAAGAGTAAATTCAGATTTAAAGTTTAATTTAGAGATTACATGTTACCTAGTTCAAAAAATTAAACAATGATCCTGCATTTTTCTGTGTTTTATATAGAGTTTCTAATCAACTTTTATCAAAGGGAGTCTCCTCAGCTTTCACCTAGATTTGGTATCCTTAGGCCAAATAATTTTTGTTTCTTTGTTTTTAATGGAAAATTTCTCATTCTGCAGTTTGAAATTGGCCCATAGTTAAAGTAAGATATAATGCAAAATCAATCAAAATATTATTTGAAGACTTATAATGCAATAACCCCTCTGTCAAAGTACAGGTAATTATGCTATAATTATGTTAGAGGCTGGTAAGGACAGGGGAAGATGTGTGAACTTGGTGTAATGTTTTATCTTTTTTAATGTTCAGGCATTTTAAAGAGATGTCTTGGTCCGTAAATCAGTGTTTGTCTAGCAATATATTGCTTAATACTGTAGTTAAACGAATACTTCAAAACAAGATGTCATTTTTATTAAGGGCAAGTGTTCACAACAGTTGAAAACATTCTGTTTTGGTTTGCTAGTTGCAACACCCTGGTACCTATTTATTAAGTGTTTTCTGTGATTAAACAACATAAAATATTTTTTGGGTTTCCAGTATAACTTATGTCGATGCATTTAGCAAGATCGAAATACTTTTAAAGTGAGGTTTTACATTGAAACAGAGCTAAATTTTACCATTTACACTGTATTTTAATGGTGCATTGTTTTAAAAACCTTTTTTTCCCAAATCTTTTTTCAAAATTGGAGATTTGAAAAATTTGAAATCACTCTTGGTGCATCCTTCAAATGAAATGGTACAATCTTTTGTGTATTTTTTTTTCTATTTTTTAATGTTGGTAGACTCCTCCCATGAAAAGACACGTGCTCTTTCTGCACTCCAGTGCTGGCTGGAGTTGGGCTCTGAAGCAGATTTTGTAGTGTAAAGTACAGAGCAGAGGCTGAGCCGTGTGAGATGTGCAGGAGGGAGCTGGGTTGTACCCACAACATTCACACCTCACTGGCCAGGGACAGATGTTCCTTTTTGCAAATCCTGCCGTGCTCTAAGGAGTGACTGCTCCCCAGCTGCTGCTGCTGCCCCTCTGCTGAAGGTTTCTGCCCCCACGTCTCATCCAGAGGGATCAGAGAGAGCTCTCCCTAAGCAGCTTCCAGCTGGATTAGCTTAAATGGAAACAAAGGCTGACATGGCCTGGAGCCTGCTACGGATCTTCTGGATGATCCCTTCTGCTGGCACAGGAATGGCCAGCTAGGTCCAGGGGAGGATTTCTTCTCTGTGGTCTTTGTTAAATGTCTTCGTATTGCTGTGCCAGGCAGCTCTTGCATGGACACAGAATAGCCTGTGATGCCTAATTGTGGATGTTCATCAGACCTAACAGCACTGGAGCCATCACTGTTCCAGTTAGGACAGGAAGATTCTTACATCTTAGCCCATTTCTCCCCACCTGACTTTGAAGTAATTTTGTATTTTGTTTGGAAACAAAACTGCAAATTTCTCCCCTGCTTGATCACTAGTATTTTTAAAATTTTCTTTTTTTCATTATTTGTTAAATCTTTCCCTGTGTATTTCTGCTATTTCTTTAACATTCTCGTAAGAAATTCACAGTGAGTTGTCTTGTTTTTTCTTTTATATTTTGTGGTATTCTCTTTTTTCTTTTCATTTTTGCTTTTTTTCTAACTCAGAAAAGGTAATACCCTATGACAACAGCTGTAATAAGTTGTGTGTGGCTGAAAATTGGCTTGGCTTATATCTGCAAAATCTAACAGCTCTAAAGTAAGGCTTAGACTGTGTGATAACCCAGTAGCTGAATATCTGTTTTCAGATGTTTTTAGCAAGCTCCTAAAATCTCTGCTTTTCCTTTTAGTAGAAGAATTCCACTGAAAAGTAAGACTGGATTTCAGTCTCCGGTGTGCAGGCTCTGACAGGCTAATAAGGAAGAGTGATGGTGGCAATAAAAAGGGTCTTGGGTGCATTCTTCGTATTTCACTGGTTGTAAAATGATGGTCCTGCTAGAGAAGGGCCACAGAGGGACTCAAAGTGAAATCTAGTCTGGAAAGTTTGAAGAGACTGTTGCGGTGAAGTGACCTCCCCATCAGCTCCACCTCTCCACGTTGTTTATGGCCACATCATGAGACACAAGTGCTGAATTTAGAGCATTTGGGGTTACCTTTTTAATCCAGAGAAGAAAGGTGTGTCTTCTCAATTTTTAATTATTTACTCTGTTGAAGTTGTGTAAAATTATCATCTAAACATGTCAAAATTTGGAAATTAATTTTATTCACTGAAGGAAACGAGTATGTTTGGAGACTTATGTACTTCTTCATGGTATTGCAGTTGATGAAGTACCACTGTGAAGATAAACTGGAATGACACTAAAATTCCCAATGAGCTGATTTCACATGCATAAATATTGACATAAATCCTAAAGTTTAAATCCTGTTTTAATGGAATTACTATGCTGAAATCTGTAGGTATGTGTACAGGTAACATGTTATATCTTGCCTGTCACATTAAGCCAATCCCTGTATTTAACTGCCTTTAAAATCTGCAGACTTTAAAGGATATATAATGCTCTGTGTTCATTTAGCAAATATGAAATGGCAAGAGAGGATGATTTTTATAACCTTGTGAACAGTAGAAATAAGCCAAATTTGAAAGAGATCTGGGGGAAAAAAATCCGGATAGAATGTATACCCTTCAGCATGCAAGAAGCTGCCCTTGCTAGAAACTAACTTTGCATGCATAATTAATTTGAGCTGCACATTTCGTTTCTTACAACTAGAAGAGAAATTGAATTCAGGTGTTTGGTGAACATATGGGGGATTTACTGTGAATTTATGACCTGTGGTTTGAGTGTAAAAACCCAAGACACTACCTGATAAAACTTAATGAAGCTTGTGCAAAGAAACTATTTTTATTTGCAATTTTGTAATTCATACATTTTTTTGGTTTTTCACACCTCTCCCCTACCTTTTTATGCCATATTCCCAATAAATTCTTTGACACTTAAGGAAAACAAAAGTAGTGTGGAGTAAGGCTTTTTATGCCTCTTTCTCAGTTACGACCACAGTACAAGTACATTTGTAGTCTAACAAATCTGGTCTCTTACTCAGCTACTTTGTTTCTCAGACTGACTGCAGCAATTCTGTAATCATCTAACAGCTCTTTTATAGGGCACCATCCGTGGCTGCTCCTGTTTGTGTACTGTATGTATTAATACCCATGTGCTTATGAAAAATCTGCTCCCTGATGCCTCAGAAAAGGCCCATATGTAGGGCACAATGGAAGGAGAGCACCAGCCAAATTGCTTCCACTAACCTGAGCCTGAGGAGTGGCATTTAGATGTTAAAAAATAAAGCGCAGAACAAAATAATAGGAAAAGACCAACCTGCTGTGGCAGGAAGGAGATGGTACAAACTGTGCTGCTCTCAGCCCTCATCACCCTGCGCTCTGTGGGCACAGTCATCTGTGTCACTGCTGATTAGCCAGTCTGCTAAAGTGAGCAAGCCAGCAGGCTGTGCACTGGGATGTGGTGCTAACTTTAAGGCTGGTAAAGGGCACACTTTCATTTTATTTTATGTCCGTGACTTTTTGAAATAACTTGACAGTTTCTGCTTATTCACCCTCAAGGGCCACCCGAAACAGACAAATCCATCTGCTTGGGGTTAAGCGCTGTGGCAAGACAGTGCTCGAGTTCCAGTAAATGTAGCAGGAGTTTTATATTAGATTATCACCACTGTGCTTTCTGTTGGGCTGTTTCATCCTGCTCAAGTGATGAAGAAAGGGGCCAATTTTGTAAATGTTCAGTTAGTCCTGTACTTTGGTAATGATGTGTGCCACCAACCATGGCATGGCCACCAGAATGAGGACATTATCAATCCTCAGTGTGATGGAAATAAACTTGTTTCCTGTTTCTCTCTCTGTGTAAACAGAGGTAGATACAAATTCAGACCTTGATTTTTAATATGACACTAGTAATCTGTTCAAACGAAAAGAAATTTATATCATACAAATGGGTGATAGTTATTTGCCAGCTTGAAGCAAATAAGAACCCATCTGTGTTTTATTACTGCTGTCCAGAGATCTGAGCCAGTCAGGCCAGCGAGGCCCCGACAGCTCAAATGTGTGATAGGAGATTTCAAGGTGTAAAGAACACTGTTTGTTTACTAACCTTTTGGTTAGTTATTCTAGTCAAGTTGCAACTGCTTGGTGGTGTTGTTAAGACCCTTTTCCGTGCTTTTTTGGGCCAATAAATTTTTTTTTCCAAAGCTTTAGTCATCCCTGTTCAGTGGCATGTTTGTATCTACTTTATCACACTGAAAATCTGACTGTTTTGAAAGGAATACAGCTCTGCACATCAGTGCATGACATCACACTGAGACATTGCTTAATGATCTGAGACTCTCATGGCCATTGCTGCAAATGCTTGTTTCTGGAGATATATGACAGCCCTGGCCTATCTAAGCCTTGCTTACTGCTGCATTTTTAGTCTGTGCTGTTGGTGGTGTGTTTTGAAGCACTCACAAAACAACTGATTGTGAAATGTGCCATCTGCAGATGGAAGGCAATGGGGTGCTAAGTAGAGCTGTGATACAAGAAAGCACAGATGCTTTGCAACCCAAGTAAACTTTGGCCCTAAGAGTCTTTCCTTGAATTTTATTTCCTTTAAGAACATTATATTGAGAGCACTTTGATAAAAGAACATGGCTGGTATCTGATGCTAGGAGGTGCTAATTGTCTTCTGTAAATTCACAGCCATCCTGTTATTAAGTTGACATAAAGGAAGGCTGTCTGGGCAAGCTGTGGTTACTGTAGAGAGTAGTAATTCCAGTTTTGCTAAAAATTTTAAAGCTAGCATAGGTCAAATCTTCAATAGACTTTGGATGGGTTTCAAGGTAAACTGCTTCCTTCCTGCTAATAATCCTGAATTCTTTGAGGTGGATCTGCCTTCAGATTTTCAGTGCATTTGAATAAGGGACTCAAACAAAACACAGCACATTTAATTGAACTTTTGATGACTTGCACCATACACCCACTAAGGGGAATTTAAGCATCAAGAACACCTGCAGCCTGCATCCTAGTAGTCTATTGATATGACCCTACCTCTTCTGGGTCAATTCATCCAATAAGTCAAAATTCATTTTGCTTCAGACTGACTAAGGACACTTCACACGGGATATAATTCGTTTAGCTCTGTCTGAAGGGATAATGATGTGACTTACATAAAGATTTGTGGATGAAGCACAACATATCAGGACCTGTAAAGGAATAAAGTTAGGTTTGCACTGTTGATTCCAAAATTTTATTGGTGATAGTGTTCTCTCGTGATTATGATTTTTGCATTTCCCTCCTTCTGGAAGTACTGATTGGGAGTTGACTGAGATACCAAGTGGGTGTACCAAGTGTTCCCTGAGTGCAGAGGGAGCGCAGTGGGAGACATAAAAACCAGCAAAAAAAGCACTGATGATAAGATTAACTGGATGAAGAAAAGCATGAAAAGAAAGAGGTGACAGCATGGCCGCCCAGGACAGAGATGTGCAAGCCCTCAGTGGTGAGAAGGCTAAGGCAGCTATAATTTAACCTAGAGAATCAAAACAAGGTTGAAATGAAAATGGAAACCAAAGGAGGTGAATCTAAGATATAGTCTAAGTCCTAAAATAATCTTTTAAGAAATGTATCTGTCTGCCTTTTCCTCTTCTAAATAAAAATATTTAATTTCTTATTATTGTAAACCCACTGACTTGATCTCACTTTCTGTTTCTGAGAGACTTTTTGAACTCAAAGAAATTTGAGTAGATACAGAAATGCCTTTTTCTAATTTTACTCTTTCTTTTCTGTGAAATAGTCCTTTTTATAATTCACTTCTGCAATTTTCTAAATCTGAGTCATGTCCCTTGCTTTTCAGATAAAATAGAAATATTGTTAAAAGATTTATCTTTTCTGCCATTATGAAACATTTAATAAGTTTGAATAACTTTTCTTAAATCAGCTTGACTTCTTTTTTCTTTTCATTTTCTCTAAGGTTTTTTTTGTCATTAAAATAAGTTCTTAGGTCTGGAGACAAGTTGATCATAAATCCCAGGATCCTCTCTGTCCTTTGTTATTCCTCTCTGCAGTGTAGAGTTCATGCATTTGCTTGGAAAAAGACACATTTTGGCTTCATGGGATGCATTTTCTTGCTATTCCTCTGATAATGTAATTGTTTTAATGAATAACTGTCAAAAAATGTACAGAAGCCCTCAGATCTGTAATAATCCTTCCAGTAGCCCATTTTGGGGCTGCACTAAACCTGTATAATGCATGAGGTTTAGTGCAGTACTTTTGGGGTTTCCCTTCTGTTTGCCATTGGATAAACTGCTTCAGTGTCACTTGTGCACTATGATCCCTAAAATGTGAAACAACCTTGATTATGGAGCACTGATTGTTTGCCCATCATCTTGAGTACTACAAGGTGTCTATCGATGGCACTTTTCTAGTAATTTTTGCACAGAAGTTCAGTGACTTTTCTCTTTCAAACATATATTTAAACATTTATTACATCTGAAATATTCATTTTTACTATATCTTTGCTTTTTAAAGTGCAATTTATCATGCAGAAAACACTTGTCTGCGTAGAAAGCAGTGGACTACTTGTTCATTGGATAACAATACCAGTTCTGATACTCAACAGACTATTTAAAAGTGTTTTGTATGTCTTGGATTGAGATGAATCCCTTTAAAATGTGAAGTGTATAGCAATGCATAGGAAAAAAAACAAGTGGTTGTGTAGTAAAGCCAGGCAGAATTTGACAATAATGAATAAATTTGCATAAAATAAAACTGTACATGGAGATAAGCTGTTTCACAAAATGAAGTCGAATTAAGGAAATAAAATTAGCAACACACCTACAATGAAGAGGAAATTTTGAAAATACCAGTTCTTCATTTCCACCTGTTCTAAATAAGGGTTTCTTTTAATTGTACTTTTCAAAAGGGTAATTTGCACATAGAAGTTGACTTACTCTACAAATAAAGCATTTCATAAAGTTCCCATTTGAGTTAAAAAAAAAAAAAGCACGAAAGAAAACACTTCTCTGAATTCCTTCCTTTTCTTTGCCTTTGTTTTCAAATAAATTTAAAAAAAAATCAAACCAACCCACTTTAAAAATTAGCCTTTTCCAGAACCATACTAATTTTTCTGTCTGGCCAACCGAGCACTGATAAACTCTATTTATTAGCACTGAAAAGAGTGGGAAGTGATGTCTCAAACATCTACAGCCTCCAATCCCCTGCACCTACCAGTCCCAAAAGACATGGAAAACAGTCACAAATGGACTCCAGAATTGTCTCTTTTCATACAAAAAGAGACACAGGATATAAATTCACTGTGTTTTATTGTACCCTGTGTCCAAGAAAAGAAATCTATAGAATTGCTTTCCATTGTCTCTCTGCAGATTTCTCTTTTGAAACAAAGTAATAGCTGTCCATTCCTCATCAGCTCTTTTGAAATAAACAAAGAAATGCAGGGCAAAAGAAGTCTGCAAGAATACATTAAAATTCTTCTGGTTAGTCTTGATATTGCATATTTGTTTGTCATGCTTTCTGTGATTCCCACATTAACATGTTTGAAACAGTGGGATTGTAGGGTCATGTAGGAGCTGCACAGCTGGAAAAATGTCAACAAGATGAATAAATACTCATTTTCCCCCCTGCTCCATGAAATAAACCATTCCTGTGCATATTTCATTATGGTTTCATGTACACCTGCGCCGTGGAGAGTGGATTACTGGGCATTGTGGAAAAATTGATGGATTTGAAGGATTGAAGGTTCTGGGAGTGCTGGTTTGTATCAGCACCTCTGGGACTGAGCCCTCCCCAGCCCACCAGTGTCTGTGGGGCCAAGTGAAGCCAGCTCTCATCTGCTGCCCAGATCCATTCCTGCCTATGGCCTTGTCAATTAGATGGCTTTTTACTGGCCCCCAAGCCTTTTAATGCTTTCAGACTGATCAATTTAAAAGACTTGTTAAAAACAGAACTAAGGGATGACAGGCTCTTATTGATTGGGGAAAATAACCAAATTTTATATAGGTATAGTCTTCAGACATTGTAATTAATTTGATGTGAATAAAGATCAGACGGTACTACAGTTTATTGATTGGGGAAGAGAATCTTTCTTGTTTATTCAGTTGCAGAGATCATTAGAACTTTTAATTTCCCTTTATGTTAAGTCTGACACTTGTATATCTATTCCTCTTCATTCCCTAGGAGTGATACATACTGAAAAGGTGCCAACAACTTATGAAACTTATGATAATTTTTAGAATTATCCTTATTTGTCTTGTCCTTGCAACATTTGAAGTTTATTTATAAGACAAGCAGCATAAAAAAATCTTTAAAAAAACTAAAGATCTTTGTACTAAATGCTTGTAAATTATTTTCAGGTCTGTAGACCTGCACTGCAGCAGCAGTCCCAGTCCCAAGTGGCAGTTCCCAAGTATATTGATTATTTCCATCCTTCCTCTTCTAGCAACAGATCGACCCCCAACAACCACGACCGGATACAGCGCCTGAGACAGGAGTTCCAGCAAGCAAAGCAGGACGAGGACGTGGAAGACAGGAGACGAACCTACAGCTTCGAGCAGCCCTGGGTGAGTGTGCAGGGCCTGCCAGACCTGGGAAGCTTGGTTGTTCCTGGGCTGGCTGGGAGCAGACCAAAAGGGAGGCAGGGTCCTCTGCCTCCACCCTGCTGCCCTTGCTGGGATCCCCATTTTTGGTTCATTGATGTTTGCTTCCATTTCTAAACTTCTTCAGCCATCTGTCATGTGTGCAGGTAGCATTATTTGCTCTGCGTTTAGACCCTTGACTCAGTGAGTTACTGCTTGGATTAGTATCAAAGGCAGTATCTATTGATCTGAAATTTTCAAGGAAAACCAGAATAAAATACATACTAACAATAAATAATGGAAGATGCAACCTTGTAAATGGTATTTTCTCTGAAGCAATATCACTGTGTGTAGTTATTTTTCTTAAAAGCAGAGCTGTGTCTTTTCACAGTAAAAGAGAGATGTTCCTGCTTTACAATAGTACCACTCTGACACATACATTAGCTGAGACAGTTCTGTATCGAGATTTAGGTCCTAATTGATCTTCTAAATCCTGTTCAAACTGATCTAGTGATATGATACAATTATTTAAATACATGTGCTTATCTTGATTAACATAATTGAATGAATTAGTGCTGCTTTTTAATCAATTATACAGCCTAAATTAGGATCCTTTAAATACGGGACAAAAACTGTATTTTTGCTGACAATTCCATGATAAAGATGGTAAACAACTTGTTTGTATTCCCAAAAAAGTAAGATGACAACAGTAGAAACTCTCACAGCTTCCTCTGAAGGAGGTGAGGGTGGTGAGTTGTTGTTGCTCAGCACTGCCATGCACACAAGGCTGAGGTGAGAACAGCCAAAGAGCCACGTCTGTGTATTAATTCACTGAGAACAATAGTATCAGGATATAGGCTTCTCTTTTTCTGTACTAGAAAACTTCTAAGTTCTTCTGAAATTGAATAAATAGCATAAGCATTTTTTTTTTATTATCAGATGCTTTCAATTTGAGGTGTGGAAGATAATGTGATCACTTGTCACAGGGATAGTTTAACCATTTGGGGTAGATTGGGGCTGGGTAGAGTTGATACCTTCTGTTACCCCTATCAGCTACTGTTTGGTTTCCAAACGAGAGATTTGAGCAACGTTCTTGGGAAAACTGTGTATGAGAAAAGCTTGCACTCTTGAAGACTTGGGAACTTAACTACTGAAGGTCATGGGCCAAATTGTTGTATATGTAAATGCCATAGCAACTTTAGACAGTCAACTTGGCTTTTATTTTAGTGCCTTGTAATGAGAGAGAAGGGAATTATTTGGATGACAGACTGATTACCTTAGGAATGGAATAATTTCCTAAATTCTGGGTCAGAACATTGACCTTTCTATTTTCTCTTATTCAAACAAATGGTATCTCTCTGTTTACTCCCCTTCTACAGATCATGCAAATGAGCTCAAAGTGGCTAATTCAGCTTAATGTATTAATGTTAATTCTGAAGCTTATTGTTGCTTTTGTAGGAGCTGTTCTGTTGTTAAATACATAGGTGACCAAATGTTTTATTTTAGATAAGTACTTAAAAAAAAAAGACCCCCCAGACTCTATTTAACTTACAATTTTATTTTTCCATCATGTACTCCAGCCTTTCAAGATCACAATGCTTGGAAAGGATAAAGCAGTGATCTCATCCATTTCAGCATTTCTCAGTCATTTCGGTTTTAAAGAGCCATAACCCTCTCTCTTAAGGAGTGTGTTGTACTACTTCAACAAGTTAGTCTAGAATGATGTACATTCTTTAGACAAACTCTCAAAACAGATCCAGATGTATTATTAAATACCAGTGACACAAAAAAAATATGCAGAATTGGTTTATAATATACATGTAGGAAAATACTGAGATACATTCATCAGTGTCTTTTCAATCTTCTCCATCTGTGAGCTGCTTGTTCCAAACCACAGCAGTGCAAAGTGCACCTGTACATGGGCCATTGTTGAAAAGAGTGCTTTCACCTGAGGGAGATGGGCTGTGCAGCCTACACAAACAAAAGGCTTTGCATGCAGACAAGCCTCTGAGCCACAGACAGAGCCAACTCTGACCTGGTTTGGGTAGAAAGAGAGGAAAAACCCATCCTTGGAGAAGTGTGTGCTATGAAGTGATAAGTAGTTTGTGTTTCTCATTTACAAGCTGATGGGATGGTTGAGGATAGGGAACAAAGTGCTGATGTGATGTGGGACTGTTTGTTGCTTTAAGGAAATAGAAATGAACATAAAGTTTGCAGTGTAAGTAATGGGTGCTGATGGAAATCTGGCAGCTCTGAGGATATTCACAGGAGCTCAGTGCCTCAGAAACCCACTAATATATTATCAAAATGGTCCTGTAAACCTCACCAACTCCAATTCCTCCCAGATTATTAATGGGCTGTGACACAGGAGTCCAGTTACCTGTGACAGATACCTTCAGTCTCCTCCCTGGGTGGGAGGCAGCTCTCATTCCATGGAGCTCTGCATCACTCTGGCTCTGTGTGGAAGCTGTGGCTGCCTTGCCCATCCCTTTCTACTGGGGCCCAGCAGGTGAAGGTCATTTCTCTGTACTTGAGCAATTCAACAGCGCTGGACTTTTTGCCCCACCCTGTTTGTCCTGCCAGTAAACAAAGCACTTGAGTGCCTGTGAGTGTTCAGGCAGCTCGACAGACACAGAAAGTGATAGTGCTGGAATGAGATGGCACCATCTATTTAACAGCATAACATTCCTGCTCAAGGCCATTTGAATGACACACAGTTAGGGTTTAAATAACTGCCTAAGTGTTGCAACATCCAGCAATGTCTAAAATTCACTCATTCTGCGGCTGAGACAAAGCTTTATGGAAGACATTTTTGCATTTCTTTATTTTAAGATGACTTTCTCAGGCTTCATAGCTGTTATTTTTTGTCTTTTATATGGTGCTTTTTATGTGTGTGTGTTTCAAAAAGCAAGGTACAAGAGGCTTTCAAGGGCAATACTATAGGCCTGATGTTGCATGGAAAGAAAAAAAGATAAATAATAGCATAAAATTTTATTAATCTATTTTAATCCTGCTGGTGTTAATTCTAGTCAACATTGCAGAAATGTGTATCTGGCCATGTAGAATTGCATGGAATTACAGTGTGTCTGCTAATATTTAAGGCCCTTGCTGTTGCTATGACTCTTTTATACCAGTGAGGATTCTTTTGGGGCTGATTTTTCTGTTTGGTACCAAAGTTGAGCCTCTGTTTTCTGTGTTTTCTGAGCTGTGTTAGGTCTACTGAGGCTTATTTTGTACCAGTTCCAGACTTTGGGGGACTTTTCGCTGTAATTTGTTCCATATCTTGTATTTTTGCCTAGTCACATCTTGATTAACAGACACACCCACCCCTTCAATAACAAAACCACAGCTCTCTAGCCCTAAATGCTATGGGAGTGAACAATCCAATTTAAAAAAAGAGCATTTTAAATTCATGGAAAACACTACAGCTGCTTGCCAGTCCTGCTTGCAGAAGCACACCAGTGATCCAAAAAAGCCCACAAAGATGCTTGAGGGACAAAAGTTGGTGCTTTATTTCATCATATTCAATACAATAATTGGTGCTGAAAATGGGAAGTGGCAAATTCCATTCACAAATACATTCATCTCCAGTCATTGTGAATCTGTTTGAATGATGAGAAAAAACTGGCGTTGAGAGAGCATTGGACCAAAATGTACTTTTAATATTTAGGAGTCAAAAAATAAAAATACACTTTATTTTCTAAAGAAAACAGCTAACTGGGTCAAGACTACCTGACTTGTCTGAGTATAGCTTTAATTACAGGCATGAATTTGTGAAAAGTAAATAATTACATTATTTTCATAGAGGAAAGCCTCTAGGAGTCCTAATAATATGTTTATACATGGCCTGATAAATAAAGGCTGAGAAGGTCTGGGGACTATGCTTGAGCTTTTTCTGATGTTTGTTGGTGTGAAGGTCTCCTCTCTATAGGAAAAAAACCTTTTTTTCTGTTTAAGATACCTGTTTATTTTCCCAGTCCTCAAATCCTTGACCTTTTCAAAGCTGTACCAAATTTTAAATAGTCTAAAATTCTTTAGGAAAAACAAAAGCCTAATTTTAATTGCTATAACTTGAACCATAGCATATTAATATTACCTGAAAAAAAGAATAACAGACTTTATTCAATACAAACATTGTAAAGTTTATATCAGGCTGTAAATTATGTAGAATTTCTCAACACATTAATGAGAGAGTGAAGTAGTGTAATAATTCTTTCTGTTATTAATCCATTTCAAGCATCTATTTTTGGATATTTTATGCAAGATATTAGGCAATATCTAACGGAGGATTGCAGTAGACAAAAACCTTAGAAGCTGAATTGCAGTTTCCCCTATTCCACATTCTGTTTCAGAGAAGAAACCAAAGTTATGCAGAGGAGTTCTCTACAGGTAGTTTCTCTTTAGCTGTGTAGTTAATATACATTTTATATATCAAATCTGCAAAAGATTTAATAAAATTTTTTGCTAAGATTTAGGCTCTAACTTCAACATGTTATATTTTTAACTTTTTTTAATCCACTAACATCAATATACCAATACATTTGAAATTTAAAAATAATAATATAAGATTTTTAAAAGAAATTAAGTCATTTTAGTTAGTAAACAACATATTTATAGCCTACATGCATACAGTAAGCATAAATACCTCAAGCAGAATTTCAGGTTTGTTTCTGCCATACTGAAGACTTCCTTTGTGCTGCTCCTAACACAGAACTGAAATCTTTGTTCCATACTGCTCAGCTTCCTACATCTACACCATGGAAAGGTACAGAAAGGGATGGGATTTTTTTATTGCATGTTGTTTGAGTTAATACATACACCTGTTGGCAATTTTTAAAAGACATATTCCTATATGTTCTGTTCACCATAGCAACATAAACACAAAGATGGAAGTAAAAATAGTTTTCAAGGACATCTCACAGAGACACTGAATGTTTTTTATCATTCTGAATTTTGATATACACAGTTACTGGATTGTCTGTCATCTGTGCCAAGTACATTTACACATAAAGCAGGCAAGGTCATTTAATCTTATCTATTTCTAATTAGTTCTGCACTATGAGAACCACGGACTTTTGAGGGGCCTTGTGCCTGCCAGCTTCCCAGGTGAACTTGAAACTTCTTGGCTAAACACAGAGCTTAATCTGGAAAAAAAATTTACAACATTTATTTTAATATTAAATAAGGGTCTTTTTTAATAACTGGGAAAATACTAAGGGAATTGCTCGTTTAGTAACCCCCCTGTTAATTATTTCTTTATCAAGCCAAAGAGTTCTGTGAGTCTGAGTAGGCACTTCTGCCAACTTGTCCCTGTGGCTTTAGGCTGTCAGATAGGTATGTCACTGACACTGGCAGATCTCCTGTTACCTGAAGTGGTTGGATCTCCCTGAAAAGCCAGCATCCCGGATGGCCTCCATGATCTTCTCTCTGTAATTCAGTGGCAGCTTAGATCTGTGCCATTCCTGAGGGATCCATGCTGCCACGTGCAGAACTACCTGTGTGGGGACAGAAGCTGTGTGGGCAGCCCCTGGGACAGGTAGGAAAATAGAGGAGGGACCCTTGTCCCTAAAATATGTGACTCTGGCCTGCTGTTAATGGTCACTGCAACATGAGCCATGGGGGTTACATGTTCTGTTACAGAGCCAGTCTCTCTAACATGAAAAAAATGTTGTTTGCATAAAGTGAGAAAGTAGGAACTTTTAACTTTGCAGCCCTGGTTTTAAATGAATGCCTCTTTGCGAAGAGAGCTGTGTAATTTCATCTATCTTAAAGCACAGTTTTACATGCTGAATATTGCTTAACAATGCTGAATGCACTCTCACTGCCACTTAAATGTATTGTGGAAGACATGAACATACATTTATTTGTATAACTCAGCCTTGGTTGTTATTCTGGCCTTGACCACATCCTAATTTAAAAGGTCAGTGCTTGTCATACATCTCATTGCAAGCGAGGCCAGAGTTCTTATCAATCTGTTTGGTGAGGACTGAGCTGTTGCCAGCTCTGTTGGATGGTTCCAGGTTATAATTGTACTTAGCCTTGTGTTGATATCAGTGTTAAATTACTGTGCTACGTGTGTTCCTTATACAGGTTTTTTTATTGCTGTTGAAAGATCTGAAAGTAGTACAATATTTTTTTTCTTTTATGCTAACATAAATGGGCTAGGTATTTATATAGATGTGTTTTTAAGAATATATTTTATTAAAATATATGTGTATAAAAGCATAGTATGAGAACTGAGACAAAATTGCCAATTACTTTTTGAAGACTAAGGTTACTTATTATAGAAATATTTTTTGCTAGGTACTTTAATCAACAGCACATTGAAAAGGTATAGCACTGTATTGAGATTTGGATTTTACTGAGCAAGTTAAAGGTCCAAAATGGAATATATTAAGTCTTTATATCATCATAACCATATCAAAGGTACAATGGTATCACTGAGGTTTTGAATGAAAAGTTTTGAAAGAAAGGCCTTTTCATTAATAAGATGGTTGAATATACCTGTCTCTGTGTATATATGTTATGTTATGTTATGGAATATGTGATTACATACAAAGGGAGTATTTTTATGTCTCATTGACATATTTTTGGATACTTGAAATGAGATAATAGATTCAATTACATGAGCAGCTTATTGTAGATGTGGACAACATTCAGACTAAATAGCGTCCTTTCCAGATTAGTTAAGTATTGCAAATACTTAGTTTAACAGGACATCCAGGTACTCATACCTTCAATAAATCAGATATTGAATTTGAGATGTTTGCTTTTAGACCCATCAAATTATAAATGCCATCCATTAGATGAAATTCTTTGTGAACTGCAGAGAATGCAGACCTGGCTCCTCAGATCCTGTCATTCTGGACATGCGCTACAGCAGGCAGTGACAGCTCCTGCCTCTATTGAACCTTTGGTTCCTCTGCAGCACTTTAAAAAGAAATATCTCTGAAGTTACATGTTGATCTTAGTCCATTCATACTCCATGAGGACTTTCACAGCCACTCTCACTTAGCTCCAGGCTTTTGTGGTAACTTCATCTCTCTGCACACATGTCTGTGCTTTCTAGATGATGCATTTCATTGTCATGTATAAACCTAAACTGAGCAGCAGCTCAATCCTATCTCCACCTATTTGGTGATTTAACCATTCTCTGTGCTGTCAAATTCTTTAATCCATTGTATTTAGAGTCAACTGAAGAAAAGTGAAACTGTTTTCAAATAAAGAGAAGCAATTCTGATTTCATGTCTTATCTGTGATAACTACTTTCTCACATATGACATAATGTAGCTGCAAGCTTTCCAATGTTGTTTTGAAGTGAAACCCCTGAAATTAGGAGATTGGCTGTAAAATCTTAGTTTAAATGTTTTTATTCTTTGTGGGGAAGTTGATATGGGGACTTCTGAGTTTTCCTCTGGTTTGCTGTAAGCTGCTTATAACCACACAGGAGAGAATTCACAAATAAACCTTGTGATTTTCAGGTAATCACTCCCTTCCATGAGCTGAGCCCTTCAATAAAATACCAAATGTCAGAAGACTCTCAATAAAGTCAAGAAAGTTAGAAATGTTGACATATGCAATAACTGAAATGCTGCTCTTTATGTGTTGCCCTTGTTTAATATAGTAGGAAATCTCTGTGGGGGTTGTTGGTTTGGACATACATATGTACAGCTTATTCATCTCTAAGAAAATTTCCCACAAGACTGACATATGATTCTGTTTTCTCAATTTGTTGCTTCATCTCATCATTCCTAAAGCATTTTTCATTAGAAATGCTGTTTTATTGAGGTTTCTACAGAGTAAACCTATTCTGAAATAGAGATTACTGTTACCTTCAGGATTCTCTAAAATAAGTTCACTGTTATTCCTAGTCTGTGCTTTCACATTCTGATTCTTTCACCCAGTAATCTTCTTATGATGGGAAAATTGTATCTGTTAAGTTCTGAGCTGAGATTGATGCTCTGTCTGAAGTGTATTCTCATTGACAACAAAGTTTCTAAAAGTTGTACACCTTGCACCTGTTTAAAACTTGTTGTTTCTGGCTGCCTGCAGGTACATGACTATAGTAAGACACTTATGTCACAAATGCCAACTTTCTAGTTTCTAAAACTTGTCTTCTATGTGCGAAGCTTTTGAAAAGCCTTTTATCTTGCATATATTTGTGAGCCATTAGGATCTCTTTCTGCTGCAGAAATTATAATGGAAAAAAACAAGAGATGTTTGTTTTGAGGAAAAACAGAGATAAAAAGGCAAAATATGCTTTTAAAAGTAAGTCTGAGACAAGCTGTTTCAGTCCCAGGCTCAGACAAGTGGTTATGCTTCCTAACCTCCCCATGATTAAGCTTACATATTTTGAATAGTACTGATAATTTTAAGGAGAAAAAAAAAAAAAGATCTGTTTCTTTGAAGGCAAAACCTTATTAGTAAAACAACAAGAAAAGCCCATAGCATTCTTTGATTTTTGTGACACTCTATTTTGCAAAATGAAATCACAAAACTCAGAAGAAAGTACAACAGTACAAGGAAAAGTGGTGTATCTACAAAAGTAAACTTTTCCCTGTTCCAAAGTTTGAATCCAACCATTCTTTCAGATCTTGACTGGTAATACTCTCTATTCCCAGAAATACCATCCATTTTCACTTGCTCTTAGTATTGACTTCAGCGTTTCAAATTGTCACCTCATTAAGATCCAACTCAGAGATACAGGAGTCCTCATTGTCCACAAGAGACTTGCTGAATTTATCTTCTTGATCATATTGAACCAGAAAATGTTTTCCCCATCTCTGAGCTAACAGCAATTTAGGATGGTTCCACTAAGGGAGAGCATCACTTGAATGTATTGGTGAGGTTCAAAGGAGCTGCTGTGCTCCTTCCCCGCTCAAATCCTTAGTGGGGTGTAGAACTTAGCATTACCATGACTAGGCTAACTTAAAGAGTCTGAAAATCTGTTCCAGTGACTAGATTTAAATTACAGCATTGACATAAAAGCATTACCCATTCTAGATGTTTGTTTGCCTGATACATCTCAGAAATGGTAGGTCAGAAACAGAATTTGTAGCAGAGGCCACTGTTACAGGTCAGAATTTGCCCTAATTATTGTGAAAGAGCTGCTTGAACTGTGTGTTGAAACGAGTATTGCTGTGTTTGTACAATACCAACCAAAATGATGGCTCTTTTGTGGGTATTTTTGTTTTTTAAGACGCATTGATTTTTGCTTTGCAGCCCAGCACCAAGACGTACTCGCAGAGTGGCAGGCACTCGGTGTCAGTGGAGGTCCAAATGCAGCGGCAGCGGCAGGAGGAGCGAGAGAGTTTCCAGCAAGCCCAGCGCCAGTACAGCTCCTTGCCCAGGTATGGGGCTGTCTGAGGTGTTCCTTCTGCCTGCAGCTAATTCCATCTGTGGGGAAAACGTCCTTGGAGTGTACGCTTTTGTCAACATTGGTGTGAGGTGGAATGTATTCACTGTGGAAGAGGGATAGAATTTCTTAACAGAGAGCATGTGGTGGCTGAGAATTGCTTCAGAGAATTGCTTCAGAGCTGATTTCAGGGGAATTTGATGGCATTCAGCACCCAACAGAACTAAAATATGAAAACAAACCTATTCTTTTTGGACAACATCCAGTTTAATTTTCTGCAATTACAAAAGTCCCCTGAGCATGACATGAGGTGTCCCCTTTAGACATGTCAGATGACTTTTTTTCTGTTGCCTAATTCTTTACTGGGTAGAAATTCTATCTTTGAGATGTTAATACAGAAAAAAAATCAAAAAGGGAAAAACTTTCAAAACCTACACCAAAAAAAAAAATGGAACTGGAAAATGAACCAAAAAATCAAGGGTCTTCAATTTTATGTATATACATTTTTTAAAACATGTAGAATGCTGAAAATAAATACATTTTCTGTGTAAATGAAGCTATGTTTTTTAAAAATAGGTTTTTAAAAGATTAGTGTTTGGGCAGAATATCTTTTACTTGAAATTTAGTTTTAAGAATTAATAGAAGTTTAGCCAGCTTGTATTACAAATTAACTCTCATAGTTAAGCATTATGCAAATAGTCTTTGCATGTTGAAATATCAGTAGCAATGGTTGAATGGAGAATAATTTACACCAGAGCTTGGTGTCAAATTGCTTTCCAATGAGGCTGTATTATTTTTCATGACTTGTGTGGAAATGAAGTGGGAAAACATTTGTTATGACAAGATATGTTTTACCAGGAATATTATAACTCTTTTTTTGGAAACAAATATAAGCCTCATAGCAAAGTTATCTAACCATGAACTCTTATCTTAGCAACATCTTTGAAAATAAAACAGTTGCAGGTTTTCAAATGCTTTAACACATTTCAGTGTAGAATTTTTATGTTAAGTTTGGAAGGTGGGAAAGGGAAATGTAAAGTTCCTGTGTTTTCTGAGATCATTAGTTTCTCATCTTGAAAATCTTTATATCTCCTCTTCTTTTTATCTCTGCCTTCCTTTGGAAGTGACCACACCTATTAATGCCATACTGTTTCTCCTGAGAAATTCTCTTTCTGTTATGCTAGCCCCACTCAACCATGTTTATTTATAGTTTTAAAACTATGATTCTTAAAATTCGTTTCCCCTGTTCACAATCTCTGGTAGCATTTAAAAGTTGGAATCAGTTGCAATGCTGTTCAGTGGCAGAAATTAATAACTCTATGTGAAAATTAATTTACAAGAAAATTAATCTACAAGAAATATGAAAAATAGATCATAGAGCAGCTCATAGAAATGCTTGTTTAGAAAAGAGTTACTGAGAACTTTACTCAGGGTGGTTTTCAACATGAGAAATGGCTAGCAATCTAGCACTGAATGTTACTGAGTAATTAATGATAATTTAATGGCTTACTTTGAACTCTCTGGGTATTTCAGCTGTGCTGAGAGCAGACAGAACTGCAGGGCTAAAGTTCAGCATGGTAAATACCACAATACTCCTATAAAAACCTGGGGCATTCGGTTCTCCAGCTTTTCAAACTGTTCCTAATGCTGTGACTGATCTGTAAAGAAATCTTACTGTTACTCTGAAACCAAGGTCTCAAGCTTAATGTTGCAACCCTGACTTTGTAATGATTGAAGTTTGTATACTGCCTTCATTCTTGAGCTTTGTTGCTTGTTGCCTTTCATCTTGTGCATTCTCTAAGAGCCTCCTTTTTTTTCCCATTTGTGCATTCAAATCTTTAGTACTGAAGGCAAATAAACTCTTGAGTCAGTTTTAAAGGATCTTCCCAGAAAGACAGGGAGAGTGTGCCAACTAATTTTGAACAAGTACCAGAAAAGTCAGTAAATTAAATTGGTTCAACTAGTCATCCTCTTGTCCCACGTGAAACTGTAAGAGTAAAGTTTAACTCCACGTTAATTTTCTACTACTTAAAATTTATCTTGCTCTAGATCAGGAACCTGACAGTTTCGTAGCCTACAGAGGTTTGTTCAATTTGCTGTTGTTTCAGGAAGTGATAAAACATGACTCAGAAGCATTGTTTCTCTGGCAAAGTTGCATCTGAGAATACCAATAACACCCATAAAAATTTTTGTAAGAATTTACATTATGTTGTAATTTTTGCTGCAATAATTTACATTCCTCTTGCATAACATTTTTCATCCAGAGGTCTCAGGATCAGTTATGAAATAAGGTAGATATGGAAATGTTCAAATTATACATGTGGAAGGAAGATTGCAAAAACATTAGGTGACTTTTTACTTTTAGTAATGGTAGAAAAATTTTCCAGTTCTTCTGTCTCTCCGCTACATATTCATTGGATGAGGCCACACTGTCATATGTGATGACATGAAAAACCAAGCCACATATAAACAACTTAATCATTTTCTTATTGATTTCTGTCGCAATATATTTTATTTTATTGCTTGATTCTCATACTCTAATTTTAATCTCAAAGTGTTTATCTCTTTTGCTGCAGCACAAAATTGTTTTACTTTATCACCACCAATCTTATTTAAAATTCATACAAGCATCTAGCAGTTTGATAGTAAATTAAAGTTATTTCAAAACCATAATCTGTCTTCAAAATAATGTGGTGATTTATTGTGAAAAGAGATAAGAATTTGTAATTCCTATATGTATTTGGCCTATTTATCTGCTCCTTGGAGCCAAAAATATGAGCAAAAAAGGTTATCTCTGCCTTTTCTTTTATGAAAGCTGTAGCAGACTGGGAAACACTTCTTAGAGCACAAAATTCCTTAGTTCTGGAAATGGGAGGAAGAAACTGGAACTACCTGTCAGTAATGAGCTTTATCTTCTGACTTGTACAGTGTTAGGGCAAGTATTTTAAGGATCTGCCTGTTGCATTTTTAATCAAGTGTCAGTCTAGATTCAAATCTTTCATGAGTGACTTGACAATTGCTGGCTGTTACCTGCATCCTTAGGAAACACAGCAACACGTATGGTCTTTCCTAGTCTGCAACTGAATTGTAGCACTTTTTCCTTGAGAACATGACAGTGTTTGTAGCTGGATGGGTTTTATTAGCATATGGCTCCTGCAGAGGCCTAGAAATATAGTTCAACTCTCCAGGAAATGTTCTCCCAGCAAAAGAGACAAGATAGCACTTTGGGGCAGAAGAGAACTGTGACTCTCTAGAAAATGCCTTCTACAGAATGCCACAGCTGGGGAAAAGCTGATGGCATGGCAGAATTTGCCTTCTTTCCAGTGATCGTTGTCAATAACAGTGTCAAAGGGGAACCAGAACATTTGCCTTAAAAACCTCTTTCATTTTTCTTTTCAGGCAAAGCAGGAAAAATGCCAGTTCTGTATCTCAAGACTCCTGGGAGCAGAATTATTCCCCTGGAGAAGGGTTCCAGACTGCAAAGGAAAATCCCAGATATTCCAGCTACCAGGGATCAAGGAATGGCTATATGGGAGGACATGGCTTTAATGCCAGGGTGATGCTAGAAACACAAGAACTGCTGCGTCAAGAGCAGAGGCGGAAAGAACAGCAACTGAAAAAAAAAAACTTCTTCTGAAGGGCCTAGCAACTATGACTCATATAAGAAAATTCAGGACCCTAATTATACCCCTCCTAAAGGTCCTTTCAGACAAGATGTACCGCCTTCACCATCTCAGGTAGCGAGGCTGAACAGATTACAAACACCAGAAAAGGGAAGACCATTTTATTCTTGAGGTGAAGAAAATGAGGATCAACTTACCATGCAATAAGGAACATTTTCATATAAAGACTTATATTTTGAAAACTTTTTAAACCGATGGTACTAAGGAACATATCCGTTTTCTATTTCAGTGCCTTTGAAAAGATGGGCAAAGCATTGGTGGGCCTTATGTCTTTGCCATTGTGTCCCAAGTGTTGGATCCCTGGAAGGAGGTTCCACCATTTGACAATCGTAGTGGAAATGAGCAGCGCCGCCCCTGCGCCCCGAGTTCCGTAGCCCAGACCCGTAGCTGTCAATGGCTTTTTGCTAGGATTTGTTATAATGTGTTTTACTTTGCAGTGACTTATCACACCAACACACTTTGTGGCATAAGATTAATGAATTTGAGGTTGAAGGAAGCATTGACATGTCCTTTATTATTTCTCTCGGATCAGAAGGAGGTGTACATATCAGTCTTGGGTGGATAAGGCTGAGCTCTACTCTGGATTGCAGTTGGAGTTCTGATGTGTTTTATGGTGGAGTCATTACCAGTCTTTGTTGATCAATATTTAAGTGTCTATATGCTGAAAAACTATCCTTCTTCTATTATGCACATATGCACTCTTTTTTTTCTCTCTCTCTCCCCACTCTGAGCTTATTAAAAAGCCTTTATCCTGACTCATGAGGAAAGCAATATTAAACTTTCAGTTATCCTGGAAATCCTATTCCAATTGCCTTACAATCTTAATGCACAGTCCATTACAAATGAAATAACTGGAGAGAGATTATTTATACAGACACAGCCAAACCTTTGATTTTACTATTTTTACTATATTATTAAAGATGGGAAATTATGAACAAACATGCCATTGAGTTCTACTTTGCTTTGCTTCTAAATTAATTTGGTCATATGACACTTGTATCTAGGAAGAGAACTAGGGAGAGTGTCAGCTTATGGTCATCTGATACACAGTAGTCTTTGGGCAAATTTTGGAGATAGCTCAAAGCAAGAGCAGAGGAAATCAAAGTTTTTCTTTGGATCAAATAGCTGTAAAGAGAACAATTCCCTCTTTTTAGACATTGTGAAGCTTTGTGGACAATTTCCTTTGTGCTTCCATATACCATATTGTTGCATCGTGATGCTACATTAAAAATAAACCTTTAAGTACATGAATGAGATATAAGTGGAGACAAACTGTTACACTTCATCCTGAAAACATGACAGTGTCCAAAAATTACTAAAGCGAAAAAGATTGCTTTAGCAATCTAGCAGAGAGTAATATTTGAATGTGCATATGGGATATGAGAATTTCTTTTGCAGCAGCTGTTTTTATGTTTGTTGGTCTGAACTTCATGTATTGTAAAAAATATAGCTGGGCTGCTGAAGTGCCTGCAAATCCTGATGTGAAAAGGCTTGAGAATGGATCTCAGCATATTGTGTGTACAAAGAGGAGAGAAAGAAAGAAAGAAAGAAAATCATGTATCGCGTGATTATAAAAAAAAAAAGCCTATTTTTTTTTACTGGCACATTTTATTTTTGCGCCAACTCGTTTCTAGAATATATGTGAAATATCAGCACACATATCTGTGTCTTTTATGCCTGTTTGTTAACAGTTTTTGTTGTTAATAATGTACTCCATGTTTAAAAGTTCTTATTAGTGTAAGTACAGTGACATTGGATGACAATAGCTTTTTTTACGCAGAATTTACAAAACTGTGTAAAATGGCTTTCCTTGTACATATGAAATTTAGAATAAAAGGCTGTTTCCATCCTTGTCTTGGTATTGCCTGTAGACCCCTATGAGAACTGCTGCAGACATTGAGTTTAAAAAATGGTTAACAGATGTTATTTTATACTATTCCTAATGGTTTGTGTGTGTCTTCCTGTGAGCACTAATAAACATCAGAAAGAGAAGAGAAGAGAAGAGAAGAGAAGAGAAGAGAAGAGAAGAGAAGAGAAGAGAAGAGAAGAGAAGAGAAGAGAAGAGAAGAGAAAAGTTTACAGCCCCACTGAGCACCTGAAGACTATCCAGAGGCAAAACCCACATTGTTTAATGTTTTGTGTTATCTTAGCCCCCTGATTTTAGGCAAAAATCTTCATGCTGAGTCCTTTGCCCAAGGACAGCAGTGTCAGAAGGACACCCACTGCAATCTGGCCAAATCTAGGCATGTATTATGAATTCACCCCTGCACTTTGTGTGTTTTGGGGTATGATGGGAGCCCTTCACAGGAATGTTGGCATGGTGAAAAATGGGAGAAGGCGGATTTATGAATAAAGCAATATTTACAGTGCCAATGGTACTCTGTTTCCCCCATTAGTATTGGAACTGAGTCTGGTTTTCTCCTTCTTCCCCTCATTTCTCATTTTGTTGCTTACTGCAGGAATGTCAATCATGATTCTGTGTATACATGACATCAAGGTGTTACCATGGCAATAATAGTGTCAAATTATTCACTGTGACTTTAGTGTGGGATCTCAAGGGGAAGAGTAGAAGGAGTGGTAGGGTGGACAGGCAGCTTTCAGTGCCCAAATAAAGTAAAGGCAAGATTTTCCAAAAGACTTAAATTGTAGTGTCTTGAATTTGCATGTGGGGAAATAATTGCATTTGCAGTTTTGCAGGCCTTGCTGTCTCATCTCCTGACTACATTTTCAGATTACATAGTTTGACATTTCTGTGGATTTATTTGCACTGGCAAATAATTGCAAGCACTAAAAAAAATGCATCTACAGGAGTAGAAAACAGGTTGAAGTCCTTTTCAAAACAAGGCCTTTGATAAACTGTTGTAGGAAAAAGGGCATGTGTTTGAAAAGTATGAAGTACAGGATGTTTTATGTGTGAAGATGGCATATGTTAAAGTTTACCCTTCTATGAAACTCCTCTTCAAGGTGTTAACAATTTACCATAATTAGATGTGTTCATGAAAGAAGGCAGATGTTCTCTTTGGGCCGTGTCTGTGTTATGTTAGTAAAGAATAAGGTCTTTTTCTGGCTTCGTCATCCTGTCTTCTTCCTGACATAGCGTAGACAGGATTTCTAATATTAACTCCCATAAGTTGCAAAGGGTGATAAGGAAGTGGGAGGGAGATATTTTAATAGAAAATGACCTTTAGTTCTGCCTAGTGAATAGATTCAGAAGTTAATTGAGCTAACCACATTACTGCAGCAATTTGTTTGTGGATGCATTACCATTATGAGATTAAGTCTGTAACGTTAGTATATTTGAGAATGGTCACAGGACAGACTGTAAGGGAGCTTACAACATCGAGGAGTGGGTGTACAGCTTGCACATTTTGCTCTGTTGAAACCCTGAGAAAACCATCTGCAAAGCCTCCTGTATTTTATCAAAATAATTTGTTAATGCTATTGAAATTCCTTGGGAAAGTTTAATATTACTAATGCAGAATACTGCTGCCTTTCTCAAAAAACCTATTTTCCCCTCTTCTTATGGGCCTCCTTGGAAGCATGAGTGCAACCCTAGTGAGTTATTGCATGGGCCAGATAGTTTAATGCAAGTCTTTGAGAACTCTGCCATCAAAAACAGCGAAAAATGGCATAGAGCCCAGCTGAACATGGCTGGAAAGTACAATTGCCATTTATTGCTGGCAAACAGCTGGAAGAACAACAAAACAAAATTTAAGCCCATCACGACTGTAGATATGTGGCTATGACTGTAGATATATGGCCTGCCTTTCAAAGTTGCACTGATGTTTGGGTCACGTTCTCTCTCCTAATGAGTAACTGTAACACTGCATTTATCTGTTCTGGGTATTTTGAGAAGAGAAGGGTTTGGCCAGACAAGGAAGATATGTGCCAGATTAGCAGTGTTGGCTAAACATAGGATATTCTTGAGTAATTCAAACCTTTGAACTTGGGTTGTTGAGACTTAAAGTGAATTTGGCTATTGCATGTCCTGGCTTGCAAGACTGTTTTCAAAATATTTCCTAATTCTATTTTCTGTGCCTGACTGTTTCTACATCTTTCTCTCCCAAGTCCTCATTCTAGCTAATAATAAGCATTGTGAAGAATCTGTCAGGAATGCAAATGCAGAAAAAATCCTCATCTATTTCTTATGCTGCTGTAGTGCCACCCCACCCTGGCCTTCCAGACTCCATTTAAAATTCAGGTTTAGAATGGCAGAGGAAGGGTGAAGGCCAGAAATCCAAAATAGAGGCTGACTTTATGAAAGTAGGGTTTGTGTGTGTGTAGGTGAGAGAGGCACAGACTGGGTTCGTTTGCCTTTAATTCATGCCCCTCTTCAAAAAATAAGTTGTAGCATTTCTTCAATATTTTTCCTGTCTGTGCAGAAAGCAGCTATGATTTGGTGCACATGGTCATTGTTTCACGCCTCCTTGTAATCTTTTCTATTTTGTATCAGCATCACATTCTCTCTTTTGCATCTGCTGATTAATTCTGTTGCATTTATTTGTTTCTCTAAATGTCATGCAATTCATTCATATCCTAGGCTACTCTTGCCAGTGATTGATTTTTCTCTCTTAGATTTGTAAACCTATTTTAATATTTTTCTGTCCTTGGGAGTAGTATTATCTTTTGCAATTTACACTTTAATCAATTATAAAAATTGAGACTGGAAGCTTGTGTTGGGGTTACACAAAAACTGACTAAAGAACATGGCTTTGATTTCTATTCTATGTGCAGTGTACACGTCCCGGGCAGTTCTATGGACTGGATAGAATTCTCTCTGAGTGAGAGGAAGAAAAACATTATGCCAGGAACTTTGGAAGAAAAGAAAAATAAGGGAAGTTTGGAAGATATTTATGCCCACTGTGTTCTATCTACTGTAAAAAAAACCCAAAATTTGTTAGATGTGTTCCTCTGCCTGACTGATGGTTTCAGCTCAAACTGACATGACTGTGGTTTAAAGGCAGATGGGTGGAAGAAGCTGCTTGCACCATTCCAGAGGATGCCAGGACCCACTTTCCTTTGCAAATAGGCTCCTAAAATTCTGTTTTCAGATGCACATCTTATGGCAACCAAGGTCTGGAATGGGCATACATTCCCAAATTGAGCTGTCAGTGCAGTGGCTCCAGTGACATCTCTCAGGGAGGGAGAGATGGCAGCCACAGGTGGTAATAGCTTCAGGTATCTAATTTTAATCTGCTTGTTTGTTGGAGTAGTCCTTGTCTTAGAAAAATAAGGAAAGAAGTGAAGAGTGAGGAAGAGGTGTAAAATAGAAAGGTTCTCCCCTTACACTGTCATCATTACAGCCACTGGGATTTGTTTGCCTTTTATTCTCCTTTATGCCCCAAATGGATAAAAAGGAATAAACTAGGTGGCAGTAACCTCAGCACAAAACTCATGACTATCCTAGAGATTCACTCTATTGTGTAGCACACAAGATGTGAATTAACAAGGCAACAAAGAGATCAAAATTACTGTCCCTCTGTTATTTCCTCGGTGGGTTTCCCTGGGGTGTGTTTAGATTGTCAGTCCTTGGGACAAGGAACTGTGTTTTTTTTTAGCTATAGAACAGAATAGTATTGTTGGCAATAAAAGCTAGTAAATATTTGGGGGTGGAGGGGGAGTTGATGTGAAAAGGGTGTTTTAAAGTTGGTTTGTATGGACTTTAGCAGCATGTGCATGATGTACTCCTAGTCCTAGTAATATTCTCATTTATAAGTACTGACCATATTGCAGGGGTCTTTGCTACAGTTAAAATGAGTTCATAGGTCTCTTCATTCATCTAAAGCACCACATCTTTAAAGCTTTTAGAGAGAGTGAGAGAAAGATCTCTTTCTTGTGGAAATAGGAGTGACATTCCTGTGGTCACACAGGAAAATTACAAACTATCTAGAGGGATTTTAAGAGATTTCCAGGAGCTGCTGCCTTCTGTGAGCCCAGAACAGTTATCACCTGTGTTCAGAAAGCTGGAGAAGACATTAGCTTTCACTGCTCCACCCACATAGTTCTTATTTCTACTTAGAATATGCTGAAGTCTGGGACCCCCTTCTAGGTACCCATCACATTTTATATCTTCCTTAGGGGCAAAGGGAAAGCTCTGTAATAGTTCAGCTGTAGCCAGGCTATTAAAAACCAGTAGGTTCTTAGGAACAGGAATGTCTTTGCTAAAGCTTTGGTGGTGATGTACGTTTTGCTTCATTCCACCAACCATATGTAGTTTCCTGCTGGTGACCCACGCCTTCCTCAGCCTTCTCGGTGTGTGGTACATGCAGGCTCTGCTCTGTGGTCCAGCCCAAACTCCCAGAGCCATTTTAATAAGTGTTTATAAATAATACTAATGATAATTTATTACTACGTGATCAGTTGTTTTCTGGGCTACAAAGAAAGGCAAATTTACACCAGAAGAACAACTTTTGCATTTGCAAAGGAAGCTTAATGCTGAGAAGTCTTTTCTCACTTTGGCTTCTGAAACTCACTGAAGGTTAATATAATCCACTGCAGCATAACAGGGACTGGAAATGGCAATGTCTTGTTTTAGTTCCTGGTTGATGGTTTGCAAAAGTCTATTTTATCATCTGGACTGAGTTAATTGTAATTTTCCACATATTGTTCCTCACTTTGAGAACTGAATAAAATCATATTAAAAATTGAAACCACTAAATTATGCAACCTGTTGCCAGCCAAAAGCTCAGTCAATAGCATAGCCAGCAAAGTAGAAATAATTTGTCTTTGCACATCTCATTCTTTTTTTTACAAAATAATGCACAGATATTTTTATGAATAGTAGTATATAGAATTTAACAATTGTTCATTCTTTTTTTAAGTCAGTTTGCATGAATAATTTTCTCATCTTTATGCAGAAATTTTCCGCATTTTTGTTGACTAAAATATTACTAATCTAATTTCCTATTAAAAAACTCATTTCCAGCATTGCAGAGCTGAAAGGTGCTACCAAGCATTTAGTCTTCAATTTACATACAACAAACCCTGTAATCTGATGGGGGATTTCACACAAGGATGGCTGCATGCAATTACGTGGGCAAACAAAAAAATTTCATCCAAGAATCTGCTCTACAACAATTTCATCTGTTGGTCTCCCATTAAGAGTTCTATTGTTAAATTGCTTATTGATGTGGACTTAAGAGTAGAAAAATCTACACAGTGTTGTCATACCAGGTTTTCAATGCTGTTTGCATTTTCCTTTTCTTTTTCCTTTTTAATTATAATTTGCATTTGTTAGAAAGGGACAAAGTAAACAGATTGGAATAATTCATTTGAGTTAACACCCATTGACAAGAAAACATTAAGCATTCTCCAGATGAAGCATCAGTCATGAAAGACAGAAGGATAATCCTAACATTACAACTCAAGTAAATTAGTTTTTGGATATATATTCCAGCATTGCATGAAGCTTTACCAATTCTTAATACTGTCATAATAATATGCACTTTTAAATGCTGCCAGAAATCATGATTACAGCAGAGAGAGGATTCACTGTTTGTGTTTATTAATGTGGGAATGTTGGAAGAGTATTTGATATTAAATGTCACAGTCTACAGTGATTTGAGCTAAACTGTAAAACTGATTGGGAAGGTTTGGGCAGACAAATACAAATGGCAAACAGCTCTCCACACACTGCCATGGTGGAAGTACATCCTGATGTTACACCTCTGGCACTGAAGAACAAGGGTGCCACCCCTTTGGAAAGGTGGTGAGAGAAAGTGGAGGGTGCAGGACCGAGGGAAGCATGAGCCTGAAGCACATTTACTCCTGTACAAGGGGTACATTTGTACATCCTGTACAAGGGAATCATTTGTACCCTGGCTGGCCCATTTTATTTCCCAGCTCAGCTGTTTGTCCATAGGTGGGCTGTTGGGGTGTGCTTTTTCATAATTTGGTGAAGGTGGATACAAAATTCTGCCACACCGCTCTGTGCCAACAGCATCATCTCAGTGGCCACTTGGAAGGTTTGACTCAAAAGCTGGCAACATTTCCTCCAAACAGGATGGAGGGAAAGCAGGGCAGGGAACTACCTTGCCCTCCCTGTGTGTTGGGGAGTCATTCCCACAGAAGAAACCTTTGCAGTAATGTTAATTTTCTTGGCTGTTACATTTCTCTTGAATTAACTGGTGTCCTGTGAACTTCACGGTAGTGACCTCTGCTGCACAAAGTTTAAGATGCGGGACTCAGGCTGGGAAGGAGCATATGGATACCTGACTTGTAGCTGAGCAGCTGATCTGTCTCCTATTGTCACCATGAGTGTTCTCCCAGTCCACACTAAACTATAAATAAAATGTGGTTAACAGTTAATCTCCCTTTAAATAATATGTATATTTATTAAATGTTTATGTGCAATATTATGACATCTGACAGGTGATATTTGGTCCCAAGGATACAGTTTGAGCAAAGAGCTGAGAAAACAGCACCAGTCCTTCTATTGTCTTGAGCTGGTGTTATGAGGCAGCAATGAAGGCAGCAGAGCTGGCAGTGCAGTCGCCTAATACAGAACACAGGCTTCTTCTTTTGTTAAACATCTCCTCCTAAAAATGCTGGCAAGTACACATTGTTTCCTTATCGTTTTTTCCTCTTGAGAGATTTCAATTCCATTTACCCCACGGGCCCAAATCCTTCCTGAACACACGAGTTAGACAGTAAGGAGGATTACCAGAAATAGCTCAGACAATGACCAAAAGCCATCTTCCGTGCCTTTTCTTTCCAGCCAGCCACCCAACTTTCATTATCAAGGGGATGAATACCTTATCTGACTGCATAATCAAAATCCAGTGACCTGTCAGAGCAGGCAGTAAAATAAAACTCTCTTGCTGTTTCCCTTTTGACTAGGCTTCAGTTCTGGCACCCTTTTAACCCAGATTTCCTGACACATTGTAACTTGTAGACATTTAAGGATACAACCGCTGAGCTAATACGTTTTAGATTGTGCCCTAATAGTATATATGGTATATTTAGTGTCATGATTTCTAGTAAAATTGGAGCACCCTGATGCCAAAGAAATGGCCTTTAATTTAAACAGCATCAGCAAAGAAGAGTGAAAGCATATTGAATAATAGAAATCTCTGCCCAGTTTTCCCGGCAATTTTTCTGCCTGTGATATTTGCCAGCACATTCCTGATGAATGTCTAAGGTAAAAATGAATGCTCATTTGGATCTTGAATGTCATTCAGCATATGGAAAGAACCACTGACTTTTCTTTAAATATAATCCCACGTAGTCGTCGCTGAAGAAAACCTGTAATTTTTTCTTCTCCCCTCCAAATACATTACAGTGCACTTAGTGGATTAACACTTGGCAAAGTTCAGAGAAAGTCATACGAGGTGCCAAAGGGCACATTCTCCTGTTGCAAAGTCTAAACCTAAACTCTGTTCTTTAGAGCCAACTCTACAATTTGTTAAGAATGAGGGAGAGATTATTTTTCAATGTTTTTCTATACAGTATGTTTCCTGTTTTCCCTCTTAACTGAGTTTAAAAAGCAGCACAGCTCAACACAGACATAATATGCTTTTTGTGGATTGGAAAGGGAAAACAGAAGGGCTGGTTTCACACCTCCAGGATAACTGTGCTACGAAAAGGGGTCCCAGAGCAGGCACCCTGGCAAGCCCCACATATCTCTATGGTTGATTTGTCTTTGGGCTTAGAAAGCAGGAAAATTTTTATGAGGAGTCCTCTCAAGGTTTTCTCAGAGGGTTACAGTACAGAGCTCCTCTGTAGTCATTCCAGATTTCTAGGTGTTTTACTAACTATTAAGTGCTGAACTGACTTATTTTAACAATAGATTTTCTGCTCTTTTAGAGAGAACTTCTCAAGAAAAAAAAAATCTTGGATTTCTTTTATTTTTTTTTCCTTTTCTCTTCTTTCACAGTACCTACCCAACCATTTTGCCCAAGGAGGATAAAAAATTGATACCTTTCGCAACACACATTCTGAGGCTCCAAAACTGAGAAATGCCATTTGTTCCATTTCTTAGCAAAGTGTGACAATTACAGAAGTCAGCCTATGGGCATGGTACCAAACCCAGCAGCAAGCAGCAGACTGTCCCATGTATGGTGTTAGCACTAGACCTAGATCTGTCTAATAACTTAACCAACTGTGTCTTGGCTTCAGGCCCTGGAGACATTAGTTGTTTTTTTTATCTTTGAACTGAATGAAATTACTAATTTTTACTACTGATAGCTTTCTAATTGGCTGATTATTTTAGTATTTTCTGATTAGGCTGTGCTTCTTGGCAAATGGACTTTTATAGACAAGTTCTTCACAGCCAGAGTTGCATCCCTACTTAGTGTGCAGAAGTAATATTTCCTAGACATCTATTTTGTGTGACAGAGAAGAAGCATCATGAGCTAGTGGAAGTTATTAATTTTTAATATTTTATTTCAAATTTTAAGGTGTGCAGTTGCTGGATAATGAAAAATACTTGGAAGCAAGCATTTTGGGGAAAATGTACATGAATCAGAAGGATGCTTATTTTGTATTTTCACTTCCTATGATCTTCAGAAAACGCTGACTGCAGTCAGCAATGTTGGCAACAGTCCTTTTTCACAGAACCCTTGAAGTATTGCAATACTTCATTGCCTGAAACAGCCAGCCAGGCTTTTAATAAATTAGTCCTGAAGGTAGAGATAGATTCTGGAGAGATTCTGAGGTCAGAAGAGACTGCTATAATAATCTAGTTTATTACCTAGCTTCCTTTTTAACACCGACTGTAGAATTCCGTTCAATACTTCCTACATCAAACCCAGTTTGTGGCTGAAATCAAGAAAATCGTTCAGAAAGACATCCAGTTTATATTTAAGATGATAAGGGGCAGAGACTTTGCCACATCCTCTGGCAATGTCCTTAGTTTTTAATTGCTTGTACTGATAAAAATTTATGTTATCATCAGTCTGAAGTCTGCTAGCTTCATCTTTAATGATCTTGCTGTGCCTTTTTGTTTGCTCAGTTAAAGCCAAATTACATGATTTTACACACTGAACATGACTCAATAAGACCTGGGTTCCAAGTGAGAAACATTGAGTCTCAGAAATCCCGAACATGGAAAAATGAGCACCCAGATGGTACAAGAGGAGGGAAAGAGAGAGGAAGAGCGAAGCCCAGAAGGATGTTACACACTGAAGTTCCATCTGCAAACTGGACACAATCAAAAATAGAGACCAATTTTGAAAATCTGGCCTGTAAATACCACAATTAAGAAATATACTTTCAAGATACTGGCTGCTGCCAGTTTAATATCTCTTGATGCTTCAATATCTTCTTTTTTAATGTTGGGGGTTTTTTTTGTTTGGTTTTTTTTTGATGTTTCTGTAACTAAAACCAGGCTTGTGTAACAAAGAGATGGTTTGCAGGCTTCTAGTCTGTATTGTGACCCAGAGATAATTCTTAATGCTTTTTCTCTTTGGTATAAAATCATGATGCATTGTCACCTTGAACCTACCATCCTCTTGTAAAGGGCTTTAATCTTATTTTCCCTGTTGAACAGAGGCATTCCCATATCCTTTTGCAGTCAAATCACAGGAATTGATGGAAGCTGCTTTCAAAGAAAGGAATGTATCTGGTAACTGAAAATCTAAATTTGATTTGAAAACCTAATATAAATGTTTTGTATTCTAATTTTTTTTTTTTTTTTGGTACTGAGGACAAGAAGAACAGGAACTTCAGCTCGAAGATTAAAGTCAAGATAAGTGCCTAAACCAGAGCCAGTACTCCAAATCCTTTTTTTTCCTTTTCTTTGCTGCCAAGTTTTTTTTCTCTAAACTAAGAGGAATATTTGTCATTGCAGTGATAAAACTGTGAGCAGCAGAGTTCAGTCATGCCAGGGAGAGAATATGATACTTTACATGAATGTGTCAAGGTAATGTCAATTAAAAAAAAAAAAAAAAAAAGAGAGAGAGAGAGAGAAAGGGAAAAAAAGAGGCACAGAGTGACTTTTTAAATCTTTCACACAGATCTTATCTATTCATAACCCAAATCAAAGCAACTCTGATTGCTCTATCAAGTGTAATATATAATTAAGGCAATTCAGTCCTAAGGTTCGGGGTTATCGCAGTTCTTTTGATTTGAGTCGCTGATTGTCTTAGTGAAAGAACTGGTTGGGAGTTTTTTGACAGAGAGGTTTTCATCTTAAAGAAAAAAACCCCATCTGTCAAAAGGAAAACTTTATAGTGAGGATAAAGCCTGCAGAATGATCAATAGCCCAGGACTTACAGCACTCCCAAGAGCATGGTAGTGCAAGTCCCTGCTCTCAGCTGGAGCAGTGCCTGAACCCCAGAGCTGCTGTCTGGCCAGGACAGGGCCAGGCACTCTCTCTTCTGGCTCCATTTAAATTGTATTGCAGCAAACACCCAACTTCTGGGCTGCAAATCCAGTCCCTCTGTCTCTCAGGCTGGTTCTGGGTTGGGCCTGGTGCAGGGGTGAGAAAGGTTTGAGATGTTAAGAAAGCACTCTCTAGCACAGCACATGTGAGCTCTGAGATCTCTGGGAACTCGCCTGCCCTGGAGCTTGACCTCTGCAAGTCTCTCTGAATGTTCATTATCCGGGAGGCCCAGAGCACACAAGAACTGCAGCCTCTCTGCAGCACCCGTGAGACTTTTACAGTACAGGAGGAGCCGGGCATGGGCTCACCCTCTCTGTGCTCGTTCCTGCCGTCAGGAGCCGGGGTGGGAGCCACACACATATTTTCCTGCCCTTGACTGCTGAGGTGCAGAGATTTTGGGGAAGGGGCTGTGCTTGCCTGTTACATCCACAGTGTGCTTAAAGCTACACGTTGTTCGGCTGGAAGGTGTTAGTGGCTGCCAACAGGGATGTTCTGGCTCCAAAGAAAATAACAATCCTCGTTAAAAATAATGGGCGTGCCAAGCAATCGGCCGGGCTGGGCGAACAAAGCAATCAAGCCCCTTTATGAGGTAAAAGCAGCTGGTGGCTGAGGAAATACCAGCGGCACTTGGATGTGGCTTTACGATGCAGGAGCTTTGCAGCAAGGAGCTGAGGGAGTCCGTTCCTTCCTGCCCTCCTCCCTGCAGCCCCTTCCCAAGGCTGCTGCCCCAGCTCTGTGTGAGCTCAGCTGGCCTCAAATGGGGTCCCAGAGGCCTGGGGGGACAGCATCTCCATCGACTGAAATAACATCGAATCTGTGGTCTTATATTGCATTGACTTCTTTCATTGTTTTATTTTTCTGGTGGTTCAGTGTGATTGTTTTCATAGAGAATAGAAAGGAATAAAATGATGCAGTTTCTCTGTTATCTTTTGTGGAAGAATTTAGTGCCTCATAACACATTTTACTGATTGTAAGACTGAGGAAAAGGAAATCATAAATTCCTGTCTCAGCCATGCTGCTTGCTAGGAGGTGTATATTTATCACGTGCGCTCCATTCGGGGTAGGATTTACATTCCCTAACTTAAGTTAGTCAGAAGTGTGTAGGATAAGTTACTCATATAAATGTGTTCCCAAGTCAGCTGAGGGAAAAGCATCTACATAAGGAATTCCTGCCTGCTTTAAGAAAGGGTTCAAAACTGTGTGCTAAGACTGGCCCAGCCTTAAGGAAAGCCTGTATGATTGGCAGCTAAATTTTAGAGTATAGGTGTGATGAATTCCACCTTTTTAATCTTTAAATCTTGTTCAATTTAAACCAAGATTCCTTTGTATTTCAGTGGGATGAGGGTGTGTCCTTTACATGTGTCTTTAATAGAATTTATTTCCTGTATTCAAGAGGAAAGCACACTAAAGTCCCTGAAACCCCTGATCCAGATGGAGACCTTTTTTTTCTGTCCCATGTTACACTAGCAAGGGCTGCACGGGTTAGTGCTAAGTGGGAGAAAAAATCATGTTACCCTGCTTTTGGTAAATTCCTGATCTTTATCCACCTCACAAATCTGGTACTTTGGAAATGTTAGTAATATTTGTTAAATGGGTAGAAGATATTAAAATCTCCCTGTTTATTAATAAGAAACACTTTCAATGTGTGTATATAAAGCTTACTCCTAATCATATTTGCTACTGCTGTACTATGGAGGAGATAGAAAACCAACATAAATGATTACAAGCCTGACAAACCAGGCAGCCCCAATCACAGGAATTGCACAATTCCAGCAGGAAGCCATCTTAAAAATAAATAAATAAATAAATAAATTAATTAAATTAAATTAAATTAAATCTTTTGTTCCAAAAAGTTATATTGAAATGCCCACCATCTGCTTTAACCTCCCAACAGTGAGGAAATTTAGCATCTAAAAAATCTCTCCTTAACTCATCCCATTGTGCCCTGTAAATGGAAAACCTATTTGCATCTAATAGAACAAGGCATGCCAATAGAAATCTCATATCTATTGGCAAGCAGTGTAATTCTTTATACTATATACTAGATTCAGATGCTTTGGCAAGGGATATCTTCCTTCAGGAGTACTGCCGGAGGGAGTCTGTATTGATTGCCTTTGCAATTATAGATCAAACCATGGCAATCACTAAAGACAGGGAAACATTTTAATTCTGCCTTGTGTAGGCTCATTCTTGCCTTTAAAAATGTACGAAAAAATCCGTCTATTTTTCCTGTCTGTATAATTTTAGGTGTAAGGAATCTAGCAATGTGTCCTGCAGACATTCCCAGTCTTCACACAAGACATTCAAAAGTTAAAATAAGACATTCAACAATTAAAATAATTCAAGGAAGGTCCAGCCCAAAATTCCAATAAATAAGTGCAGATCAAGACACTGATTGTCATTAGACTCTTCCCCCAGCCCTCACTAATAAAATTTTGGCTACCTAGGTTAATCAACAGCCTGGCTGCCCCTTTGGAGCAGACAAAAATCTGCCAGGTCACTGGTGGCTGTTGCTCCACTGCATACACAGTTGCCTTTGTGTTCAGAGCCTGTGACTAGACACAAGTCAGACTAATTTGTCTTAATTCAGTTCAGTTAGAGGGGGGCAGCTTGTAGATGGGCTTATATTTAACATTCAGCAAATCAATTTATCATGAGCTTGTGCCTTTACAGGCACATCTTAAACTGACATAAGTAGATGGCCCATGCTGTGGCTTCTTCTGGCACACACAGATCCAATTCAACATAATAACATCAAGTCTCATTTGAAGAAATTTGTAATAATCTCTTAAGGTTTAAGTGGTAATTATGATATTTAGAAGTCTTTTAACCTAGATCTCTAGATTTCAGTAGACAAATAGAAGAGGGTTTGTCATCAAGGAACTGGTATTTAATCTTATCTCAACAGAAATGCTCAAGGAAACCAGATGGTCTGTGGGCATTTCCTACCTGTTCCATCTTCATTTTATTCTACTTCACTGATGATTTATTCCACAATTTGAATGCACTCATTGATGGCAATGAGTTCAGTGCACACAACTTCTTTAACTTTGCCTGATGCTTTTCGTTTTCAGTGGTGTAATTAGCATAATGTGTTTAAAAGCTATCAGCCTGACTCTTCTGAGTTATTTACCTTGGAGTATGCCACTGACACAAGGCAGTTTTGCTCTAACTCTCAGCCTTGGTAGAAAAAGAGAGTTCTGGTTGAGGATAGCAGTTGAAGAAAGTTCCCAGCCTCAAGAGAATGTCACCACGGAAAAATGATAGGAGGGTAAAAAACAAGTGTTACCTTGTTTACTTGGACTGTCTGAGAAAACAAAGGTATCAGTGCTTTAAGTCTTACCCATGTAGCATGAAATATGAGGTCTTTCCCTTAGATAAGTTACATATACAAAAAGAAGCAATAATGTTACAGGATTTTTTTTTCTGCAGCAACTTTCTTATTTTGAGAAACCTTGAGTTCTGCTGTGTCTTTTAGAAAGTGACAGTTTGCTATAGGGAAAATACTGAATTCTACAAATTATCACAGAGTGTATTGGATACAGTTTATTAGCTTGATCTTTCATATTTAATTGATGTTTACTGTGAAAATAAAGTTCAACCAAGCAGAAGGGGAAAAAAGTATGTTGTGCCACATTAATTTTAGTTGTACAAGCACCTAAATGGCCATGTGATCATTCCATAGGTTAATTTCATACCCCTGAGAAGGGCTCAGTGTGGGTTTTTTTTTCCTTGTTAAAACTTCACATTAATAAATAAAATTGAGTTTTCATGCTTTGTTAGACAGCCAATAACAAGAAGCTACTACTGCATGTCCTGACCACTCTGCCTTCATTTTCCCCTGGGCACCTTCTAGCTAAGGTGAAATACTGTGACCCTGTGGCTTGAACCCCATGTTTTCTAAAATATGATAGAAAGGAATGCTTTTCAAATGGAAAGATGATTTTGCTGCTGTGTTCCAGAAAAAAAAAAAAAATACAAACAGCAGCACAGAGTCACAAAAGAACACGGCCAACATTATTTGACACAAACAAAAATCTTTCAGTTCACATCAATAGGCTTTAATCAGACCAGAATTTCCTTATTTCCTAGTTTTGTTTAGAAACCTCCCTTAGACTTAAATTATAACTAAACCTTTCTCTCCCTCCCCCTTCATATTTACAATCCAGGCTTTTGTAATGGTAGCATTTTCCTGCAATGCCTGCAGAATACCAATGAAATTCTTCTTCCAAGACTGACACACACAACCATCCTCGAGTGGGAGGCACACTATTACAAAATCCTACTAGACTCCCTCTTTAGCTTACTAGGTTCCTTCATCTGTGTCTCATGGATTATTACCAGATGCCATGAGAACACATGGAACACCTACACCTTACTAGAAAGACAAATGAATGGCTTAAAACGCACAGTGTTTCAATGACTGACTCACAGATTATCCCTTGGTGAATAGTGACTTTATTGCACCTACACTCTTGTGCCAAATTCCAGTCGACAGTGACACAGTAGATAAGTTTAGATGAAGGTGTTTACTGGTGGATAAGACAATAAAAACCTCATGGCTCGAATGTTTTGAAGTTTTTTCCAGCTTCATTTTCTCTTTGAAAACGCAGCAGGGCAGAGTTATCCAGCAGCCAACCCGGCTGTGTGTGTGTGTGGGGCTCTGAAATGCATGTTTGTTTTTAAGCATTGCTGAGGGTGTTACTCTGGTAGCAGTCAGGGTTTCTGGAAATAATCAGTGAATCCCAAGTCAGAACAAAGGTGCTAATGTGGTACCAAGTTCCTGAGTAAATAAACAATTGCTAAACAAAATCTTTTCAAAAGCATTGCATGTCTGTGTCAACATTGTGTTTCCTCCGTGAGTCATCTGGTCAGCAGCACTGCAGCTACATGGAGAGGTCACCCACTTCCTACAGCTCTCTGCCCACGACTGAAGTTTTGTGACAGAATATACCACTCAGGATTTCCTGTGAGCCACAGGAATTGCATTTTTTGGCAGGATTATAGAAAAAAAGGTCAGGTTAGAAAATCCTGACGGGCATATTTGAGGGGAAGAAAAGATATGAAACAAATGCTGTTTGTGCCAGCCTTAGTGTCCATTAGCTAGTCAGACACAGGAACATATTTGATTTTTATCACCCAAGCATAGAGATACAGAATTTTAATACATGGGAAGGATGCTTCAGATATTTCTTATTCTGCAGATTAATAGGCATTTACTAATAAATGGGGGGAAAAAAGACATCCACACAGGCACCTGTTTGTTTATTTCTAATATCCAGCACTTCAGTAAAAACCACAGATTGTTTTTATGCTCAGAACTGGACCCAGAAACAGGAGTTACCTACTTTGTAGCTCAGATGTAATGGAGTAGCCATTCTCTCGAGATGTTTTTTTATTAAATGTGGGAAACCTCACAGAACTCCTTGATTTCATATGATTGCTGCTAATTAAAAAATGTAGAAAGCATACAATCAGTTCATCTGATAAAATTTTTGCCAAGGCAGTTTGAAAGAGCTTGCAAAAATTTTGCAATCTGTGTGTTGGTCCTGATTCAGCTTGAACCTGAACTCCAGGGTCTGCTTTTGAATATCCTCTCAACTCATTATCTCTTCCTATCTTGTTCAGATGCTTTCCCGAGTCCAAGCAGAGATTTTCAGCCTTTTTCTAATAGAAATACAGTAAATCTCTCTCTCTTCTGTCATCATAATGTAAGATTCTTGAGAGAATCACTTCACAAATTTCAAACTAATAACTTATTATTTTTCACTGATATAACACATAGTTGGATAACATTCCATCACCAGTGAATATAATCACCTTCAGCCCCAATTCAGCATCCCAGGTTCTGGCTTGATTAAGTATTTGCCACTTCTATTTCATCCTCTCCTGACAGTGATAACTTTGTTTGAAGTCAAACTGTCATACTCCAGAGTTCAGGAAGGACATGAAAATGTCACGTAATAATCCCTCCTCAATCTTGTGAGTAGGTAACACTGCTAATATGCAGAACCATTAGTATGTTGGCATGAATTTAGCTTAATCATTTGCAGCAGTTCAAGCTTTATTAAGATACCTTAAAGCTGATCTGGATAAGCTTCTCCCATCTTTACATGCTTTACTCTGCTTTCAGTACTTAACAAAAGGCACGTTTAATCTTGCAAATTCTTCTGAACCTTTGTGACTTTATTTTTCATGAATTTCATCAGTCATTTGGGCACTTTGAAAAAGCAAATATAATTTTTTTTCCCAAGGAAACAACATTTTGAAAAGTAATCTGGCTCAAAACAGGGTGTCTATGTGGTTATTGTCATCTCTGGTTGTTGGAGATTGTCATGCTAACATTATTAGTCATGCAAATAAACTGAAAAATTGCCACATTAAACAGATATTCAAACCTAAATAAAACTTGAAGAAACTGATCAGACATTAGTAATAAATGGTTTTATGTTCTCTCCTTTCTATCTCGGTTCCTCTTTAGAGGATAATATCTGGTACCTCATTCTCTCTCCAAGTTGAAACATCAAGAAGGAGAAACATCAAGAAGTTAAAACTTCAGAGAAAAGGAAGAAGCATTATCTTTTCAACATGTTTATAGAACATGTTAAATATTCAGCATGTGTGAAGAAAATTATCTTTGACATATTTATCCTGTGAAGGGGCTAAATGTAACATTTCCAAAGACTTTGTCCTGTTTAAGATGAAATTGAGTTTCTATCTATATCTTCTGTTAGACAATCCCATTTTTTACTGTAGCAGGATGGAATTTTTGGTGTACTATACCCATCCACCCACCAACTATCTTCTCTGATTTCTTTTATCCTTTGAATCATTATTTTTGTTGTATAGCACAACTCAGTAGCAATATTCAGCACTAGTTCTCGTTCTTGTTACTTAAATGTACTTGCCTGAAATGCGTGACACCTGCCATGTCTGTACCTTCAATAACGATGATTAAACATAGCCAAAGGGCAGTTTTGTAGCTGATGAGTCAATTTATCTGCAGGAGTAAATGACATACCCTTGCTCATGAGTAAGTCTTTTTAAATAATCAGTGAGCACTTCAGAGGTGAAGAAATTTTTTGGTTTGAAGACTGCAATTTTGTGTACAGTACCCAGCTCCTCTATGATGTGGCTGCAAACACGGTGTCGTTTCTGTGCTTATTCACACAGAATCTGCTTGTACTTCTGAAACTTTTTAATCTGAACAAGATCTCTCTTGAAGATCTTGATCTTCTCTCTTCACTTACCCTCATTATATTTGTAGCCTGCCTCCAAATGCAACCCATTAAAAGGAAATATTTACTTTCAAGCTCCCAACCCAAGAGCAAACTAATGGTTTCTTAGTCACACCTTGGCTGAATTCAAGTTGTTTCCATGAATTCAGGTTAACACAAAATTGATAGGATAATATATTCTTTGTGGGAATTCAGACCAAGATCATATTTACTTTTTTCTCAACAACCTTTTAGGGTGACGTGAGGTTCTGCTCTGAGATTTATTTTCGGTTTGTCATTCCTGAGCTTTATGGCATGGTTAGTTGCTTTCCCACTTTCTCATTGGCTCCCATGGCTTTTGCCACATCATTGCATGCTTGCATGGTATCTAACGTGGGCCAGCAGTTACTGCTCACTACTTTCATCATTTCCCATGCTTTTTTTTTTTTTTTAGAGTCCTAACAGGACCTATGAGATCCTCCTCAAAACCACCATGCTTTTAACAAAATAGCACAATAACTCATTTTGTTTGTCTTTTACATTTCTGTATGCCACAGTTTTTCAAAATATTTCAGAGTTGTACTGGGGCCTGCAACAGCTGCTTCCAGTAGCATTCTTGAGGTTCCATAGAAGTAGGACCTCATAGCCAAGACTAATTTTCACTCTGCCTTATACACATCAAATTCCCTAAGCTAGAAGAAAAAAAAAAAATCTCTCAGTATTCCAGAAGTAAACTGAAGTGTGGTGTGAGTAACTTGCAGTGTCCAAAATGCCATTCTTTACAAGGTATGCTTTAACTTAAAGCCCACTTTTCTGGTTATCACTTTGAATAGCTCTGAGATGTAGTAGAAGATAGTTCTCTCCCTCCAGACCAGGCAAAAGACATGTATTTATCTTAATTGTTAGAATTCAGAAGTTAGGAATCATTATAAAAGATGAAATTAATTTATTTTGGTACTTCAAGCACATCTTTTTCGTTGCAAGAACATTTTTTTTTTCATCTTCTTGCTCACTTCACAAAACCATTAGAATTTACTGATGAAGACTATTTAGCAAGTATTAAGTATTGGAAACTCATAAAACATCTAGTTATAAGGAATCAAATTTAATATCACTGAGATTAGAAATTTACCAGGAATTGATTCTAGATATTTTTGCTCTAACTTTGTAAAAGGAAGAATCCGAAAGGCGAAATTTTCAACTGATATACACTGGTATTGCTTCATAGGAGGAAGTGGAGATGCATTCCAATGAACACCAGCTGAATATCTGGCTTTGAGATCATCAAAATTAGTGTGTATTAAACTCATGTGTTTATTGGCAACACACTTCCCACTAGTATGTGCTGATGTGAATACATTAAATATCCTTTTGGGAAATTAACTATTCTTATTATTGGGAGACATTAATCCTTACAATATAAGCTATTTTCTTGATGGAAGTTGTCATGGTTTAATCACAGCCAGCAACTAAGTACCCTGTTCCCTTGGCCCCAAGGGATGGGGAGGAGACTTGGAAAAAAGGTAAAAGCCACGGGTTGAGATAAGAACAGTTTAATAATTGAAATGTAATATTAATGATGATAAAATCATAATGTAATGAAAAGGGATTCAGTGAAGGGGGGTTGGGGGGGGAAGAGAGAGAGAGGGAGAGGGAGATAAAACCCAAGGAAGACAAGTGAGGCACAGTTTTTCACCGCCTGCTGATTGATGCCCAGATGGTTCTTGAGCAGCAATTGGCATCTCCTTGCCAACTTCCCACAGTTTATGAACAGACCTTCTGTGGTATGGAATATCCCTTTGGACAGTTTGGGTCAGCTTTCCTGGCTTTGGGCTTCCAGCTTCCTGTGCACCTCTTTGCTGGCAGAGCATGAGACACTAAAATGTCCTTGACTTGCTGCGAGCACTGCTCAACAACAACTGAACCATCAGTGGTTATCAACATCATTCTCGTATTAAATCCAAAAAATGCAGCACTGTACCAGCAATTTAACTCTATCCCAGCTAAAACGAAGTCAGAGGTACTAAAAAAATTACATATACAAATACATATACATACATAAACACACACACACACACACACACACACACACACATAAATATATATATACAGAGAGAGAGAGAGAGGATACATTGATACATTTGAGAAGTGGAAGGTGCAAGAATCTAATGCAGTGTGCTCCAGAACTTCTGCAGGTGGACAGTAAACTTTTTGCATCAGTATATTTGTGTTTAATGCATTAGTTTTCAGGTGTGTGTCTGAAAACAAAGTTGACTGAAATGGCAGTACCAGAAATTTACATGTGCATTATCATATTCAATATGAGAACAGAAGTAGATGAATCCTCAATGGTTAATGACCTTGGAGGACTCTGATTATGAGATTCAAATAAATTAAAAATCTTGGTGGCCTCCATAAAGTGAAATAAATGTCAAGTGAGAAGAGAAATGGAAAATAAAATGTGTGTGTTTGCTTTGGCTGGCCTTCCTTTTCTTTTTCTTTTTCTCTTTAATTGCATTTTTATTTCTTGCACAGATAACCAAAAGGAGCTTAGAGCAGACTTTGTGAGAAAAGGAACTTGGCTTGACTTGTCTTTATTACTAGCAACTTTTCAAATGTAGCCTTCAATATCACAGAGTGATATGATGAGTGAATCTCAAATAGCACAAAGACATTTGCTTATTGCTCCCCATGGGGAACTGATTTGTTATTTGTTTTATTATTTTATTTTTTTAATCTTCATGTTTTAATTATATTGGTTCCTGGACATCATCTCAAGAGTAAGCTGTATTACAGTGAGAACCCAGGACAATTTCAAGAGACTGCTGGGTAAACTGATAATTCAGCAATTCCCTATTGTTTCTTCCTATAACTGACATATTTTAAGATAAAAGCAAGAAATAAAAAATACCTTTAAACCATTTGTTATGTCCTGGTAGGCAGTGTGAAGCGTTGTCAAGTTCGTGCAGGGCTTGGATGGTTCAGTCACCTTCATTCTTTTCTCTCACCCCAGACAAATTTGTTTACATATTTAACAGGTTAAGAATGATGAAATTCACATGGAAAACATTTCAACAGGAACTGTTCTCACTAAACTCAAGTTATACATGATACCACTCTTTCTTGTGTGTTTTGAGTTTTGCTCTGTGAAAGAGGAGTTTACAGAGTCACCACAATCCATGAGCCAAAGTATTCCTCAAATGAAAACTTCCTGGGCTATTCTGATGTTCTTCCTACCCCTTTTTAAAATGTTGGTGTGCTAGAACAGAACACTTTTTCACTCTGAGAGAGTTAAATCCACATAACAAGTCTTAGCTCTTTATAGCAGATTTATTCTGCAGTAAATGTCCCTTTTCATGTAGCTCTATTAATTAATTTAGCAGACTTGAAAAGAATAAAAGACTTACTAAATAATTGTCCTAGAGACTAAAACATTTAACTTTAAAGTCATATGACAATTGCCAGGGACTGTGTTTGTAGACATAGTGAAGAAAGAATTCCTTTAGGAAAAAATGAGATTTTAATTATTGACTTCTAGGAAGACATGATTAACAAGGGCTTCTCATCCTCAGTTATCAAATCCCAAGTGTCTGCTCCTGCATCTACTGTTTCTTAAGTAAAATCCCCAAACTTCCTTCCAGTTCTCAGAGCAGCCTCATTAAATCAACTGTAGTTAAACCTCCAGTAGATTAGAACTGGTTAGGGGAATGTAGATGTAACACTTGATTACCTTTCTAAAGCTGATGACATGAATTGATTTTTAGAGATTGGTCAGCCCTGCTACTGCCAAGGAGCCACCTCCTCCCCACCCCCAGTTTTCCCAAGAACAGGAGTTAACCCTTGCATTTAACAGGCTTGCAGTAAACAAGTCATTCTGCTCACAGGTGATTGCTGGAGTTTTTTCTCAGAATAAGAAAACCCCACAAGTTCTGTGATCCATCGATACTGTATGTTTTGTATTATCTTTAGAAAAGACACACTACCAGGTCAAAATATTGTGTATCATCTCAGCAGGGGACTTAGAGCCATTTAGCACTATGTAATTGGATCTAGGACTAATCCTTAACTTTGATGAGGCCAAGAGGAGTTACACCAGGGCTATTTCCGCCACATAAATGATAGAAAAAACACTCTGTCTAACACCTGATTGTAAAGAACTGAATGTATTTCAGAGTCAAGTTTTGGTTCTATAAAATGCTTTCAGATAACTCTCATTTTGTTTTGGTCAATACATATATGATTTCTATCATTTGAAGCACATGGTAATTTAGCAAGAGTAATAAACAAAAAAAAAATTTTTACTCAAGATTAATTTTTTAATAATTTGCCTTTATTATGTAACAGATTTTTAAAAAGGGAATATTTAAATCAAAGAACTGTCTGCTGCTTTAATACAAGGTAAAACTTCATCCACTTTGAAGAATTCACTGTTGGTGTGGCATTTCTTGGATTGGCTCTTTGTCCAGCCATTGTAGAATATTATTGTAAAGTCAGTTAGAGGGAACAGAGCATTATTCCTCTATACCTTATTCACTACAGGACTAATTATCATGCTGATTTTAATTTTTGGTCACTAACAAGGCCTTACAGAGTTTAATTCATGTTTTCAACATGCTTTTTTGATTGCTTATTCACAGGTTTTGTTTTTTTTTATTTTATTTTGGTAATCTTCCAAGCTTTTTCATTTGTCTCATATGTAGGCTACAAATGTTTTATACGGCTCATATGTGTTCACACAGTAGGTGCCCAAGGCAATGAAGATTCACTACAAATGTAATAATTTCTGAATTAACTGCACAATTCCTAAAGTTATATTTGCAAATCTTTTGTGTAGTTCATTTTATTTTAAAAGCTTCATATGTTTACTTGAATTATCTGCTTAATAAAGGATACATTTAATGAACACAATTGGTTTTTTTCTCCTAAGCATATTTCATGGCAAGGAATTCTCAAATTAAATTAAGAAAGGAATTTTATTCACCCAGTCTCAAAATTCAGTGTTGAAAGAGAATAATAATTTTTCATCTTTGACCAACAACGTCTGGAAGCATCCATTTCCCTAACAGAAAGTGTCATGGCCTTTGCTGTCTGTGAATTGCAAACGTAATTCCATTTTACAGAAGATCTTGCCTATGAAACTTCATTTACTAGGCTTCCTAGACCACAATTTTTCTGACTTGGAAGAGTAAGAGTAGGGTTAGTAGTCTCTTGCCAGTTTTGAACCTATAGTCCAAGGGAGTCTAGGTTTTTCAAACTTAACTTGTAGCACTAGAACAGCTCCTCCAGTTTTTGAAGTGCCAGCTTAATGAATCATTCCCCACAAAATAGTTGCTTCTGACATTTCAGCCAAAGCCCTGCTGCTCTTTCAGGAGCCTATATGCTTTTATCTTGCACATTGGTCTGAGCTGCAAAAATGTTCCAGTTTATCACATACTGTTCTGTACTGTCACTTAGAAATATGCTTGTGCTTGCTGAGTGAATATTGATAAGATACCTTGAGACTGTGATAAAAATGGGGCAAAGAGAAGATATCTTTCAAATTTGATAAATAAAGTCTTTAAAATAGTGATAAAAGACTTCTGAGAGTCCATTATTGAGAATGAATTCTCAAAGGTGTACATGAAGTTGGGGGCTTATTGTTTGGTCGTGCTCTTTCAAAGGTTTAGGGCTTTTACTCTGTGTTCTAAGAAAAAGCTCTTTGAAGGTCATGTTTGAATTCAAAGCTGTACTTATTGTCTGTTTTTCCATGCTATCTACATTACTGTTGCATATCGCATTTGGGAGCCCAATAGCTCCTGAAGGTAATATTTTCTAATTCCACTTATCCTACCCTCTGGTGTAGCATTTGTCAGTGCAGGTTTGTGTCTGCAGGTGTTGATAAGGTAGAAAAAGCTACCTGACTAACATTATTATATTGCTTATTTTTTCCCAGGTAGTTTGAAATGATTATCACGGCTGGACTACAGTCATGTGCTAAAAGATAGCCTGCCCTCCTTCTGCTATACCACCCTCAGTACTTTAAAGCAGAGGTAGCTGTGCAGATTACCTGGCTGTGAAAAATTTTGCAGTAACAGAGAATGGGAAGGAGGGAAGAGACTGGGAAGAACAGAGATGGGGAGGATCTGCTTTTCACTGCAGGTGCTATTCTTGTACTGAAGGCTGCGGCTCCTTGTTCAGGTACCTTAGTGGGCAATTAATCTCTTGCTGTTAGAGAGCAGCACTGAACATAACCACTAAACTACTGATGGTAATGGAGGTCATAGAAAAAGAAGAGAGCACTAAAACTGAGCCATAAACCCCTCTGCAGCTGATTTTACTCTGTGAGATGTTGGATTCTGCACCTGCCATCCTCAGCAAGAGAAACCTGTGAGTTTCCCAGCCCTGAGATGTGCCCTGAGTGTGGCACATCTGGGCTTGATGAGGGGGTCACTCCTGTAGGACCTGCCAGATGTAAGGTGTAAGGCCTTGTGCCTCTGCAACAATTCATCCTCAAAATTTATCTTGTTCCATTAATATATTTCTTTGACTGTGAGAAAAAAAACAAAACAAAACAAAACAAAAAAAATGCCCCACTGACTGGAAACAAGTGGACTTTGATTGCCACATGATCTTAACCTGGCACTTCTATGAGAGATTACCTGTGTGTGCTTGAATCATAATAAAACATGAGAGATGCTCAGGAGCCTTTCTCAGCTGTACAGACAGCTCAGCTCCACCGCCTCTGCTGCAGCTCTCTGACCTTCCTCAGCAGCATCATACCAGCTGTGGGCATAAATCCTTCTTGGCATGTTCAACCACACCTGCTTTTCAACACCTCCCATGTGACAAAAAATCCCTCTTTTTGTCTCTGTAATAGGAACAGCACCCTAAAACATGTTCAGCTCTATTGGAGATAGTTACCTGAGTCTCTCAAATCCCCTTTTTCCCCAGGCTCAGTAATAACAGCACTGGGATCAAAACATAGGTAATAAGCTCCTTGGAGAAAGAGCATGTCCCTATATCACAGGAGAAAAGTTTGTGCAATTGCAGCATCTTTTGCCCCTCTATTTTTGTGTTGCCTGCCTTGTCATCTTTCTACTGTCTTAGCTTCAGGAGCTGATGCAAGATATTCTAATGCATTTACTCCGCATACCATCATGATGGCCAGTGTAGAAGTGCACAGGTTGGTGATTAGCCCAACATCATGGATTGTCAGCATTTTCCATGAGAATCCAGTATTTCAGTCAGCCATGTGAGTGTGAACAGGTTTCTTACTCAAAGTGTTTCTAACAAAGATATCTAAAATGTTATCATTAGATGCATGCAAAACATGTTTGCAAGGATAAATAAATAGATTACCTTTTTAGCAGCCAATTTATATATGTTGGGCAAATCTTTTCTGCCTTACTAACCATAAGAGGATAAAAATAGTTTAATCATAATTCTGGTTTCACCAGGATCCTATAAAGGTTCGTTAGATAATGTGTGACAATAATAGAGAACTGTTTTCTGTGACTGTCTCACTCTAGTTTTGGAGGATGAACTCATTTTTCTCAAATCCTCCTTACAGTTTGAGAATTATTATTCTAATTCACATGCCTAAATTCCAATTAAATCAGTGCCTAAGCAGAGGCATGAAGTCTGTTATGAGACAATGCTATAGATGCAGCCCCTGTGAGAGATCTGATACCCTTTTGGTGCAACATCTGAGAGTGGGCACCCACCAGAGGTGCTAGACAGATCTGTGTGAGCAGTTTAACTGAAATATCAAGGGAAAATTCAAACTACTGTCTAACATTCTGCAAAAAGCCTGAAAATGCCTGGTGTACTAAAGCTTTGGAACCAGAAAAGATTCCTCAGGCACCGGCAGAGGCTTCTGCACCTGGTCAGAAGCCCTGGCAGGAGAGGTGAGGCACTGTGCCTAAGCAACCATGCAATGTGATAACAATGGCCTTAAAAACCAGTCATGCTGGGCTTTTATTGCACTCTTTTGGATAATTATGTTGTTTCTCAGAATGGTTGGGTGGTTTGCTCTCCTGAGCATGAGGACAGTTTGTTTCCACAATGTCCATGATGCAAAATAAAATCAAGCCATGGGCCATAGGCTAGACACTCTTGGCACAAAGAAGAAGAGAAAGTGATACCTTGCCTTCTTGCAGCTTAAAAAATATCAAGCACAATACAAGCACAGTGTTTTTAATCTCTTAAGGCTACAGACATGGGTGGGAAGCCTTCCTAGCTTTAGATTTCCTACTTGACCACTTCCTACAGTCAGGACAAGTCTCCCTGGCTGCTTGTGGAGAAAGATGGTTCTTTGAATATCCAACTGGTTTCTGGAGTGGTCACATGAGAAAATTAGGCTTATTCTAACTTGTGGAATTTATCTCACCATTTCTATATTGCTTGTGAAACAGGGCCATTTCACTCCCCTCCCTGTCCTGGGATTCATGGCTTGGAGATGGAGCAATGCATATGGCCCTAAGCCTCTCAAGGTTATACCAGAAGTACATGGCAGGAACTGAAGCTACATCTGGTGAGCTTTAGTCCTGGCCTATGGATCCAGCAACCCACAGATTTGCTATTTAACTTTGGCTGTGAATACTACACTCAGGTTTTTTTCAGCAAGGACGCTTTTTTATGATGGCAGCTGAAATTCTAATTATTAGTTCTGAACTGAACTAGGCAGGGGAGAAAGAAATGCTGGGCTTTTTTATTACCCACTATATTTATTGTCCAAGATTGCTGCTCAGGTAATTAATGGTGAGCGTTTTTTTCATTTTGCTGTTTAAAATGCCCTCTTTGCTCGTACCATTTAAATTTATATTTTTAATTCTTGTTTTGGTAGCTTATTAAGTTTTTGATTTATGGCAAAGATTTTTAGATTCCTGCTCCTTCATTAGTGTATCCAACATTTACACTCCTTTGAATAAGCACAGATATAAATAGAAGGTGTGTTCATTTAAGCAAGACCTGGAAATGTTTTTCATATTAATCATTACAATAATGAACAGCTGATTAAATTATTGATCTTTCAGGATAAACAGTACCTTAAAAAGTTGTGAAACTAGGTATTAAGCTGATGGAGACACTGATTTTTCATTAATGTAAGATCTGACCCATAAATATAATAAGCCCCATCTGCTGAAATAATGGCAGTGTACATATAACCTATCTCTCCAACATTTTGTTTTCAGAAATATGGAAATTATCATTACTTTATAGCTATTCTAAAACCATAATAATAATTTTCTTCTACCTGGTATGGCCATTATTCATGCATGCCTCTTATTTTAGCAAAAGCTGTATTTCATAAGGTTGAAGGTCCATTTACTCCAAACATTCTTGGCAAAATGTAGAAACCTCAAAGTGCATTGTTTTCATTTCTGACAGAAAATGATGCATGACGTTTTTTTTTAAATGTATTGAACATATGTAGTACCTGCTCTGTAACAAAATGTACAAAATTAATAGTGTGTAGCTGTTTCTTTGAATTCAGAACTGATGCATGGGCAGAACATATGCACTTAATCTATCAATATAAGCCATTAAGATTAACCTGTCCTGTACTCGATTCTCAGTGTAAAGAGGTTTTCTGCAGTGATAAGGTAGGTGAATTATCACGTGGTACTACTCTGACTCACACAAAATGTTACAGTGACTCAAATAATAGCAGCTTTATGCCTATACATCATGACTTGCCACTGCATTTTTACTGAGAATCCATGTAAATCCATACTTTTTTTCCACCCTGCATATATTTCGGCTGATAGAATAAACCACTATGGCCCTGGCAATATTAGCAACCAGGGAGTGAAAATTTTGCCTTGCTACTTCAGGCCAATCACAGTAATAAGAGTATTTCTCGACCCATTCAAATTATTCAGTTTTGAGCCTTTCAAAAATACACTTAAAATTATTTTAGATATAATAAAATATTTAACTTCTTCAATAAAGAGTTCTAGTTGGAGTAAGTTCATATCCCTGGCTTAAGCTATTTTTTTTTGTTGCAATTACCATGTCTGATAAACTGAACATCTGATGATAAGTTTGCCCCTTCTGCACCCACAAAATCTGTTTGTACTTTGAAATATTCCTTCACCTTCTGAAGCTTGCTTAGAAAAAGTTTAACTTGGACTAGGGGTTGGAATATAAAAGCAAATTGAAGCATTGATTTCCCCATTTTGTCACCTCTAGAGAACAATTCATAAAGCACGGAAGTTCTAACTAGTCAATCAATAGTTGCTACTTAAATCAGAGACACTGCAGATAGCCTGTTGTTATTAAAAGTGTTCTTCAGAAGATGATAATAAATGAAAAGAGAGGAACCAATTCAACCTCTGAGTGGAGTTCAAGATTGACACATCAAAGGAAGGGAAGCTGCACATGCAACTCGTCTTTTTTTTTTCCAGAGACAAATGGGTTTTTTTCCAGAGACAAATATGTTTTAGGGAAAAACATATTTCCCTAAAAAATTCCCAACTCTTAAGAACAGGGATAATCTGAAACACCAAAAAGTTTTGTAAAGAATCTTGACAATAGAATGACATGGAAGCCTCTGTCAGACCCCTGGGAGGTTGTTTGAACCCCAAACCAAATCCAGAGGTCTGGGTCCTGCATTGCAGCCTGCTCTTGCATCAGACACCCTGAGGTTCCCTCGGCAGAGGAAAGGTGAAAGTCTCAAGACTTAAGAGACCTGTCTGAACAGACAGTCTGAGCTGGGAGACTCCAAGCAACCTCAGAGCCAGGCAGTTTGAGTCTTTTTTGCTCCGGCATGATTTCTGGAACATGCTGAGGAGATGTGGGAGTCAGGAGACAAGGTTCTCATTTCCCTGGAAAATTTTAAAGATTGTAATTTCATTCCGGATGAAATGTAGGGATTTGGCTTTAGCTAAAAAAAAAATAAAAATCATATGGAATGGGAATTTTAAGCTTTGAACGTTTCAACTCTAAAAGATTTCGCAATATTCTTGTGAATGATGCAGCTGACAAATGTGTCCCTCCATGTGATGGCAATGAAGGAAACTAAAATTACAGCACAAGATGCAGTTCTGAGTGTTCTCATTCTGAAGTTGAATTTTAGAGCTGTGAATAATGCACACTTCAAATTAAGTTGATTAGGCTGTTTATCAGCTTTTGAGAATTTGTTATTTTCCTACACCCATTAGGAGGGCATACTTCTTGATCTCAATTGAGGACCTAACAGCAGAGTGGGTAAGGTGTGATCTTGCTGCCTTTCAGCTGAGAGCACTTCAGTTGCTCAGGCAACATGAGGGGGGACACGAGAAGTGGGGGCTGTGGTGGGCACTGTGAGGGTGGAGACAGGAGGCACCACTGAGGAACTGCGTGCCCTGGGGCAGAATGAAACAGTGGAGAAAGCCCACTTTGTAGCAAAATTTAACCATTGCATGCATCAATTAGCCATTTAACCATCAAAGAAGCATATGGTGAACATGTTCAAACTCATCTGACAAAAATTATTGCAGGTGCTGGGGACTGGAGGCACACACTTGTTGAAGCTCTACACTGAAACCAGGGTCACGCTTGAGGGACTCATAGGGACATGAGTTTTACATTCACAGCAGGTCATGGTGAAATAAGATTGTGCACTCAGGGGTTCTCCCTAAGGTCCTGAGCACACTGCAGACCCTTAACCTTCCAGCCTTCCTTAACCAGCAGCAGTGCAGGCCAGGATACCTGACTGGGAACAGATCATGTTCTTTGCAGTCACACCTTAACCACAGGGGTGGACTTTTCTCATATTGCTCCATCAGAAAGAATGGAGGGGTAAAGAGCCTGTGTCTGTGCAAAAAGGGTCATTTAAATTCACCACCCAGTAATGTTTGAACAAATAAAGCTAGGCTTGCTGCCTCTTTGTTCTTTAATAGAGGGGGAAAAACCTCTGTTAACCCATGGACAGCAAACTGCAAAATGAGATTTGGTGTCTAAAGGTATTTCTACAGTTATTATTAGGTTTAGGGACCTCCAGCCATATCAGTATCCAGACATCAGTGGTAGGGTCAGTGCTGTTCTGTTTATCCTGCTTAAGAAAACATTATTTTAAGCTAATAAAGTTTTTGAATCTGTGACTCTTCCCCTATTGTTCATCTTGGCGCTCTTCTGTTGCATTTAAACCATATTAGATTTACAGCAAACTGCCTTTGAGATGACACCCAGTGACCTATTTGCATTGGCCATCTCTCACATGCTGATGTAATGGTGCATGACCTATCAGTAGAACATTCAAAAATGGAAGATTGATTGGGCTAAGTGTTAATTGTTCTATTAAAGGGGAGAAGAAATGCTGCACACCCTCCTTCTCATAACCTCAAGTCTGACCCTGATACTATCTGTCACAACTCAAGATATCCTTCCTACTTCCACACCTGTACAATTAACCCTAAATAATTACAGTCTTTAATGGACCCAACGTGTCAGGTTAAAATCAGATTCTCCAAAGAGATTTGATGAAGTAGGTTGAGGTAATTCTGTTCCAGTGTGGCAAATGAAACATACATTACTATTAGAAGATACGAAATGATGCTGATCATTTATAAGGTCCCTCATTCTGACAGAAGTGGAGATAATGTATCACCAAGAATAAGGACAGTGTGGTAACACTTTTGATGTGAAAAACATATTTTAAAGCATGAGTGTGAGACAGAAAAACTGCCTAGCTTAAAAGCCTGATGTATTGTTACTAGACAGTCCTTTGAGAAAGATTTACCCTGAAAATGAGATAGTCTTACACTATGCCCACATTTCTCCTGCAGTGGGTAGATGAACACCAGGTATATGACTCTGCTCAGTAAAACATCGAAACCAATGTCAGAAACAGCAGCAATTTTATGGAGCACAATGAGCTGACAGTCAGCAATTTTTAATTCAGTTTTCTTGATGTTTCTGTCATGCTAAGCCCTGCAAGACATGTATGGGATAATAAACAATCCAACTGGTTAAATTCAGCAGGAATAGTGGGTTCTGAGCTGGTAGCCATCTAAACCAAAGATTCTTTCCAAAGTAAGCTAGAAATATCCAGAAAATTAATGATAGTTAGCCTGAGTTTAGTATTCATGTCAAACAGCAGACTTGTTCTTTTGCAAAACAGAGCTGCTTGCATGGCAGCCTTCTCTGGATGGGCTCAGTGACTTTGCTGACCAACAGTAGCTCTCAGGCACTAAAGGCAGTGGGATGACACTGGTAACAATGCAAAGCTGCCTGAAGGGATAGAATATACCAAAGGGGACTAAAGGGGAAGCTGTATATGGTTGTTGGGAGAGCTGGCACAAAAAAGGAACATATAGATGGACTTCATATTGCATGAATTTCATCTCCTCTGCAGTAACTCCCTCTTAAGTCATTTAAGGCTTTCACAGAATGTCTCCCAGACCTACAGTATCACTTGGTAAAGGGCAGGTGTAGACAATTGTCAGCCACTCCTAACAGCAAAGAATAACTGGTGGATTTGTTCAGCTCCTAAATTACCTACTGGAATCTTGTGATTTTTGATAGATGTCAAAAATTCTCACAGATCTATGTTGTTGACCACATAAAAGAAGCCTGACATCAATGGTCGTCAGTGTGCATCAGCTTCCTTTGAAATAATGTCAACACAAAGGGAAATTCCTCTGTGAGAACCTACATGGTGGGGTGTAACAGTGACACAAGTAATTATTTGAAGAGACCATTTATCCTAGTGTAGCATGTACTTTACCTTTAAACAGTATCAAATTTGCTAAATTTTTCACGGAAAAAGGATTTGAAAACATGGCTAATATTTTAGTTTGACTTATTTTTGGCTTTTTCATTTGGGAAATTTTTATTTTGACATATGTTGGAGTATGATAGAGCTAGTTTGTAGCAGGGCCTAGTGTGTATCCCTTTTCAAAACTGAATAGCTGAGGTCTAAGTCTTATAAAACTTCCAGTGTAAGAGAAATAGAAATAGCATGTAACTGCTCACATAAGCAGTCAAGTCTTAGTCACTGTGTGACAGGGAAAAGAAATTTTCAGCAGAACAAAACTTTACAGACACTGAAAGAATTCAGGATTATGAATCCCACTCTTTGTCAGTGGCACAGATTCTTACACACTCAGTGACCCAATTTGCAGAAGTATTTAGAAATCTAAAATTTAGATAAGTACCTCCTGCCATTTCAAAAAGCAACCATTCCACTGCCACTGAAATCTGCATCTTTAAGGGGAAAATTACCTTTGAAAACATGTCTGAAGTTGCTTTAGAAAGGATTACACTCTTGCCAGTTAGACATTTGAAAGCTTTACAAGATGATCTATCACAAAAGCCAGGAAAGCAAACAAGCCTTCCAGTCCCTCCCAAAAATTAAATGAAAATAAAACATTATCCCTAAGCTCTTTAAACTCACTGATTAAAAGCACACTGCATACAGATCAAGTTTAAATGTGACTCTTTTTGGGCTGACAGTGTCTTTTTAAGGTAAGTACTTTCAAATGGAACAACTGCCAATTTATGGAAATTTTAATACTTAACAACCTTGACAATGTCCTTTGATTAGCCTGCGAAAATGAAGTTGCTTTTGATAGGAAAGTTCATTCACTAATTTAAAGTCTCTGCATATTAAGCTGAACAGTCTGAATATCAGCAATCTGTCATTGGAAAAATTTGGTAACATATGCAATTTTGCACCAAAATTCAACTATGAGAAATAAAGATATAAATTGTCTTCTTTCTTAGGCTGCTCTGAAAGATGATTATAGCCAAGTAACATTTTTCTTCTGTGCTAGATAAAAAAAAAATTATATAGTAAAAGAAATGTCATATTTAGTTTGAATGACACATGATAACCCCTTGCTATAAGTGAAGAATTTAACTGGTTTAAGGATATGAAAGTAATTTTATTATTTCAGAATCTTGTGTTCCATTAGCTCCCATAATTTTAGTTAAAATTAGAGAGGTGAGAAAGTTACTGCATACAAAACATAATATGTAGTTATCCATGATTTGGTCAAAATAAATGAATGATAACTCTAGAGAGATGATAAGAGTGGGATAAGTTCTTAAAATCAGATCTCTTTAACAAGTAAAGAGGTGGCTGGTGGATACAAAGAGATGATATCTGATGTTAAAATGAATCCAAGGAGCATGTTCTGCCTTCATGGAGGTATTTTTTTTCCACAATTATATTTAATGCCCAAAATTTGGTCTTTTTCTGGCTTGCCTGCCTAGGAACTACCTTCAGAAAATTTTGACCTTGTCAAGACCAGGGAAGAGAATGCTGAGAGAGAAGAGGATTTTTAGTCTGACAGTTTGGGTTTTGGCTTGGTGCTTCCTTACTGACTTCACTGATGAAACAGCTGCCTTGTTTGAATAAGTGGCAGCAGATTCAGGCTGAGCTCAAGTCCTGTTAAAAGAGCATAGTGGAATATTATAACTAGGACTGACACAATATGGGTATTTCCTTCTGCTCTTAGTCCTCTTGCACTTCTCTCCCTATTACATCATTTTAAAAAACTCAAGATCAGAGCCTTGAGCAATGTTTCAGCACCCTTAAAGAGAGGATACATTATTTCCTTGCAGAGTATAGAGCTTTGACAAAGCTACTGCTCTCGGTATGTTTTAGGATGAAACTCTCATGCCCACTCCTGTTAACCCAGCATCTCCCCCTTTTTCTCCTTCCATTTTGGCAGGAGAGCTGATTCTATGTCCTGAGCAGTTACCACAACCTGTTTTATTCTCACTTCCTCACTTTTCCTCACATTCCTTCTTGTCAACTCTTTCTTTGTGGACTTCATGCTCCCAGTCATTTTCTCGTGTCCCCTCTCTGTGCCATGGCCATGGGCACTGCTGGTGCCCCTGCCAGCTGTCCTGGGGGAGAGGGGACACTGCCCTGGAGCTGCGGCTGGGGCTGTGTCTCTCTTTGGGGGGAGTTACATCCCTCACATCATGGGCCACCAGAGGAAGAAGGCAAGTGAGGAGCAATGAAGTTATGAGCTATGGGATTGGTTTTGCCGTATTTGGCACATCAATGGCTTGAAATGCAGAAAAATTAATAAAGATAGTGGTTAACAGCAACAGCAGCAAAAACAGATGAACTCCAATGCCTAATGGATGTGAAGCATCCTCATTAAGATCTTGTCTCCTGACCTGAGTCCAAAGCATGTTGGTAGAACAAAAAGGTGTTATAAGTGCTAATGTTATTGATAAGACTGACATGCTGATCCTTATCTGACACTCTTCATTCATGATCACATTTTTTAAAATTCATCATGTTATTTTCAAATATTTTTCTGCAATTTGGACTTAAAGAGGTCATGACTGATAATATGTCAAATTTAGAAGTGTTTTGTGCAGTGGTTACCATTTTATTGCTTATCCAATAGTAGCTTAAGCTATGTTAAAGCAAGAAATGCATAATTTAAAATGGAAGAAAGGATGCTTCTTAGGAAAAGTTTTAACGGAGGCATTAAGATTAGCAAGTCCACAGAGTCTTTTTCCAAAAAAAAAAAAAAAAAAAGAGAATGGAGGAAAACAATGAATTGTATTAGAGGCCTGACTGAAATGTTAAGTACAATTTCTGCTGCCATGAACACAATAAAACAAAAATATATGCTTATCTGCCCAGAATATACAGCTCTTTTCTGAAAAATATTTTCATAGGGAATAAAAGTAGCAACAATCACAATGCAAATTCAGTCTTACATTTTTAAAAAGTCACTTATGATTGTAGACATTTAAAATGGGAATTTTACACTAGACAGAAAAAAAGCATAGTTAGCTTTTTAATAAGGATGTATTGTTTAATCTGGATTTTAAAAAGCTAAAGGGAGAGTACAAAAAGTTAAGTTCCCTCTAAAGGCAACTGGAATTTCAAATTGACAAAAATCATTAAAAATAAAGATGAAAATAATGGTCCACATGTAAAGCCCTGGTGCAGAGAGTTAACTGTGCATTCAGCTGAGCACGTTTATCCTGCTCTGCTGAGACAGACTGGTAGGGTAGAAGATTTTCTGCATTTGTTCATTTAAAGATAAGGATAACTCTGTGCACAGAGCACTGCACACAGAATGCAAAGAGACTCCCTTCAAAGTCTGCTCAAGTCAGTAAACAGACTTCTTCAGCTTTATAAGAATTCTTGCCCATCCTCTTGTAATTCCACAGGCAAACTCTGCCAAGGCAGCTACTTCTAATTTCTGTTAAATGAATGATGTCTTATTCAACTCAGACTGATAAATAATTCTTTCAATTATGGGTCTGAGCTTGCTATCTTGCAGACTCTGATGTATTTGGTTTAAGAATCAACATTATGACTCATCTGAATTATGGTACAGCAAAAAACCTTTTTCGGTTGATACAGTTTTTTCCTATCCAAATGAAACACAAAGTAGCAGTCCTCCTGATTTTCCTTTCTCCCCATGTCATTCATTTTCTTGTGCACATTTTTAATAAAGAAGTTGACTTTATGAGAACTATATGTTTTTCTAGAGCTCAAAGGTGACACATGACCTTACTTGTCTTTCATTATTTCCTTTACAGAATTTTTTATTCAAATATTGTTTCAAAACTTGTGCTCACAAAGTAAATACACAAATATCAATACTTACCAATAAAGCAATCCTTTCAGTTTTGGGGAAAATAATGTTTAGGATCTGAGAAAACAAAGTGGAATACAGTCTTTTTTTGCCTGTAGCTTTGGAAGCTTGAAAGTCCCATTATCCTAAGAATTAAATTGGCTTACTCCAATGCATACAGATGGCAATGCCTTGTGCTAGGTACAGATGCCATTTTTTTTCTTTTTGTCCTCAAAGGAGAAAACCAAAATCTAGTCTGTCCACCTGCAAAAAACATTGAGATTTTGTAACATAAAGGTGAGTTTCAGGGTTTATTCTATGTAGTCCCATATGCATACTTCAAGACACCTTTTTGTGAATCTAATAGTATTTTTGACAGAATTATTCCTCAAGGGACATTTCTTGGATAGAAAAGAAATTTAAAATGTAATGACTGCTGAAATGATAAAAAGGTAGCTGCTGAATCCAGTGATCAACAAACATTATTGGCAAAGAAACAATGGTGAAACTATTTTTGAAGTGTATCTATTCCTAATTTTAAAAAAGAAATCACTATAATCTTCATTAGGCAATCTTTGAGAAGTCTAATGCATGAAAAGAAAAATCTTCATTTCAGTTCATTGACTATTCATGCAAATATATTTCTAACTTGTTTTTTTTGTGCATGACAGTCAGTGATTTTGCTTAAATTGCTATTTTCTGCTCTCAAGGCAAACAGCATCATTTTCAGAATCAACATTGACTGCAAAAACTTCTTATGAATAAAAAATTCAGGCTTTCAACTCTGAGACCCACAGCCTTTGTTTCCAGTGAAGATGTGTAGGCTACAGTAAGTACTCATAAGGATGCTCAAGGAAAGCTTGAGGTCCTCAGCGTCTTTGAATAACTGCTGATGAAACTGCACAGCCAAGTGAAATTCCTGGGATGTCTCTCTCAATTTTGATAATATATTCATTTATCCAGTTAGGTGGAGTGTGACTGAGGTGAAGGTGCTTGTTCTTAGAAAATGTGAGTAATTGAATAAGTAGATAATGAATTATAGTAAGATGTTGGTCACATAAAACACTGAACTATTCAAAATACAAACTGGTTTTATAATATTGACATATATACCCTTATTTATGTGAAGCTTACACAACCCTTATACAAGAAAGGAATAACCTTATCCTGGCTTGATTTATGTAGGATAATTGACTGATTGCTTCTTTGTTAGAAAACTTTGGAGTCATTGGATACATGTGATTCACTGGAAGAAAAACAGCTTAAAGAGATAGCAAAGAATGCAAAAAAAACCCCAAAAAACCCCAAATGAAACTAAATCTTTGCATGCTAAATAAGAATAGACACCATTTTTTTCAAACTCTAAGGAGTGCTAAGTGAGTCCCATTAATTGTCTTAGTTGTGGCACCCACAGTTTTTCTGTCTGGTTAAAGTGTAGTCAAAATCCCACACTTAGAAAGAGGACTTGGGAGGACAAAATATAAGAGAAACATTTTAATTGTCATTGGTTCGAGGGAAAACAGGAATCCTGAAGATCATATTTCTTAGTATTCTAATTAAGAGACTTCTTTCATCAGTCTGTTGTCAGTCAGATTTGAAAACAACTTTTTATATTTTCTTCTGCCTTCTTAAGTATATGCTCATACTTCCTGCATGTTGTGAATGAATAAACCAACCCACAAACAAAGGTTACCCTCTGCTCTTAAATCCTTCTGGTCCCTAGACATTTCTGACTGATGGAAATTGGATGTAGAGGCAAGGCAAACTACTCTGGCTAAATGCTTCTGAATAGCATGATGGTCTGCTGCTACATAAATCCTGTGTGCTGTCAGATCCCTGGAGCATTCTTTGTTCTGGCCTTGAGGAGATTTCTTGTCAGCCCACCAGACAGTATGAAGAAAACTGCAGTTGATTCTGTCAGAACATCACACTAAATTAAGAAAGTGATGATTCTCCCTACATGTACATTCAAACTTCTTTTTCAGAGTTACCCGTGGTTCTAGCTCAGTTAGAAAAGGCTGAAGAAAAAAAGTATTCGCCTTTAAATTATCCAAATGTTCTTTTCAGAGAACAGCTACCAGTGCGATTTCCTTGAACAACATGTATTTTTTCTCTACAGAGTATTGCAAACAGGGAGAATATGGGACAGATGGGGAAGAGGAAAAGGTGATAAAAGGAATAGAAATATTGTGCAATAATTCTTCTAAATCTTTCCTTTCTGATGTACTGTGTGGTAATCACACAACTCATGCCACTTACCACTTGAAACTGCAAGCAGTAGAGATTAAACAATAAGCAATTACTGAGGAAGTAGAGTGGGGTGATAAAGCTTGTTGATGGGGCTGTTATTCAGAGTAGTAGAAATGACAGCACACATGGATAAAGTGTCGTAGAAGGACCTCATGATACTGAATGATTAGACAATAAAATGGGAAAAGAATTCAATTTAGTTAATGTAAAGTGATATACAAAAGAAAAAAGTCTAACTTCACTAATAAAATTATGAACTCTGCGGAATTTAGGAATGAAATTGTGGGCTATGAGCTCAGCGTTCATTAGTAGTAAAAACAAATCTGGAGTTTAGAAATCCTAGGAAAAAGATTTTTTAAATCCCCAGAAAATATTACTTTACTGTATAAATTAATTTTTTTTATCTGCTCCTTGAATAATATGTACAATCTCAGCTCCCCATTTAGGCTTAAACTAAGTAACCAATCCATGTAACACTTTAAATGGCAATAAAGCCACCTCAGATTGGTAATGGCAAATGTGTATAAACTCATGAGAGGCACAGAAAAGCTGAGCATGGGTCTCTTGCAGCACAAGCACTGGGAGAGCAGCTATACCTACAAGTCTGCAGTTGAAAAGTTCAACATAAAAGAGGAGAAGGTCCCCATGGCATGTACGTAAGCCATGGAATTTCTTGCCACAGGATATTGCAGATGATAAAAGTTTATGGAGTTCAAAAAGCTACTACAAAAATATATAGTGAGAGGGCTAGTAAGTTCAAAGACATCGTCAGCTAAGGAAGCTGTGTGTTCCAAATTGCTGGACTGTATTTTGGGCAAGTGTTGCTTTGTGCTTGCCTTGCTGTTACACTGCTGGATAGAAGATGCTGAGCTAGGTGGGCCATCAGCCTGGTCCAGCACAAGTGATTTTACATTCTCTTATGACACAGGAGGGGATGTTGAAATGGAAAGGATGAAGCCCCAACTCTTGTTGAAACAAAAAATCTCAACCCTCTTCAGCAGGGTTGTGAAACAAATGTTATTCAAAGGCTCTTATTACAAAAAAGCAACCTTCAAGCATACATATATATATATATATATATATGTATATATATATTTGCAACTGAAGTGTACATAGGGTGGTAAATACAGTTTTACATACAGATTTTAAATCTCCCAAGGAGAGATGAATTGTTCGATCACAATTTAGAGATGGAGAGGAAGCATGCAAACACTGGCATAGAGGTACTTTGATTCAGTGACTTAAACTCAGGATTGCAACTTGCAACACCTTTGTTTCTATTTTTGGGGAAGCCAGGGCCATGCTGTGAGACATGATCAGGTCAGGTCATTGGAAATATTTGCTGTTGAATCAGGGATATTGATTTGATTTCACTGAGAAGAAAGGCATTTGTGGGAGTATTTATCTGTAACTACAGTTTATTGCTTCTGTTTTGTCCATTAGGATGCTTTTTGCTTTATTTCTTGATGTTAATTTACTGCATCTCAGTGAATCTAAAGTACAGATTTTTTTCTGGCATTTTAGCAAGTAAAATGTAATTCTGAGAACTCTGAGAAAAATCATGACCTAACCTTTCCCAACATAATGATAATAATGATACCATTTACAGGAAAAAATTGCTTTAAATGGGTTAGAAAACACTTATGTTAAAAGACACCTTACCAACATGAGGGAGAAAAATGCAGAGTACATTTTCATAGTTAATTTTGGTTAAATAGGCTAATGAATGTTTTCCGCACAGCAGCCAAGATTGCCATGTGGCTGCAATCGTTGCTGGGAGCAAATGCTGCTTGTTTTTCCTTTACAGTTTGTTCTTGGATTCTGTGCCTGGCTTTATATGGCATCAACAAATTTTAAAAATGGCTTCTCTGATGCCTGAGAAATAGAGCTCCTATTAGGGTGCCATGTGTCTGGCCTGTCCAGGAGGTGGATTTGCATTCCCTTCACAGAGTTTTGCACGCCATCTCCTGTGTTTGAGCACACAGTTAGGGCACAACATCCACACAATCCATCCCACAGGATTTGGGTTCTAAACAAAAAGTTCTGGGATGAGAATAAAACCTGGTAGTACTCAGAGTACCAAGCCTTGCCTCAAGCTGGTTACTATGCAGAAGTCAAACTTGGAGCAGACCAAGAGGTGCATAAATCAACCATGGTTGTACCATCTGAGTCAAACCCTCTCTTTTCAGCACTAAAGGATTGACTCTCCCTACTTTTAAACCTTTAGGCATGAGATTTACACTTTTTTCACTCTTTGTAGATGCCTGTTTACAGTCCAAAGAGAGTCCTTCCAACACCTTGAGTTTTGCTTAGAATAAGGTTGTCAGAGAAATAATTTCTCAACTCTTTGCCTCCTCCTTGGAGCCCTGCAGGAACACTTCAGTCATGTTTTTTGTGACTTTTCTCTGTAATTGTCAGTGATAATAACTTTTTTTTTTTTTTTTTTTAAGAAAAAAGGAATCTGGTCTTTATAATCAACCGACAGCAGGAGCTGGGGCTTCCAAAAAAGCATTAGAGATGGTGAGATTCATGATAAAAGTCTGCCTCAGGAGATCTGCTTTCATCTTTTAGTCTCTCCATCTTTTTCCTTGCTTACAGGTTGCAGCAGTGAAGCCACGAATAAGCCTCAAAGAGTATTAAAAAAAAAAGACTTGGAATCTCACCCATTGTGACTGCAAATAATACTATTGGAGTGGCAGCAGCTTTTCAGTTCTTGAAGAGCTTTCAGATTCGAGCTGTCCTGCAACAGAAACTGCCATGGTGTGAAGTAGACTTTGGTCTGAAGCTGCAGTGGCTGTAATTAAACTTAATTGAAACAATGTCTGTCAGACAGAGGGACAAATGTCTTTAGGAGCAGCACTAGAGCTGCATCACTTCTGAGCAGAAAGCACATTAGCAAGGGGAAAATAAAACCCAATGTAAGGCACTATGGGTAGGCTAATGCTGGTTAATGCCCCAGATTGTACTGCAGGAAGAATTTATGGTAGAACAATAAAGCTATTGGGTTTTTCTGTAAGTATAAAAAGCTGTACAGATGAATAGTAGTTTTAAATAATATATTTCCTTTCTGTTGGTCCTTTACAGGTTATTTCACTATATTTTTATTGCTTTTATCTAGCCACAGGGGAAAGCTGATTAAATGGTCTAATTTTTCCTTATCTCCTATCTTCACTGCTTGACCTTCCTGTTTGAGTGTATTGGGTATTTCCAACTGAGCTCCATTATGAAATCCAGATTGTGTTCTGGAAATATGTAGCTTCTGATGAGCTACAAGAGAAACGCAGGTGGGTTTCTGATAACAACATGCTTGAGTTCTTGCCAGCTCATCTTATGGGCTTCCAGAGGCTTCAAAGCAACCGTGTTGTGCAGAATCTGCCATTTTGACAAATTCTGTCATGCTTGTGCCCTGGGGCTGGATCCTGTGCGTCTGCAGTCTCCCTGCCATACACGCGTGAAGCACAGGAGCTTTGGATAGGCTTTCCAGGTGAGAGCTGAAATTTAGGCTCATCTTCCTTTTCAGCTGAGATTCTTCAGCATGCAGTGGTTCCTAACATGAACTGGGGATCCCAGGAGCCCCAGGAGCATCAGTGCTGCTCTCCCATGATACCCTGTCAGTCAACAACCAAGTTCAAAGCAGCTTGTGTATTTATTGTCACAAACAGTGGGAAAAGATGAAACTGGGAATAAGAGGGGAATTTTAGCACCCTGTGAAGGATTACTGTGACAATCTGGGGAAAGGCAAACCTTGCTGCTGTAGTGTCCAGCCTGGAAACTCTGAAGACTTTAGCTCTGTTATTCACTCCTGCAACTGTGTGTTTGTCAGCCTTGTAGGCTCCTCTCTGAGCCAGCAATCTCATGGCTTCAAACCCATTGCTGTGGAAGAGCAGGCAGCAGTTTTCCAAACTCAGCTGTAAATTGCTGCACTCCTATAACTTCCTGCAGTCAAAAGAGCCATGCCAGGTACCTCGCAGCTTGTGCTTCTTCCAAATGTTGTTGTGGGTGTCTCAGATGGTTCTGGGCACATATGGTTGTGCTGCAGAATTTCCCATAGTTTCCTTTCCACTGAATGTTTTAATTCTTTCAAGCAGAATCTTATTACAATTCATTTTCAGCAGTAATTTCTACTTAGCATTTCATTCTGAAATGAAAGACTGAGTTACTTGTAATTTCAGAATTCTTTGTAAAATGGAAACAGTAAATTCAAAACAGGTCAGCATTGGCATTTGAAGAGAAGGTGCCTGGATCTCTCCTGGCTCCTCCAACTCTCTGCTGATAGAATCTCCTTGGCTTCTCCAGAAAAACCCTTAGAATACTGATGCTCACATACACTGTTTCATACCCATTTAATCTAGTTCCTTGCCTAAGACACTTAACAAATTATTGTAATATTGCCATTACTAGTTAGAAATATTATATCTAATTATGCTAACACTGCAGCGTTGGCTTCACTGATGAGATCAGATTCTATCTGACCCATTTGAATTATTTTCCTTCAAATACCATCCCAGACTGTCCCTTCAGGATGAAAATTCTCACCAGCTCAGTTTTCTTTTAGTTGTCCCTTTGCCAATCCCTTCTACTCTGTTGTTGCTCACTCCTGTTCTGTAACGTACATTTATAAAATGCACATAAGGTCTCCAGTTGTGTAAATATTTGGTTTGTTTAAATGCAAGTAGTAAGTACTGCTTTTTTCCTTGTTCCTATTTGTTTGTGTCATCTTTGTTGCTTCCAGGAGTAATTAGACTCCATGTTTTTCAGGAAAGGGAACACATCTTCTGGCTTGGCACAGTGACCCCCAATATGGACCAAGACCAGGAGGCATTGCTATAGCATAAATAAATAATAACAGCTGTAAAAATCTTTTCATCACCCTAATGGCTCTGTGATCTCTGTGCAGTTTTCTGATCACTGTAAGTAGTTGTAGAAAGCATTGTGATAACGTCAATAGAAGCATGGTATGGTAATGTAAAATTAATGAGCTAGATGGTAATCTTTTTAAGCAAATCGTGTTCTGTAATACAGCACACCCTCTCAATTAGTCTGTTCTCAGGAGCCAAGGAATCAGTGTATTGTGTGTCAAGTGCAGGGTAAAATTGACTGCCTTGCTCAGGAAGATCAGTGCAGCTGATAGCCAAAGTGAATAACCTCATATGGAACACAACCTTACAGTGGAGAGCATTACAGAGGGATTTGTGGGACTTCCAGGTTTCTAATGTCCCACAAGAATTTGTTAGTAAAGAGAAGGAGACTTCAGTGACTTTTGTTATGAAAATCAAATTAAGGAAGCTGGGATCAGTCTCCTGAAAGCCGTTTCTTTCCCAGAGCACTGATCAAATCATTAATAAAAGGTATGACTAGCAGGGGGGTGAAGATCTGTTTCATTCATTTAATGGCTATTACCTCTCAAATCATTAAGACCAAGATTAAGACTTTTTTACCTGGTGCAATTGATATCTGAGTGACACTATCAAGCATGATATCAAGTATTAAAGGTACATGATGTGCAGCCATGGCAACTGACCCAGTCTGGGGGGAAAGGTTCCCTGGTGGAGAGAAGCCTGGGGGGTGTACACTGCTGACAAGGAATAAGATTATGCTGCTTTATCTGATACTGCTGTACACCAAGCAGGGTTTCCTTCAGTTCTGCAGTCTTTTTTGCCCGTGCATGGTATGCTCTGGGCAGCACACAGGTGTCATCAACATAGAGGAGTACAAGCTGATGCATAAAACTCACTGCAGTAGCAGCAATACAAAGAATATATTTGATTCTATAGTTCACTCAGAGAAACTTCCAGTTTCTTTAATGAGCTACATGGGAATTTGATTAAAGATTTTTCAGACTGGGTTCGTTATTTCTGATGAAGGACTAGTGAAGAAATTCATTAACGGAACAATTTCTGGAGGCTAGGACTTAAATTTGGTTTACATCATGAGAGAGATTAATTTCATCTCAAACTATAGCTCAGTGGACATTAATCTATATTACAGTTCTGCGGCCAGTGAAAGTAGAAATTCGTGTTTGGGATCAAAAACTGACAATATAGTCATTTGTGGGTCAAACAAGAACTAGTACAAAATATTTTTGCCATTCAGAAAATTCTAATCTGATATTGATTTACTGAAAAAAATTGACTTAATACAATAACTCAAACTTAGAAAGAAGGTAGATCTTCTTGTGTTTTATTTTATCAACTAACTTTAAATATATCCTGATTTGTTTCAATTTGCTTGGGGAAAGACTCCTTATGTTACAGAAATGAGAGACTCATGTTGACTGTAAAGGAAGATGAAGCTTATCTTCTACTTTAAACTGCTGCATGCTACAATCTCACTCTATCTCTCATTGAAGAAGCCTCTACACAATGTCAAAATAGTAATCATGGTAGAATAATGTTAAAGGTATATCAACCCAAATTTTTCATTCCATGTCCCTAACATGTCAAAAAAATAATGCATGCTTTCTTTGATAATTGTCACAGAAACCAAATAATATTTTATGTTTCTCCTTATGTTATTTTATTGTATTTAGTTGCAATTTACTGCAGTGACATTACTTTGAGAATATCCTGTATTGGTCCTTTGGCAATGGGCTTCAATTAATTTCAAAAAGCAGGCATCACTTTCCACCTTAATAAATTGTAGTCTACAGTATTAATGGTGTCTACATTAATGTTGCCACTTTATGAAAAAGCTACTGGACTCTATTTTATTTATTAACATTGTTAGAGTCTATTGTTGTTAAGGTCTTCAGCAGAGGCTAAAGGAGCTATTTATTATATACAGAAAAGTTACTGACAACTTCAGTTACAAAAATTTCCCTTTGTTCAAATGGCAAATCATAATACTGGAAAATTTCCTACCTCTTTGGGTTTTGTCTGAAAGTTAATTTATCAGTTGGCATACCACTGGGTCCAAACCTGCTTTTACTGAAGTAAGTGGGAATTTTGCCATTGGCTTTGAAGGGAGCAGGTGCACGCCCCTAATGAGGTGTGTAATGGAAACAGTGTACACACAAAAAACCTGGACACAGCCAGCATGAGAAACACTGAATAAGAAGAAGGATTTCTCAGAATCCCAGAGCACATGAACAGAGTGTTGCAGTGACATTTAAGCATTGACAAGAAAAGTGAAGAGATCAAATGAAAGAATAGAATAGAAAAGAAGATATTGTCAAACTGGAACAATTCACCCAGCGCTTGGAAAAGTTTATAAAAACCTTGAATAGTGAGAGAAAGGGCATCATGATAAATGGGAACACTTAAGTCACATTAGATCAGCTGATAACAGTCATCTTTGCCAAAATCCCTGAAGACCTTGAAGCACTGATGAGAGAATTAATCATGAAAAGTAGGCTTGAGCAATTAGGATAGGAAGGGTTGAGTTGTCCCCAGTGAAACTTGACCCCAGCCTTCAACCTGTATTGAGATCAAGTATGACCCAAACCTTTGCTGAAGTATGAAAAAAGGCTAAAGGAGTTTTTTTCACCTCATTATTCCTCATGTCATACACTATACTCAGTATAGGGTGCTGTGGATAATCTCAGACTGGTACCAGCTGAAATAACACCAGAACAGCAAGCAGCAAGACATTATGACTTTATCAGCCTGTGTTGCACCCACAGTAATTACCACTGCTTCTTTGTGGCGAGGAAGGGCATGTTAATGAGGCTGAGTGCAGGGATAACTAATCCTGAGGAAGCTACTATGTGAACCAAGTAAGACTCTGACTTGGTGCTGGGCTGCTCTGTGGGGAGCAGATCCTGTGTTTTTAACTGGGTATATTCAGCACAGTGAGATCCAGCACACACCAGGATGTATATCCTGGGCAATTCCAGGGTGCTGCAGGAGAGATTGTGCTTGAAGAAACTTCATGGTACCTCATGTTCAGGAGGGGTAATGAAGTAGAAAGAGGAAGACCTTGGTTGCCTTCATGCTGCCATCTTAATGCAAGTTTTGTGCTTTGGCCTTGGGTGAGATGTGTGATAAGTCAGGCAGAAGACAGGGGAAAAGAAATAGAGGGTGCATGATGCTCTGTTTCTCCTGTTGATTGGCACAAGGTTTATTTCCTGGTTGTGATGAAAGAACCAGGCTTCTTTTACCTAAAGGTGCTAATACTTATGGGATGAGTCCAAGGAGTAGTCACATCCTGAGTCCCTGGCTGTCTGAAGCAAGAGTGGGTGTTTGCACTGCCAGAGCCAGGCTGTGCCTTGTGCGGAAAAACGGAGGCGTTCTGTGCTTGGAATGGCCTTTTCAGACCTTTGATGGTGTGGTAGTTCTAGTCTGGTCGGGTAGTTCTGGTGTGCTTGTTGGTTTCTTGGATTTCTTTCTTTCACAAATGTCGCTCTGAGTCTGGACAGCATCCTCGAGGGGCATCTTTGCTGGACATAACTGTTGTTTACTTATCCACATTGAATGCTTTATCTTGGCCACAAGCTGAAGCACACATAATGAGAAAAGGAACAGCACTCATTATTTGTCTTCTGGATTGGCAGAGTTGCATGGGTGAAGGCAGATGCGGATCTCTTGGGATGCTGCAGCTATTGTGGTAGGAAATTTTCCCAATTAGATATTCGAATGAGATCTGGGAGATGAATGTAATTTGTCTCTAGTTTTATTTTTAGTGATTTCACTTTTCTGGCTTAAGTATTTCATTCCCTTTTATTGTCAAGATTTATTACCAGCACTGTTGTGAAAAGCAGCCAGTTCCAGTACTCCAACTCCTTTTTACTAAACTCAATTTTTGTCAATGAAATAGTTTCCTGTAAAACATCTAATTGTTGGCTTATTGGCAGATTACATCCATGAGCTTTCTTAAAACTAACTAAGGCCAGCACCAATTAAGTGGCTGGTGCCAAGTCCCTTAGTTGCTGATGGAATAAATGAGAATTTCAGTTGTTTCGAGCTGACTTTGTTTTTGGACAGTGAAAACTTAAGAACATTAAGTTCCTAGTTCCTTGCTAAGGTATCGGCATTTGTGTTCCTGTAGCTCCATTCTTCGACAATTTTAATACATTTGTTGACAGAACTTTCCTGTTGGGCAGGAAATGCTATTATCGCAATCAATATAAATAATTTTCAATTGGGAAAACAGAACCCCAAGAAACAATAGTCATGTTTATGTTACAGAATACATCATATGCTGAAGAAGCAACCTTTCCTGGAGGGGACAGTTGTTTATACAGAAGTGCTTTTTGTGACCAACTTTTCATTGGATTTGCCAAGAGAGAGGCTAGCTGAAAAAGGAGAAATCCATGCTGTATTTTTGCCAGAAGATTTTGTTCATTAAAAATCCATGGAGGAAATCATAACTCTCTAGCCAAAATGGCTTGCCCAGGCTGTGGTATCTGGGTTTAGGAATGAGTCAGATCTCATATGAGAATCCCTGGAGGTGACCCCTTTCCCCCACAGCCCTGCTGGATTGGGACTTCCCTTGTTGCAGGCAAAAAATATCTGCAAAAGCAATTACTAAAACCATTTTTTTTCTTGAAAGCAGTGCCTTCCACTAAGTAATATTTGGGTACAAAATACCAACAGCAACATTTTTGTCTTCCTCTTCAGAAAGACAGCATCACCAGGATCTCTGTATTTGGGTTTTTAGCAGCTGGTATGTGCTTGTTCTGTGCTTATCCTTTCAGAGTATGAAACACACCACGCTGATTAAGGGTGGGCTGTGATGAACACCTTGACTCCAAACACACAGAGCTGCTCTGTAATGGACAAAAAAGTCACGTGCCTCAAACTGTACCTTAGGGGAGATTCAGCTCCTCACCTAGACCTAAAATTTATTGTTCAAACTTGTATTTGACCTGAACTTTAAATTATTCTCTTCTCTAAAGGAAAGGAATAAAGAATCAACAAATAGGGGAAAACATATGGGTTTTACTTTAGCTGTGACTTATTAAAAATATAAATTTTGGGCAGCTATTGTACCTAATTGTAATATTTTATTTTCCTTTAGATTTATTGTTTCTCTCCTCTTTCCACCCCCCCCCCCCCCTTCCCCCAAGATATGAATAAAAAGGTTAAGAAGTGAAGTTTGACTTCTGAGTTCCTGAATTTTATTTAAAAGTCATGGAGCTGTCAGGATGATGAGTTATTGGTTGTCAATAAAGTAACTATTGATCATAATCTTCCAAAATTCATCCTTCATATGTGTGTAAAAACTGAATATGCTGTGAACTGCAGAACAAAATTAATTACTTTATCCCCGAGGGAAGAGCAGATAATTACCAAATAACATTTCTATCAAAGCTGTAGCTAAGTCCTGAGTATTACGTGAAGCAAATTCCACACTCCCACAAAATGAATAAACTTGTTGGTACTTTCACACAAATTAAGCCTTGTAACATTTCAGTAAAAAATCCCATTAAGAATGTCCTCATTTTTATAATTAATTTGAATTTCTTTAAGGACAAAGGAAAAATAAATGTTGGAAAGAGTAAGCATATATTCAGAAGTCTTGTGCTTTCCTGTGAATATTTTTAACACACTGGGTTTATGTTGTTATTTTTAAGGATTCTTTTATCACTTGTTGATCAATCTAGTTCTAAAGACTTTCATATTGCTGAGGTCTGTACTGGGATTGTTGAAATATACATTTTGGAAAGCAGTATTGTAGTGAAAGGATAATTTATGCTTTGCACTAATTCCCTCCTATCTATTGACATAAATTACAGCTTTGAGGGAAGGAGAAGCCTGAAGCTCTCATTATTTTATGTACCAGCTTGAGCTGAAAGAGCAGAGGAGATCTTGCAGTTGAGATATTGCAGCTAACATTTCACAGGACGCCCAAACTATTTTGTTGAAACTTATACTGCCCTCCAGAATCCTGTGGAAAGGACTTTGAACAAATGCTGCTCTGGGAATAATTTCTGCAAAGCCAATTCTCTGTTTCAGAATGCAGAACTTTTTATTGGAAGAGGTTAAATTATTTATTGGATATTATCTACCCAGCAAATGTAGATTTTTTTTGCCTTGTTTGCAAGTTAAGATCTGATTCTGGATCCCATTAATGTATTTGTTATTCAGAAGTCTTTTCCAATAAAATGAAATATCCTGCTGTGCAATCTGTCTACTGGCTGTTTGTAGTGCATGGCACAATTGCTGCCTGACTATTGCTCACTGGACAGGGATGTAAATGCATTTCCCAACTCACCTACCTCAACACTTCAAAATCATGTGAAGTCAGACCTCTTGTCCAAAAGGAAACTTCACTCACAACTTCAGATGTAGGCCTTTGCTTCAGGTGCTTTAATGAACAGTGAAATCACATCTGAAATGGAATTTCTTGGCAGTTGAATGACCACCTCAGGGCTAGATAGGGACACTTCTTTTGTCTTGACCAACAGTGGTCTTCCTCAGCTACCCTATCCCAGTGCTCAGCCAGTGAGGCTCGGTGGTGAACACAGAGAAAATGCATCCTGAGGGGAGACAAGAGGACAGCAGAGCTGGCTGACTTGTTCCTGCTGCTACAAGATGTTATTGCTTTGCCGTCTCTCCTGTTCTTCCTGCTTCTGGTTCCTGTGCCTTGTGCATCCTTCCCTCTTCTTATCCAGTTTGCTCTAACTTGGGCGCCCTTGGCTCTTCACTGAGAATATTTAATTCACAAAGCCCCCACAAAAGTGCTGCTTTTCTTTGGCTAACTCAATATTCTGCTGGATTACTGAGCTGTGTCAGTGCTTACAAGAGTCTGCTGAGTGCCAGAGCTCCTGAATTTGAATATTCTCTTAACACACTGGCCTGAATAATGAACTTATTTGTGTATGCAATGACTAGAGAGACTCTTCCATCACACACCTAGCAAAGAATACCACTGAATTGCCAATGTAAATTGTACCTTCTGAGAAGGAAAGTATAGGAGCTGGACTTTGATGATCCTTGTGGATCTCTTCCAACTCAGGATATTCTGTGCTTTTATGATTAGAAATAATATTCATAGGGAAAAGTGGCTGTATTCATAATGAGGCTTAAAGGAAGAAAGGCTTAATTCCTAATTAATTCCTTAATTCCTTCTTCCTGAACCAGAGGATTCTAAGCACCCTGCAAGGATCCTCTAATCCCTGGCCCATGGAAATGCTGTCCTTTACAGGTCCAGAAAGTGGCCTGGGGAGATAAGGATGAGAGAGGACCAAACACATCAGAGTGTGATGCTTTGGCTTAACAGCTAAGGGAAACAATCTGAAATGGAGAGGGTTATCCATAAGCACAATTACAGGTGTAGTAATATCAGATTATTGGGATGAGTAGATATAATGGATGTGACAGAGTTCTAAGTAAGGACCACAGTTTTTTCTGGTCAGTTGTGTGTTTTAAAGGGAGAGAAGTGCAACTATGAAGCTCTGGTCACTGAAATGCTCTGAAACATTAAACACGGATGCAGCTCCAGGGAGAAATGGATTTTATTTGTAATATATTGCCTAGAACAAGGAAGTGCAGGAATGTCTTTGGACTTTCACCAAACTATTTACTGTGGCATTAGTTTGTGCTATATCTGGGAAAAAAATACTGGAGCTGGAATCAAGGTCTCAGGACTTGGGAGGTTTCCCACAAAAGAATTATGAAACTGTCAGAAAAAATACACAGACTGGGAAAAACACAGAGGAAAACACAACATGGGAGAATGAGTAGATCAGAAGAATATTTCCAGAATATCTACTGCAGGTCTGTGGGAACAAACTCTGCTTTTGCTCCAAAATGATTGTAAGCTTTGAGGATGTGGCTAGTCCTGTGCCAAAGCCAAGCAAATACATTCTGCTATAAAAAAAAGCAGCTGCTGCCTTGGAGTACAGTGTGAGCTCCTATCTGTTCTCAGAAGACTGCAGAGCATAGCCATGGGAGCAGTAACAGTGTCTCTGTGGTGTGAGCACAGCTTTCCTGTGTGTGACCTGGGAAGATGAACTCTCATGTTGGAAGGAAAAAGAGCATCTAGGAGATGAAGACTGGTCAAGTGTTTTTAGAATTTAGAGAAGCTGGACAAACAGAACATCTCTCTGGCCCTATGGGCTTCACTTCTGCCCTGGAGTGGAGTTTTCTTTCTGTGCATGAAGCCTTAGTGCAGAGGTCTCCAGAGGAATGTGAAAGGTTCAGCAGCTATTTCCATTGCTTGGATCAGGAGAAGGGAGGTGCTGCTAAAATGTAAATGGCAGGGTCTGGAATGTGTTAGGGGAGGAAGTGAGCCAGCAAAGGCTATTTTCTCCCTTTCCTTATTGTCTTCTGGGTACAAGCCTGAGCAAACCTGAGAAACCTCTGCCTGTCCAACTGAATGCAGGTGGCTCCTGGGAGAAGAAAGGGCAGATGCTTCAGGAGTTTTGATGGTCAGTTCAGGAATCAAATTGCCTCCAGCAGAGCTCTGCAGTGAGATTGTACTATGCAGCCACTCTAGTGTGACAGAATGTGAGAAAAGAGCTGGTTAAGAAAAGTATTCTTTTCCTACTGGTAGCCTCTTCTTGGCTTAGTAATTGTTTAGCAGCCACAGGTGGTAAGATAACATAACCTTGTAACAAGAAGATGTCTTTTAAACATGCACATCTTAAAGGGATTTTAGAAGGAAAACATATAATCTAACAGACACAACCTCTGAAAGCTGCAGCAGTGGTCAGATGTTGCAGAGTTCTGTGTTTGAGTTCTCAGGCCACTGTTTGGTCCAAGTTCAACCAAGAGTCTGTGGGACAGTTACTTTTGGCTGGGCTTTTTGGCAGTAAAGGACTTGTTTGTTCAGTAGTGCAGCCTCAGCTAGGAAGATTGGAAGCATCTTTAGGCAACAAAATACAGTGTTTAGGAATTTTATGCACCCCAGATGGAATGGTGGATATTGAGCAATAGGATCCTGGGGGGGCCCCCTCTATTTTCTCTCAGGATATTTGTATATAGAAGATTACAGTCAACTATCATGTGAGAGATCTTCGTAGCCAGGATCTGTAAGCTAGGAATGTGTGGACATAGGAGTCTTTAAGGGAATAAGGAAGGAAATAGATCAGTGTTAAAGGAAAGAACTGGGAATCAGTCAAATCTCCAAAAAGCTTCAAGACAAAACCAAAGGTATTTTCCCTAATATATTTGAAGGCTGTAATAGAAAGAATTATGGAGGAGATATTGAAGGACACACAATTTTGTGATACCAGAGGGACCAAGCCTCTGAGCTACAAAAATGGGAAAGAAAGTGGTGAGCTTAGGTTTTAACTAAATATGAACCCAGCTACCTCATCTTCAAGGCCTGATCAATATTACTGTACCACTGTCAGATCTGGCTGATCCAGAAAGGCTGTGCTGGTACATTGAGAACACTTTAGGACTAATAGAGCAAGGTGTTTTAGGAGCAAACCAATGGAATTTTCTGAAACATTTTTTGTAGTACTGCAGGCTACACAGAGGGACAGGGAAGATGGGGACTCCTACGCATGACTGACAGATGTTCTTCAGCTCTGCTGTTGGTGAAAGATACAACTTCCCTTGGAGTAAACAATTGACAGCAGCATTGCATGTTCAGATTTATTGAGACTTTCTGTAGGTTTCCAATTATGTCTTTGGTAGTGGCATCTCACCTTGAGTTTCTGTTGCAATACACTAGCAATTTAAGCAATTTAGAATCACTTTTTGCTTTGCTTATACTCATGAAGGGTGATGTTTTCATGGACTCAGACAGAATGAGACTTTATTTGCAGATTAGGGCAGAAAGTATTGTTATTATTGTTATTATTATTAATGTTGTTGTTGTTGTTGTTGTTGGCCAGTTTGAAAATGAGAAACATGCCCCTGCTATATAAAGTTTTGGCCATATAGTGGAAAACATAAACAAATGCCATCACACTTTGGTGATAATTTCTACTGTATAAATAATATTATGATAAATTCAGGGTGTGTTATCTCTAATGAATAATTCAGCCAGTTGCAGCTATAATGAGGAAGGCAGTGGAAACTCAGTGACTGAACATGTATTTTGTGGTGTCTATTACAACACCTTAGGCAAAATTTTACCAATCAGGTTTTATTCCTTAGGGCTTTCTATCATGTCTTGGAATCTTTAGTATTTATTTATGTGGGGAAAGCGGAAATGGAATTGGTTGATTTTTTTTTCCCAACGTACATTACTCTGCTTCATTTACTTTGACAGAGCAACATTGAGAAGAATGATACACTTGAAATATTAAACATTTTGCTGGATGTCTGATCTTGCACTCCCTCTCTATGCTGAACTAATTCACTTTGATGTCTGTATGATTTTTGCACACAAAATAATTACAGGATCAGGGCCTAAATTTTTAACAATTTGTTATACCAATAACAGAAAAACCTCACTGAGATAATTGACCTTGACTTCTCACACATGCATGCCTCCTTATCTTACCATGTAGAACATCCAAGATGGTTAAAGCTGTTCCCTTGCAATGGCAACCAGAAGGACTGATATTTGAGTGGCTGCTGGAAGCGAAGTGATTGCAGCACCAAATGTGAATTTGAGTCTGTTGATAACACACAAACCGTGATAAGAAAGGCACGCTTGTCTTATTAATTATTTATATTTTGAATGCACTTAAAATATTCTACCAGAGACAAGGTTTGCAGGGAGATATAATTGGGAATCAGTTGGGCTAATAAATGAATTTTAATTAGATTAGAAAGACATTTCAAAGAAATCATTGTATAAGAGATGAAAATGAATAAACACACACCATCTCAACTATTCCTTTTCACAATAGTAGGTTGATAATGGACACTTAAGCAACTCTTAGTATCTGTGTAGTAGGCTGATTTTCTGCACAGTGGTGGCAACCACAGCCTTCACAAATTTTAATGCAACTTAGAATCCTGATTTATGTTGGGACTGTCCAATTGTTCTGGAAAAAAACCAAAGTCTATGCTGAAAAATGAAGGATAACAAATAAGTGAAAGTTGATATATATTTTTTTTTTTTTGCCAGTACCATGGAAAGGTTACAAAGTTCACTCCTTTTCATAATGTCATTCCATAACAGTATAGGAAACCTGTGCCGGCTTCAGTGTCAATCACTGTTTAGAAATGTCACCAATAATTTGCACTCTAGAAGTGCTCAATGTGTGAACCCCTGGCTCTAATTGGATCCACTGATTTCAGCTAAATCTCGTCCTGTCAGCAGCTCAGCAGTAGGTAGGATATTGAAGCCCTAATGAATCCAGTAATAACTTTAAATTGCCAACCTGGATTATTTAAAATTTTTATGATGTTGAAAATAGTTTTGCTATCCTGAGGAAAAAAATAATCTCCAATTAGTTCTTAAATAACTATGCTAAATAACTGACCAAGCAAGTGAGACAGGCATTTTAGGTGTGCGTGTGTACGTGTATCTGAGTTCCCTCAGTAGAGAAAATTAGAAAAAGAAAATTAGGGAGACAGTGATGTCCAGATAAGTTGGATCAGAAAAATATGATTTCATGCTTTGGTCTAGCAAGCATAGAACTAATTATGGAAGTAAGCCTTTTTTCTGAGAAACAGGGGTGACAAATCCTATATTGTTTCAGTAGCTGCTTTGGTGAGATAGAAGCAGTGCTGCTTTTACTGCTTCTTAGTTTCTTACTCAGGTTACTAATGAAATGCAATGAGATGTGCAAATGATGCTGTTTGTCCGCGTCCATCTGTCTATCTACTCATGTCATCACCCAGGAATTTTAGAAGATGTGATGAAAGTTTAGCAAATTTGACAAAGGATTAAATGTCTCAGAGATATCAAGCGTATTCAAATTTGATATTTACCACTGTAGAAAGATCCTATTCAGAAGAGACAGTTCAGTCCAGATCAGGCTGCTCACACTCTGCTGTGGCAGTGGGAGCCACCCTGCCTGTCTGGGCTCCTGGCCACAGAGGTGCTGACAGTGAATGAGGCCCTCCATTATCAATCCCTCCATCCCCTGCCTACTTGCAAGGCCTGGCAAAGGCTCCTTAGTGATGAAAGGAAACGTCTCAGGCTGTTGGAGTGGGCAATCCCCACTTTGTAAGGCAAGAAAGCAGCACCATGGGGAGCAGAGAGATTGAGGAAAGCTTCTGGAAGCACCAGGGAGCTCAGCAGGTGCAGGGACATGGAAGGCAGCTGCAGCTAATGAAGGATCATGGCATGGAAGTACTGGGAAATACCACACACCCGTGGTTTGGGCTTGCACTTGTGGGGAATATTTAGGGATGTGAAGGTGTGAGATTAGGAAGAAATATAGATTTACTGGTGATACTGGAGAACACAGGATTCAAATCCAACAGCAACAAGCCTTCACTAGCTGTGCGACATGGAACAGTTGGGTTTGGTTCGCTTTTTTTAGATATGACTCATTTCTTCCTTGAGATTCTGTGCTGAAATGGCACTGCCTTGAGATATAATGCAGCAGGAGCTCTCAGTGAGATGCAGCACGAATACTCACAAGAACACCTGAGAGGGTGCTCTTGTGAATCTCTCTCTAGGCTAAAGTAGAAGGTGTTTTTCACAAATAAGACACAACTTTTTTATTAACCAACTACATAAGTGCATACTGTGTACCATAAAGCTGAACAAGGCTTACAGCACTCATAATTACAATAACATTATAGCTTCCTTGTCCTTGGGGCTGAACATGTATATCCAAAATATGTGGGCTCTGTCTGAAGTCATGAGCCTCATCTATTTCTGCCCCTGCTATTATGCAGTCTTAGTAAAGCCAATGACCTAGATCTAAGAACAACTTTTAAAGCATTGAATTTATCCTTTGGCAAATTATGGACCTTATTTTTTGTTGCATAAGAAGCAGTCATTTGAATAATCACTCTAAGTATTTGTCCACCCTGCCCTTTCTTTCTGGTGTTAGAAACAATAGAAATAATTGTAAAGTAATAGCAAGTCCTGCATTGTACTTATAATTTCAATTTTTCAGTTCAAAATTTTCAGGTTTAAAATATTTTCATGAAATATTACATCTTTTCTTCATGATTATCTCATTATTAAGATTTTAGTTTCTGATATTCTTATGTGACATTATTTTCCTTCAGTCCAGCCCCATCTCCACCTTCAATTACTGCTTGCAATATTCTCCCTCCAGAATCCTGCAATATTTAAATGCCTGTGCCCTTTCCTATGGTCTCAAATAATTGGAATTTTTTATCCTATGGCCACATAGAAAAACTGCTTGATAGAATTTAAAAAAATAAAGAGATAAGCATGTGTTTCCTAGCACTGGAAAAGCAGAAGTTTTTTATGTGTTTAACTGCCTGAACTCTCCTGCTAACAGCATGCTAAGACACTGGGAGTCCAGGATAGAAGATTTCAATTATTATTTCATGCCAAATATATGAATGTTGGACAGATATTGCATTTCACTATGTCATAAATTGCCCAGATTTTAATGCGCCTTCATTCAGTCCCTTAATTCCTTCAGCTTGTTTTCTCTCAGTTCCCTTTGATTTGCCCACATCCTCCTGAAGCTGAAGTATCCAAAAGAGAGGAGAGGAAAGCGATTGCAGAAGCAAGATAAACTTGGAATGTAGGAAGCTGCGGCTGAATTATTTTATGTGTAAGCTGAGTTGGAAACTGCAAGCACAGTACAGAAAGAATATATTCAGATTTTGCCTTGCAAGAAAAGGAAGAGACTCATATGAAAAATGACCACAAAAGGAAATGGGTAGCTGAAGAACAGGAGGACGTAAGCTGCCACCTGCCTCCTTTGAAATGAAGTAGCTGGTGTATGCATGTTTTGCTTGGATTCATTTCAGTCCAGCTTTCTAAACTTCTGCTTTCCTTACTCTTGGCTCCTTTCATGGTGGGATTTCCCCAAAGATCCGTTATTATTTTGCTTCAGGTAAGTTAGTTTCTTTATGCTGCTGCATCAGCCAGAGCTGCACTTCTGTGAACAAATGGTGCATAAATTATGAAGAGTGGAAAGAAGAAGGAGAAAAAAAATCCATTAGCAACACTTAGATTGTAAGTGTCTGATAACTGGTTTAATAACTGTACATTTGTCTTAGGGATCAGAGACTCCAAAGGCAGGTATGTGGATTTACAGCTTGTTTCCATTGCTTCGTGTATCTGTAGATGAAGGAGAAAAAATAAACATTGATAACACCAAATGGAATGAGTGACTGGAAAGCTAAACTTCTACGCTCCTTTGAGATATTTTATCCAGCTACTAAGCTCTTGCTAGAGATATGCAGTATAAGCTAAAGAAATGGTATCATTTAATTAGATAATATTTGCAATGTAAATGTTGATAAATTAGCTAATGGGCTGTATTCCTTCCTTGCAAAGGGCTGCTGAAAGTGACAGTCCTTGGAGTAAAGGAGAAGTTGCAGCATAAAGTGCCAGCAGCTTCTCTTGTGCCTTCACTGGAGACACCGAGGACTGGCTGAGGAAAAATCAAAGAACAGGCTTTGCTGTGGGGTGCTCTGCTGTCAGTCTTCCCACTGCTTTACCTTAGTAGGAATTTCAAGGGAAATGGGAAGGGAAATTGAGAGAAAGCTTCCTCAAGGCATGCACCAGGCGTTTGCACATAGCCTCTCACTGAGAGTGTGTCAGGAAAAGTATTCAAAGCAAAAAAAAAAGTAGTCAAGAATTGTATGTTGAGAATTTACAACAGGGTTCTTCAAACCAGAGGTGCCTGAACACAAAATGCTCTCCCAACCATGGTCAAGGTCTTGGCTGGGAATCCTGTTAGATGGGGAACTTGCTAAAATCAGGATCCCCTTACAGGCGTGGCAGAAAACCAAACCAAAGCAGCAGCTAGGACTATATGAATGATGACTCTTGTATCTGCAGTCTGAATGGCTGTCTATGTTTGGGGGTCATAAAAATGTCAGAGCTGGTTTCTTCTGCTGCACTTTAGCAAAAATTCCATTTTAGTGCAAAATATACTTCTACAGGTGCCTCACCAAAATGCAACTGTTAAAATAGAAAAGCTTGGCCAACATTGCAGCAGAGAAATGTTTGGAAAATAATGACTGGAGCATTCATTACTAATTTTTCTAAGGCCAGATTTTCAGCATTAAGTTCTCTTCTTGCATATAAAATTTCCTGCCTGTAAATAATTACAAGCACATTTTTCCTATAGGCATTCACAGTGCTTTAATTCAAGTTTTAGAAAATAAATAGCAATATTTATAGCTTTAAAACCGAGGTCAAGGCCAGAAGGACCTTTACTGGACTTTCAGGTCTACATTGTTTTTTTACAAAAGGTCAAACTAGCACATTTTCTTGTCCCATTTAAGTGGTCATAAAAATTCTCACTATTGTCACTCACCTGCTCTTTGGCAATAACTAATCCAAGTCTTTTCAGTGTCCCTTATGCACACAGGAACAACTACTTCTCTGTCTCTGCTACGGACACATCTTTCTTATGGAGGAATGATTGTCCACTGCTTTTACACACATCCCATGCCACCATCCCATACATTCCATGGCATCATTTGTGCCTGGCAGCAAAGCACAGAAGCACAGCTGTAAGAGTTGTTTTGAATATCTGATTGCTCAGTAAATCACTCTTTAACTGGGGAAACTGTAATAACCTTTTGCACTGAGTTTAGAGTCCCTGACAGAGGCACCTTTAGCAAGTGCATGAATGATTTTACTATACTGAGCACAGAACTATGTGCCTTTTCTCTGCTCATAACTCTTTGGTGATGGTGGCTGCATTTTTCCTACATGTTAGCCCTAAAGCTGAAGATGTAGCTCTTCTGCCATTCAAACAATTGCAACCCCCCAGGCTTCTCCCTCAGGGTGGCTGGCCATGGGTGCAAGGCAGTGCCACAGGAAAGACTAAGCTGTTCTTGCCTTGCTGCTTTGGCCAGGATGTTTCTCTGCCCTCCTGTCTGTTATTTTTACCCATGGTCAGTGAGCAGTCCTCTTCCTCTGCAGCATTCTCCTGCCATTTAACTGAAGTCCTGAAAAACCCCAAACTGGCCACTGAGTTTTAATTCCAGTGTTCACAATTAACACTAGCCTGCCTATCCCGGCTCAATAAGAAAATGAGAACTAGAACTCCTTCTGCTTGATGATGATGATTGCTAAGAAAGTCTAGCTAAAATGTGTCTGAGCTGTTCCCTCCCTCTCCCTCACCCAGCTGGCTCGATAATCATTGGCCCTTTCCACTCAGGCTGTAAAGTAGCACTTAGCTGAAGAGCAGAGGTTGAAAAATGCCAGCCACTTTCATAACCATATGGCAACCACATTCATTGGGTGGCTGAGAAGAGCTGTGATGTTACCACATGTCTGTAATTTTCTGTTATAATGCGGATAACCTCAGGTACAATTTTAGCTTTAAGCCAAAGGCAGGTTTGAGTGTTTTATCTGTCACAGGTCACATTGTGCAGTACAGATACATAGACGTACTCCTACCTGTAAAACAGTTTTGTGAGTTCCTGCAGAAAGGAAATGTGATTAATCTAAGAAAAGGTTCTGATGTCCTAGGGGAAAGAAGGTGAAGTCCCAAAAGTTTTCTATTTTACTGTGTGTTTACTTTTAAGTAATACACAGTGTAGTAAATATGTAAGAAAAACAATGTATAAAATAAGTCCTGAAACAAAAGTAATCCACCTCACTCTCACCTGGATTTACTCCTGCTCCTTGCCTCTTGTTGATACCAGAACCTTTATGGTGACAAGGTGAAATCAACTCATTGAATCAAGAGACAAGTAACTCTTCCAAAAAGTTAGGTTTAGGGATAGTTATGTGCTTTTGCAGAATGATGCATGGGTCGAGCAGGAATACCTGGGACAAGGAACAAGTGCTGGGACCCTGTTCCTGGCCTTGCATGCTGAACATGAGGGACTGTTTTTGGAAGAGAAGCAGGGACTATGCTGAGAGGCACAGTTATCTTCAATAAATTTTCTGTTTGGTGACCTTGCAGTCATCAATTAATTACCCTGTAACCAATGTTTTTCAGAAGAGGCATTTTTCCTTATGTGGGCGTTCAAAGATAGAAATTTATATCACTGCTGTTGTTGAATCATGCACGTTACTTGTAACTAGGGGAAGAAAGAAAATACTTGCCTATCCCTCAGCCTGAACCAGACACTTGAGGTTTTGGCAAAGTCAGTGTTTAGATGTAAGCACAGAGATGTATATGTAGAGATTCTCACGCTGATCTGCGCAGCATACGTGGTTTGAGAGGTTTTAGGGGAAAAAACTTTCACAATTCTTTCTGGTTAAACATGACTAACAATGAGGTAATGGTGGCTCAGAAACATGTTGTAGTTAAGGTTGCACTCTAGAGACTGTGGTTAGCTTCCCAGGCTCTGCAATTGGGCCAAGAAAAGTAATTACAGCGATTAATAATAATGTTTGATTTGCCAGTCACATAGTCCATTCCTCAGAGCTGGTCGATCTGGAGGAGGGGGAGGTAAACTGTAGGAAGGAAATTGGAAGAACAAAGTACAGTTCTTGCAGTGTTTAACCAAATGCTGCTGGAGCCACCTCAGTCTGGTGTCAGCAATTTTTGTACAGCTGTGAACTGCAGCCATGGGTTTGTGCTGTAGGGCAGCAGTTAACCAGGGTGTCTGTGTAACTCTGGGATGGATGTGTGAAATGCAGTGCAGTGCAGGATAACTCACACACTGTGCTCCACAGCTGAGCCACTGCACTGAACAGAGGAGGCTGCTTTGTGTAACTCAACACCAGGCAGGCGATGCTGTGCTCTGGAGAAAGGCTGTGCTGCTTTGCAGGGCTGGACTCTACAGCTAAGATAATATTTTGTATTTCTGAGGATGAACAGCTATAAGAACCTCACCTTTCTGATGGGGATTTACTGGGAATGCAGCAGTAAACAGCAATGTATAACAGGAATTGAAAAGGGAGCCTTGTCTGCAGCACTAATCATACATCCTTAATAACGTCCCATTGTGAGCTCCCCACCCGTGCCTTTCAGTGAGCCTGTGGGGAAGGTGGGGCACACAGGAGGAAGCAGGCAGGGTCTGTCATGGCAGAGCCAGCAGGAAAAAGGCAAAAGCCAATCCCTTGGCAAAGTTTGGCTTCATGATTACTGGAGTCCTTGGTGTCACCACAATGAAGAAGAGTTGCCATGGAAACCATTGCAAAAGATTAAGCATATCAAGCAAACCTGATTGTGAGAGAATGGTTGGAACCAGAAGAATTAAATTAATGTAGAAATGATGTTTTTGTTTCATTTCACAAGTCATGGTAGAAACCTTTACATTCACAAACATCCAATTAAGAGAGAACTTATAGTGAAATCTGCAAGCCTTATTTCAGAGAAGCATGATTGCTCTATAATTAAAGGAAAATAAATAGTGTTTTACTATCCAAAATGAAAATCCAGTGGTGCAGACTCTGTTATTCTTCATTTTCCCAGTGTAGAATCTGCTGAATTTTTTTGACATTTTGAGGCAGACAGGCCACGGTGACCCCCAGGGATGTACTCACAGGTGCAGTGGCTTCCAGCCATGGAGTGGCCAAATGAATTTCAGATAGTTGGGAGAGGAAGGGAACACTTAACTCCTCATTCTGTTTTGTCACAAGCTGGCCAGGCTCCTGGACCAGCTAAGCTGTGCTCATTTGCAAGTTATGAGAACAGAATGGCAAAGGTCAGTGTTTTATTCTGCCTGTGCTGGGCACTGCCTACACCAGTCTTTGGCATAAAGCTAAAGATGCTTCAAACTGTTTTATAGTGATGAAAAATTACTAGCACAGCTGGTTTAGGCAACAGGGAAAAAGGTAGGCATGGAGCTCATGACCACTCAGGGTAATGCCCCAGGGAGCTGGTTGAACACTACAGAGGAAACTAAAGCCAAGTAACAAGTTATAGCTTTTATGCAGTACCGGAAAATAACTGACTATCATGGATGGACTGGAGAATCCAACCCACTGATCCTTGCCCTTGCATCAGCGCTTTAATGTGTCACAGTCAGCAAGAGATTAATCTCTTAAAACAGTATTTTTGGCCTGTTATAGAATCAGTGACACTGGTTTCACCCTGGTGCTCCACGAATGTTTCCGGGAAAAGGGGAGATTATGTTTCATTAGTGCAAACACTAAACTCTGTCAAGAAAACACAATGAAGTGTTTGGCAACAATAGGAGACAACCCTAGGATGACAGAATAAGTGTGTGCAAACGTTCTTTTTTGGTTTGGATACCAATGTATTGCATTGGAAAGTGTTGGAGGGGATGTGTCACTCAGGCTGTCCTGCTCAACAACGACACTGGAACATCTGAAGAACATAGCTCCTCCACCTCCTCCTTGGACAGAGTATCCGTGCAGCTGAATAGCTGGCCACAGCCAAGGAGCTCAGGTTGGGTCTAAAAGGTCTTCATTCACTTTAAACACCTATCCACTCACTGACCAGTCTCATCCAGTCTTATGGAATAGAGTTCCAACAGCACAGAGAGCGCTACTTCAAAATGAAGATTCCAAGGCAGACAATGGAATTATTAAGTGCTTGAAAATCAAGAAATAAAGAGCTGCATAATTTTTTATTGAACCTATGGGATGACCAATGGTCCATTTACTTAAGGCATTGGCTGAGGTGACAGAAACTCACACTGGAGAAGACAAACACAGTCCTTCGTGATTAAGTTTTATTACTGAACCCCAAAACTCATCCAAACACAGCATCCTGCACTGCACTAACCCCTGTGTGTTCATGAAAAAAGGCCAAATTCACTTTCCCAAAGTGTTTACGGTATCAATACTGCACTAGAAGGTTGTGAGTGATTAAAGTTCACATTTGTGTCGCTGAATGACAGAATAGTGTTGGATGTTCCACAGCAGGTCCAAAGGTCCTATGCTGAAGATGGTTTTGACACTGCAGCTGGACCCTTTTCATTTGCAACTGTCACATAAAAACTGTGACACTGGGCAATCTTTGTCTCAATTTTGCAAGATCCCAGACCTGACTATTGCATGATGCTTTTCCTAAGATACCTCTGAGAGCCCTTTGGAAACATGAGTTGGTGCACATGATTGTTTTAGATGCCATGAATAGAAGTGCCCTGATGCTGGGGTGATGAATGTAAAATAAAACCCCAGCTAAAGAAAATAAGTACACCAGCAGACACAAACAGCTGTACTGGTTTCCTGTTTGCATCTGGCTTCAAGTCAAGCCAGAGATAGCTCTCTAAAGTCCTGCATGGATGGAGTCCTGCTCTGCTGTGACTAGCTTAGCCTAAAAATTTAGCAGTGATATTAAAAACCAGCTGAGATATGTGCTCATATTTTGTTGCTGGGGGCAGCCAGGCTGTGTGAAGCACTCAAAGTCTTGTCTTCTGCGTTCAACAAGAGCAAACAACATGTTTTCAGAGTTTGGCATCCAATTCAGCTTTCCTCTCAGGCTTTCTCAGAAGGGGCTTGGCATTTAGTTTGTTGACTTGGTGGGTTTATATGCTAGTACTGATCAATAGCATGACATGTAGTGTTTGTCACTACTGCACATGGATCCCGAGTCTTGTACAGATCAGGAAAGAAATAAAGTACAATGAAATGAATCCACAAACTTCTGTTTTCTTTTTTTTATTCTAGCAGACTAGGGAAATGTATGAAAAAAAGGAGAAAACACTTTTTGTTCTTGTAATTATTTAAGCCTATATCTCAGTGTGAATCTCTGTTAAGAATATACAGTGCAGTAGTTTTTTCCTTCTTCTGCCTTTCCCACACTGTTGTGCTGTTCACTTTATTATTGCTGTCACAATCTGCTCTCTGTCCAATATGATTGCTATCCCCAAAGGTTTATTCTACATAGCAAACATCCTGTAATAGTGACCTACTCTAATAACAGGAAATTTATTTTTAAACTGCATAATGCCTGCTCCATATTAATCTGTTTCTTTTCAGAAAAAAAAGTTTGACATGAAAATCTACTAATATTGCCCAAAGCCTGATAATTTTCCACAAAATTTGTATCTTCTGAAGTTCAGGGTGTTCACTGATTTGAGATAGCAATGAGGCATTTTTTCTTTCCTCTTCTGGTCAATAAATGCTAAATAATAAATATCAGGAAACAATCAAATCAGTCAAACATCAAAGGTCAATGCTCATCAGTCATAGTCTTTTCAGAAGCAACTTTATTCTCTTCATTTCAACCAGTAGCTGCAGAAAGAAGTTAACCCTTGGTGTGCATAGGTCATGGTCTAAAATATCTTGTGACTCTTGTCATGCATTCCAGAATGGGTTAATTTTTATCCACCTGCATTCTTCTTCCCTTCTTCCCTACCTAGCCTCACCTTTGTGATACCACTTTGGGGCCAATGGCACTGATATCCAATGGGTGATAAGACATCAGTGTTGATTTTTCTGCCTCTAAGTGATTTTCTTGGGAAGCAAGAAAACCCATCATGTCAGATCCCTCTTCAAAGTAAGTTTGCATTCACTATATCTGCTGGAATATCTAATGAATAAATGTAAGCCTTTTGGGTTTGCTAACACAAAGAACTAATACATCTTAGACCATATTTTAATACCCTTAAGCCTGAAGGGTCACATTATCAAATCTCTGCTCTATCAAAGTATTTTCAATTGCATCTTTTTTTTTTTTTTTTACTGCCTTTAAACATGACTTGACAGTGCTTCTTCCAGATCCATTTTATATTCTGCACTGCCTGCCTCAAGGATATCATATACATCTCTATCTTAATGAAGTTGAGTTCTGTATCTAGTACCAGGCTATTTTCTCCCAGATAAATCATCATGTCTGCTCCTGTCAATGCATTTAACGCAATGCATGGATGAGAACACCAGCGGATTTCCACCGGTCTGTCTCTCTTCCCCTGCACTGCGTAACTAGCCCCAAGTGCTTCCCTCATCACTGCTCAGACACTGATCACCTTTATGCTTCATGGTTTTCCTTTTTATATCTTGAGTGGGGCCTCATGCACTCTGACCAGTTTTCAGGAAAGAAAACTTGCTCTCTGAGTTAGACTATCTGAGAATTCAAACAGAAAATAAAACAAAATTTAGCAAAACTTCAACATAGTTTTTCTTCCCAGCTTGGCTAAATCCTTCTTCAGATAAAAGGCTCACAAAGCTGTCACCGATTCTGACAGGAAGAATGTGTTTAATGCTTTACATTGGTACTTTCCCATGTTAGCATTCAACTCGGACAGCGTTTAACAAAAAGCCTAACAACTCATGCCTTAATGCTAGGATTGAGACAAGTGTAAAGACATTAACTTTTGTATCTGTTGCCAAAATATCCTGGGAATGAGCACATTGCTACCAGTTACAGTTCACAAAATGTGTATGCTGCTCACTGTCTGATGGGCCACTGCACTCCTACTAAAGAGTTGTGAGTCATTAAAACTTTTGTTACAAGAGATATGGCTGGTTGTGCTTCCCAATCTCTGGGCGTATAGTGACTTTATTTGACTCAAGTCTAATTAAACTTCTAAAAAGATGATAAATGTCCTTTCCAATTGAAATGCCAGTTGCATTTATGGAATCCCTTTTGGGGAGGGCATGGCTGGAGCAGCTTGGCCTGCATCATGATGAGCTGCAGCCTGTCCCTCCACCCTGCCATGGTGACCATCATAAACCAGTGTTCAAAATCCTTCATACTCCCATGGACACAAAGGATATTGCCAGGAAAACTTGTCTTAGTACAAGCTTGTGTCACTGTTTTTCACTTTTCCTCCTTTCTGGCCAGGCAGAATTAAAGGTGTACTAGAAAAAAGGGATTGGGGGGAAAAAAGCCTCAGTGTGTTCCCTTAATGCATGGCTCATTTCTATAATGTGAAACACCTTCCTTTCTACTTCTGCTTCATATTTCAATGACTGTATCATATGCAACAAAAATGATAGATAGAAGTGTATCAGAACATTTTGGGGTTTTATCCATATCAACATACACATTTTGACACCCAAAAGCAGAACATCTGTATACTTGAGAACCCTGCAAATGACAAAACATGAATACAATGCAAAATTTCCCAGACTTCTCTAGAGCTGGGAACTGTACAACTCCTGCCATGTACACTGCTGTGGCAACATCTTATTAATTCTCCTTAGAATTCTTTTCCATAAACACAAACTCTCTGGTATTTTGCTTTTAAAAATTACACTGTTTCAATTCACTTTTGCAAGAAAAAATAAATGGTCTAACCTCTAGAGGAAGGCCTTCTCTCCTGCTGGAATGACCACAATCTTTATGTAAAAGTTAAGATTGCACCTATTATAATCACTTTTTTATACCCTTTTAAAATAAAACAGTAGTTCCCCTCTTCAGATCTAGTTCCAGTATTCAAAATCTTTAAAAACACAGCTGAATGCTGGGGTCAGATCAGGGGGGTGGAGCTGGCTTTCTGGCATAAAAGTGTTTCTGCATTTTTATACTGAGCAAGTCAAAGCTTGTAAAAAGTAATTTATGAACTTGAATAGGAATCTGTACTTGAAGAGAAAACAGTTGGTGTGATTATGGACAATAATGAGGAAACAGGTGGGATACTCTTGAGCTTCCACTGATAATCTGCAGTGGATGAATAGAAAAATAAACTTGAACGAGAACTTTCCTTTCTTAGCATTCACACCGGCAGAGCTATTTTAACCTTTAATTGGTACATCCAGTACCTTTGCCTAGGTGCTGTGCATTTTACTGACAAGGATGACATAGTATTAAAAGTAACTATGTTTATAACTTTCTCTTCACCCCTAGCAGGGTCAAGTAAATAATACTGAGGAAATCGATCAGAGAGAGAACTGAAAATTTTGAAGGAAAACAGTGTATTGTATGAAAAGCAACAGTACAGGGGTGAAGGAAATTAAGGCAACAGAAGCAAGTTGGGATGACAGAGGATTTTGGGTTGAAAGTGAGCCCTGGAAGCCATCTGGTCCACCATCCCAATCAAAGCAGGGACTGAAGTTCACTTGCAAAACAAAAATTTGAAGAAAAGGCATTTTTCTGCAGTAAGCTGCTTGCCTTCTCTTTTTTTTCTGAAACACAGGGTACACAAGGTATATATAAACCCCATCATGATACCAGTCAATGCTCAGAATGCCACATTAAGCAGACCTCTGTATCAATTGCTTTTACTTCCAATTACTGCTTCCCAACCCAGCTCCTGCTCCCTGCAAAGGCGAACTGACTGACGCTGCTGAAGTCACATAAGTGCTGATAATACCAAGAATTTGGTCTGCACTTTATCAGCAGCCCTCAAATCTCATTACCAGGTGGATAGACATCATTATCTCTTTATCCCGTTGGGAATAACAGTGTGCAGAGAAGTTCCTTGCTGAAGGTCATACAGCAAGTCACTGTAAGAGTCTGAAAGTGGAATTAAGGTCAGTTGTATCCTCATCACAGACACTCACATGTTGATAAAGCTGCTGGCATTGCACCCATGCAGTTATCAGGGCCATTAACTGAACCTCCTCAGAGTGGGGATGGAAGGGCTAGCAATAAGAACTGTCAAATGTACCTGTCTAGAAAGATGTTCCCTGTCCTGAAAGATAAGAACTAAGCTGATGTTCATGTGATGATTAAAATTCAGGCTTTTCTAGTGTTTCCCATTGATGTCACCTTTTATTTTTTTCCCCTGTATAGTGCGACCACACAAAACATTTCTTCTCCCTCAGAAAAAAAAAAAAAAAGAATAGAAGACACTTAAAACTGAAAGTGATGCTAAAGTCAGTACATAAACCTGAACTCAAATGTGCATTCAAGGTGTATTGGCTATGGGAGACTCCTGAAGATAATAGGAGTGGCTACTGAAGCTTGCCTCTACTATGAGAAAATGTGTTGCCTGCTGAGAGAATGTTTGTTTGCAGCAAAAAAATCAATGGATCATGGCTATTCCTCACTGTTATTTATTTAAGAACTGATCCAGTTTGAACAGTGGTGCATTTGATCTAGCAAAATCCGGTAATTTTTTCCTACTATTTCCATTGATGAGCTTTATTTCATTTCTTTGTCATCCCTTTGTAGGTTTAGGCAGATCTTTCTGTTTATCTATGCAAATATTTCATTCATTGACTCCTTATTTTCTCTGTTTCTTTCCCAGGAGACATCTTTATTCATTACATATCTAAGTCCTTTTCTTTAAGCTCTCTAGCTATGAAATACAAGATATAATCCCTCAATTTATTCCAGTCTAGGAAAAAAAATCAACAGAAGAAAGGCTCAGGATATGTCATAAGATTTATTTCCACTTCAGTATTTTAGACAACAGATGATCCATTTACAAAGCAGTGATCTGTGTCCAAGACTGGACTTCCTGACAAATGGACGTACAAGGGAAATACACATTCTGAATATGATTTCTGATTACCTATGACAGGTACCTGAAGGTGTCTGTCTCTTTTACAGCTTGAGAATATTTGTATATATATTTTTAATGTAAAAAATAAAGTCCTGCTAAACTGAACGGAACTGATAAAATTCAGGGATGAAATGAGGTCCTGATTGTTGCCAAGAAAAATGGTATGTTGTTTGGTCATGTTATTAATCTTGAGAAAATGCTTTAGGGTAAAAAATTATTGTTTCAAGTATGTGTGAGCACTTTTGAAAAAAGTAGAACAGCTGAGAGCAGTAGAATAGAGGCAACTTTAGAAAGAAGAGAGGACTTTTATTTTTAATTCAAGCTGCTTAAAATTAATTTAAATGTCTGCTCCTTGTGTAGTGTCTAAGATAAGCTACAGATATTCACAGTTGCCAAGAAGGTGAAGGTGCAGTGAAAACACCACTGGGGGAATTAATTTCAACCTATTATTCTTCAGGATGTATATTGTTCACAGTATAATTCTATTACCAGACACTATACTGAAATGGAGCAGGCAGAGCCAGTTGGAGCGTGGGGATCTTGAATAGATGCTCACAATAGCACATTCATTTTCAGCCACTACACAATATGCAAACGTATACACTGTGATTTGTAATTGACCTTAAAACTCAGCATCTACATGCTACAGTTCCTGTGAGTACCACTCTCAGTTTTCCTGCCAGTTTGACAATGAAGCATCTCATCACAAAAGTTTCACAAATAAAGAATTTAGTCATCAGTACTTAGAGAATATTTTTCCTTTCTATTTCAGAATTAGCCCTATTCCAGGTTAATAATTACATGGAGCTTGTGACATTCCTCATCTAAAGGTAGAGCAATGCCTTAATAAATAGAAACAATTCATTTTTCTGGTTTATAGAAATAGAGATATTCAAGGGCCCAAATGGGACTTCTTTGATTTCTGTTGTGCATACTGTTCAGAAGTAAACATTTTTCATGTTACACCAGCTCATCAAGTTCTGGTGAGGCACAAAAAGGGACGAGGATAGAGAAATTCATTGCCATAGTCTGTGGGATGATAGCAGCAACAGTGCCTGAGACAACCAGCACTGGATGTGAATGTTTTGGGAGTGGTAGTGGACTGACTGCTCTAATTTACCCAGGGCAGTTGCTCATGGTGTGCCCAAAACACGATCCTCTGCAGAAACCCAGGCAACATGGATCTGAAGGAAAGGGCTAAAGGAAAGGGCTGTGCCTCTGGCTCTGGCATTCTGCATGTGTGACTAGAATAGGAGTAACATCATGATGTATTTCCTGTGCTGATGCTCCTTCCTATCCCGTCCCTAAAATAATTTTGTTTCAACCCAACAATACTACTGGGAGTAGTAGAGGAGATGAAAATGGCACCAAGCCACACAGCAAAGACACTCCCTGACCACAGTGAGAGCTGGAGATGGATCAGCTTGATCATGCAACTGTTGAGCACTATCGACCTTCTCTGCCTCTTTCCCTTATCACTGAGCACAAGCAGGTATTGAGGAAACCTGGGACAATGGGTAGAAGGTACCTTTTACCCATTGAAATTTACAGAATGTGGGCATTTCCTTCTACCCATTTACAGAATGTGGGAATTTCCCTGTTTTGTGGGGATCTTGTAAGCCAGAAATGCTTCTGCTGGTTTTATTCAAGGGATGGTTTTCCATAGTCTTTCTTTCACATTTTGAATTTTTTTAGTCTGAGAAGTTCTGCTTGACACAGAATTTTATAATGGCCAAGATAAATACCATTCCATTAAGCAAAAGTATTCTGTGGAACTATGAAACATACTTAGTTTACCAGGAAGCTCAGAAAGGGATAATAGAAATGGAAATTTAAATTAACTAAGACATTTGTAAACTGAGATCTAGCCAACATTTTTGGAAAATTTGAAATCAAGAAAATAAATCCAGCTATCCAAATATTCTTACCCCAACTATTTAATTTGCTAAGCACTCTTGCATTGTGTTTATATTGTATAGTGTATTGTATTTTACAGGAATATTGTCTCCTGGTAGAAAGGAAGTTGTTAAACAATTGTCCTTTTACATCTGTCAGCTCAAGGCTATTCATATTCATTCTAGTGGAAGCTGAACCTTTCAACTATTTCCTCACATTCATCTGTCTTATCCCTCCCACCATAGACAGAGTCCTCCAAAAAAATCTGAGACATTTTGAGAATGACAGGTTACTATGTGCAACTGTGAACTCCCCACATCGTACCAAATACAAACAAAGAGATTAGATGTCCTCTGATTATAAGAAGCCTTGTCAGAAAAATGCAGTTTCACATTTCTGTCATGCAAGCTACTATTAGGCACCAGAATGACGTGTTACACATTTTGAAGAGGCCTAGCTCATGCCTAATGTAGGACCCACTTGAACATTGTAGTTTTGAAAGTTTGATTCAGGCTGATAATAAATGACCTTATATTCCACTATTAAGAGAATGTGGGAAAGAGGGAGAGAACAGAGAAGACAAAACTTAATGAAGAGTGAAAATACAGAGACTGAAAAATGAAGGGAAGAACGTTCATCCATCCTTATTACTTACACAAAAGTTAAAACAGGATAAGAATAACTGTTGAAATGTAGACCAAAAAAAACGGTTTCTGGCATCTCTCAGCTCTGCAGAAACATTCCTGATAATTTGTACTTCACACAGGAAATCATAGCCACATATGTCATTTTGAGAAATTCAGACTTCTGAGATTTGAAAAGTTCCTCTATTTTTTCCAGCACAATACAGCCACAGTGCTTTAAATTATAAGGGAGTAAATCAAATAAAAGACTTGACTTCAGTGAAATTTGACTGGATTTATGTTCTTGTAATTGAAAGTCTTGTTGGTGAAGAGCCATGAGATGTTACATATATTAGTTCCAAAATGCAAGAGGGCTGATGGGTTATCTCTGCAGCCCAAGTAATGAGACTATTCCTTGAATTTTTCAGGGAACAAGTAATTTGTACGAGTTTTTCTTTCATTTATTTCAAGTAACAAAGAACAAACCCTCTGAAAATGGCAGGAAGGAGAAACAGCAGCAGGGATCTGGCAGAAACAACACATTAAGTGGCTCTATTAATAAACTGATCAAGGGCAGGGCGTAGGCACAGGCATTGGCCGGAGGCAGCGCTGCCCCTTCCCACTGCTCTGCCAGGCACCGTGGGTCCAGGTTTTGGCACACAGCTGGGTGAAGGTCATCCTGCTTCACAGGGCTTTAGCTGGGAGGGTTTAGCTTGTTCCTACCACCTGGCACAAAGCTTGGAGAACCAGCCCCAGCTTGTTTTATATAGAAGTGGTCGGTGAAATCACTCAAGGTCATGGGAGGGAAATGAAGCACAGCCACTCTGGAGAGGGAAAAGTGGTTGGCAACAGCTCTTTCCCTGTATTAATAAACACCTGGAAAATATCTGATGAGGAAGGAAGATTAGGTTAGACCAGGTCTCCCTTTCATTAATTGTTGGTTTGTGGTTTTTTTTCTCCACCCTTTTAGGTGTGAACTCCTAAACTCAAAGACAAAACCCACCATCAGTGCAGTTTCCTTGGGGGTGGGTTGGAAGGCTAAAAGAGACATTCTGTACCCCCTCAAAGGAGGATGGCAGCTGAGGGATTTTGTACTGATCAAGAGTACATAAAAAGTAACTTTATGGGACAGACACTTCCCACAGACCTCTTACACACTCAGATCTGAGGACTGGATGTATCTGTCTCACACATTAGGATAGTGCTAACACCAATATGGCCCTGGGAGAAAAATGCAAGGGAAACCCACAAAAGCTGACCTCCCTCACAATCTGTCCATACTGGTCCCGCTGTTACTCCCTGCCCTGCTTCTTCCAAGTCCCCAGTCCTAAATCCACTGACTGCATCACCCCCTCCCACTATCCCTCCCTCCCCTTCTGCATCCATGAGGTTTCTTCAGTTTGTAAACTCTTTGGGGCAGTGACTGCTCGTTTGAGTACAGTGCTAATGGACACTGTTCTTGGCTGGCCCCAAGGCATGATCACAATAAATGTGAATATCAACAACAGTGACACACAACATCAACATTAGTAATTACAATAATTATTATTGTTATTATTATACAGTCACCAGAATGACTTGGTAATTATTTGCATAATTTGTATAAATAATTTGCATAAGCAGAATAAAAGACTGCTCCCATATCCAGAGATCTTAACCACAGTGTTTTGTTCCCCGTATGTGCCAAGGATTCCCACTGGTGTCAGTGGGAGATTTCTTCCTTGCTTATTCTCAAAACCAATTGCTCTGATGACAGAAATCAGTGGGAGTCCCAATAACATGTGGCTTCATCCAGTGGGGAGCTGAAGGTGCTTTGCTACCCCTGTCTCCAATTAAGCTCTTTAGAGATGAAGACACAGCACTTTTCAGAACCTTCTCATGATGTGCAGGATTGAGCCCCTCAAGACAGCTGTCTTTGGGCTCTGACTATGCAAAGCAAGCAGAGGTTTTTTTTTTTTCCCCTTCTTCATTTTAATTGCCTATTTACAAAACAGATTCCAGCAGCTCAAGAGCATTTATGGCCTAATGGAGAAAGCCAGGGTGGGTGGTTTTTTGGCTCTCAAAAAGGGAGAGCCTCATCAGTGGTAGAGGGAGGAAAGTACACAGGGCAGGCAGGGCAAGGAGCACAGGGGAGCCGAGGCGACTTACAGAGGTGTTTGCAGAGTGCTCTTCCAAAGAGCCTGGCACTGCCTCCAGGCTGCCAGTCTTAGCAGGACAAACACTGTATCTCAATTCAGAGAACACAAGAGTCTGAGAGGCACCAAATGTCTGTGGCAGTGTGTGCTGTCATTTCAAGGGTGTGGTTTCTGGGGCTTCTTGCAGAGTTTTTAGCTTACAGGCTCTTTCAGCACCTGCATAAGTCTCCCAGTGAGGGTTGTAATCTCTGGCACACGACACTAGGGCACTTTGAAGCAGTCTGAAAATTAAGTTAGAAGAATGTTGAGGAAAGAGCTGCAACATGAAAAGCTGACATAATATGGGATGGCAGGGCAGAAACTTCAGGTTGTCACAGAATAACCCTTCTAGCTTAGGATTTGTGGCTTAATGCTGAGCTAAATCTCTTGTGTTGAGACAGTTTGACTTTTCTTGTAGACAAATAAGAGTCAGGCTGAGAGGTTAAAGACCCCTCCAATGCCCAGAGAAGTGAGGGCCCCTCCCTGGGCTGGGAGTGGGGCTCTGCTCTGCTGCTGAGAAGGGGAGTCCAGCAGCACGAGATGAATGCACTGTGTAAAGCCTGTTCATCTGTCTCAGCACCAGCCTGGTTAGATTACACTGCAGGCAAAGGCATGTTTTCAATGTTTACTTTCTTGTCAGGTAGTCAGTGCTCCCTTTTGCTTCTGGTACAGCTCTGGTTCTGTGGCTGGAGTAGGGAGCAACAGGACAGGCTGCAATCGCTGCTGTCTAAACACATCATTAAATATGGGCATGCCAGATCTTACAGGGATCTGGCCTTCCTGCACTTGTTTGACTTAGTGATGAGCAAGTTAGAGCTTGCTTCCACTCCACAAAAATGCATCTGCACAGAGGGGAGAATTTCAGATGCCTAAGTCTGAAAACTGACAGGAAAGATTATTTGTTGTGTGATACTAATTTGTTTCTTGCCTCTGTAAAACTGATCCTCTCTTTGATTAGGAGAACACTCCACAGCTCCTCAGAAAAGTTAGCTCTAGTTATTGACCTGTGACCATGAAGAAAAATATAGTCACCTCTCTGACCATACACCCAGACCTACTCACAGTTTTGTGCCTCTATTTTGTTTTATGGCCACAATAAGGATGATTTTGGGTTGGATTTTCATGCTGACAAACCTTTTAACCCAGCTATTCAGCCACATCAAAAACCTCTTTTCTTCCTCATAAACCGCAGTCCTACATGTTGTCAGCTGCAGGGTTAGGTGGGTTTACACAAATGCCATATTACTACCCCTTGGGGAAGGTCTGATGGTGCACCTTGAACCATTTGTTTCACTCAAGGTTTTTGTTTTGAATATTGACAAATGATATAGGAAGGAAGATGTTTCTGAATCATTATTTGTCACCTTCAGAAAACCATATATGCACAAGAGAAGATTTTCATCTCTAAAGTTCAAAATGCTAGTCAAGCTTTAGTGGAAGATAAAGGGAAGTATCCTGTACGCTAAATAGAGGAAAACAAGAAATCCCTACAGATTGTTCTCCATTTCACATTTTATGTATGTTCTCATTTGCACAGACATTATTCCCATGGTCCTATCTTTTTCTTTTCTTTAACTGAAAAAAAAAAAAAAAGCTTCCTGCCTCTAAGTCAGAAAAGAATCTGTTTCCCAAGTTTTTGTTGAAATAAATCTCCATTTTTTTCAGCTGATCTCCTGGTAATTGCTTCATCTTCCAGAGTTAATTTTCTCTTCACTGTATTCCTATCTTCAGATTGCCAAAACTGATGCCAAAACTGACTCATAATAGATGCTCACTCAACATTGTTTTTGCATTATGCATTATAGGGGTCAGGATGTGATTACATTATTAGATTTTATACATGAAAGAAGTGTCTGTATTTGAGAAATCAGTTGAGAGGAGAGGGGAAAAGCAGTCTTTGTGTCCTACACAGAAAGACTAATCCTTAAGGCTTGATTTTGTGTGTAACCTTGGGTTTTTGCACCTGCACGAAACCAAAGGCATTTACATGTCTAGCTATTATACCTGATTGCTGGCTAATTATGCATGTGAGAATGGAGATGGGGGAGGGAGGAAAATAGATCTAAAAATATTTTTTCTTGGTTTTTTAGATAAACGGAGCTATTTCCCATATAAACCCCTTGACAATAAAAGACATTTGGCAGGGAAGTGAGAGGTATGGCACACGAATAGCAACACAAATATCATAGCCACAGCATCTGAACATAAGTAAAAACATGTTAAATATTATCCCAGACAAATTTCAAAGCAAATTAATCTATTTTTTTTTTTTCTTCAAACACTCGTTAAGGGCTAGAGAAGAAAATGCATATGTTTCAATACCAAAGGTATAGCAGGTTATTTTGTTCATGGCTTTGTTGAGCAAGACTGTTTGCTTTTGGATTGTGGTGTTCTAAAACTCCTTGTCCTCACTAGAAACAACAGTGTGTGGAGTATGGATGATTTGCCATCCATACACTGTAAATCACAGCTGCATCAAAAACTCTTGATAGAGGGAGAGGAAAAGGGAAGATAGAAAAGATTGCATTAGAGCTCCTGTATTTTTATTACTCTAGAGAGGATAAGACAAAGGAAGAAATAAGAAAGATACATTCAGCAATGGAGTATGCATCCATGAGAGCTGACCAAATGCTAACAAATACGCTCATTTTGTCTGGCATTATGTAGAAGACATTTTCAGGGGTGCCAGGTTACTAAGTCCTCAAATCCATTTACTGTGACCTGGAACAGTTGTTGATTTCCATTTCAATAGTTATTAAGGTTTTTTTTTCTAACCATCAGCGAAGCTTGAAATAAATACATTTTATTAGAGCTGGCAAGTCTGAGAACAGATGTGAGATCTCCCATAATCTAAAGGCAGGGACCCCATGGGACAGCAGTATTCAGGACGAGGGCTGTTTCCTTCCAGAAAGCATTGGCTGTGGAAATTCTCAAAGTGTGTGAGGTCTGCGCACATTTCAGATATGTAAAAGGAGAACTGAAAGGTATTTTACCCAGTTCTGGTGCTTGCTATTTTATTCTGTTAATGCACAGGGAGATACAATGTCATGATATATTTGTTTGCACTTGTTTGTGATGCCTAGTCCAGATTGCACAGACATTTTACAGTATTAGACCCCAAAACCCAGACCCATAAATCACAAAGAACATCTGTTATTCCCTTGTGGGAAGGATCTTAAAAGAGAGTCTTCTGAGCATCTCTGTTGTATGTCATTTATTACAAGTGGGCCCTTGGCCTGGAGCAAAAGAGACCTCCTACATCCTCTTCCCCGGGCTGCAATTAACTGACCTCATCTTCCCGCCCCCTTCATCAGCCCCCACCACTAATTATCCCAATCAGCTTTTCTGGAGAAGACAACTGGATGAACAGGTGGACCATTATTTTAAATAGTTTTAGGCACTTGGAAAAAAGCTTAATGCAACAGGGTACATATAAAATAGAGGTTAGTATTGTAGAGAAACTGAGTTGTGTAAGAGTATTTGATTGCAAAGATCATTATAATATTTTTCATTATCTTTTTTTTTTTCTTGAATACAAGTGTTTATGCATGTTTCTGTATGTGAAATAAAAATTTTATAGGTCTTTTGAGGTCTTTCTAACTCACTGGATATAGTAGTAGCAATTCCATATATCAGTTACTGGCCTCTCAAAAATAATCTCTTGATAGGACAGTATAGGTTCTGACTATTGTCAGAAAAGAATAAGTGCAAAGAGGCTGACTTTGGCCCACAGGATCAAAAAGCAACATGGTAGAGGGTAGAAAAATAAGGTTAAGTGCAGCAGAAATTATTTTGGTCACTGGACAGTCATGGGTCATATGGATGTGTACAAAGACTCTGTCATGCAGGTGGGAGAAGTAATTAAGCTCCTCCCTGGAAGAAGACAGCTGAAACAATAGATGCTACTGTCCAAATCACTGTCCTTGGGGCAGGCCTTGACTAAAGGAGAAGAAGGAGAGATTTCCTGAATGGAAAATAAACATTATTTCGATTATATGAGTACAGAAGGAGAAGATGAACAGAAAGCAGCCTAACAAAAACAGGAAGATACTGACCCCGTGGTCTTGAGAGAAGGCAAAAAAGAGAAGCAAGGTCCTTTGGACACATAATTGGCAGTACCCAGATTTGAACTTTTGGACAAGAGAGTATTTGTATTGGTCTTAGGAAAAATGAAAGCAGAAAAATAGAATATACAAAAGCGAAAAACATTGATCAGTTTCATCAATACTACCAAAACAAAAATACTCCTGAGATCTGAAGTACAAAAAAATTATTTGATAGGTGCAAGAATGAAAGTGTTGAAGAATATTGTCCAGATAGTAAGTATAGAAAGCACTCCCATATATTTTTTGAGTTTCTTTATTTTCTATGCAGTTGCCAGTCTAGAATTGGTTAAGTTATATGAAATTCTCCTGTATCAAAGTGTGAATGAGCATGTGGCTAAAAGAGTTTGTGAGCATGTGATAAACAGAAAACTGGTACCACACTGACTACAGTGTGCACATGAACACACCTTTGATTAATTTCGCAGATTGTGACTCAGATCTCTGAGAACTAATGCAAAAATAATAAGTGTCCAGCTTCGTAACATTTTCCAGACAGTCAATCTTTTAGTAAAGTAACAAGTTTACCTACTGCATCCTTCTTGGCTGGCTTAAATTACTTCAATATTCAAAATGTCCTTTCTCAGCTTCCGCTGTGAAATATGGGAAATCAGGAAAGTAGCTGTTTCTAATCCAATTGTTTCAAAGTCTATTCTGCAGTCTGTACCCTGCCGAATCAATGGCAAAACTCCAACAGCCTGAAGTGGAGCCCAGGTTTTAGAGATTATCTGGAATAAAGGAGTGATTTTTCAGGCTTTCACAATAAGTATTTTAATATGCAGTTTATTTATGTACTCCAACAAAAAAGTTGAAGATCTTGGCATTCTTTTATTGGTAGCATTTTGCCAATGTCTAACGGAGGGCAACGAAACCTACAAGGACTGACAGAGAATTGGGCCTGTTTAGCCTCAAGAAGAGATGACTGAGACGGGACCTGCTCACTGTCTACCAGTGTCTGGAGGGAGTGTGTCAGAGGTTGGAGCCAGACCCTGCTTGGTAGTGCCAAGCAAGAGGACAGGAAGCAATGTGATATGAGACCCCTGAATGAGAGGAAGAACTCCTTCACTGTGCAGGTGACCAAGAAGTTGTGGAGTCTCCCTCAGTGGATATGTTCAAGGACTGTCTGGACACATTTCTGCTCCCCGGGATGGCCCTGCTTGAGCAGAGAGGTTGGACCAGAAAACTCACTGTGGTCCCGTCCAACCTTGCCTGTTCTGTGTGATTCTGTGATTATGCTTAGTATTCTGCCAGTTTACTAGAGATGAGCTCCAAATGCACATAAAAATGTCAAGCCTTATGTTAACAGAGCTTGGAAAACACACCCTGGTTAAGGAAGATGTAGCTGGTGTTGTAACTAAAGTCTCAATCTACTGGCACATTTTTGCTATGAACGAAGACGATTGTCATGCTTTATTTGAACTAAAAATCTAATGGAAATAGATCCCCAAAACTAGAAGTTTTGAGTTGATGCATTGAAGCTTGCCTAAATATTTTCTATTGCATTTGCCATCTTGCATTATTATGAATCATGCTGTTAGCAGTATGAAGTGACCTCCTTTTTGCAAAAACCACCAAGCTCTTTTTTCTAAAGCACCCAATTACACAGCAGATAAGTATTATTGCCCCATTTTATAGACATGGAAACAAAGAGGGAATAGCATCTTTTTCAAGGCCAGGACTTTATGTGTTCTGTGTCCTAGTAGAGCTTACTATGCAGTAGGCCATACAGCTTCCAGCTGGGTACTGGTGATTAGGTGTTTTTATAGCAAGCTCTTTGTAATTCTTAATTTTTCCTAAGGTAAAGGATTGGTGCTTGACTGTAATGTCTATAAAATGCTAAAGCTGTTAAAACACAGTTTTTGTTGTATGTCATCCAATTTGCAGTTGGGAAATGGTAAAATTTGCTTAAATTGAAAACATATGTTGTGCTGGAAAGTAGGTAATGGAATTGCCACCTTTGTATATTTGAGTTCCATGCCTTTTCTGCACTTTACACGATAATAAACTGAACTAACGAAGCTATTTTAGCCATTATATGTCATTTGATTTGGTGATATAAGAATCTTCATGCTAGAGCTGGACAGGAAACATTTTTCATGTCTTGTAAAAGCTTTTTTGATTTCAAAGTGTTCCTGTTCAAAATCAGGTGAACCTAAAGGCTACAAAAACATGGTGTGAAAGAAGCTCATCACCCATCCCAGCCTGGCTTATGCCAGGAAAAGGGCCAGGTTCTCCTTCAGGTTAGGAGATACTTGGATTAAAGCACCTGGTACTTTCTGATTTTCACCAGAAACTCCATATGTTATAACTGTTATAAACAGTTTAAGGAAAAAAAAAGTTTTAAATTAACTTGTTTTCATTGATTTAAAAAATGTCCTTCAAAATTTCTGCCAAACACCCCTTTATATTTTCAGCAAACATGTCGCTATGTCTCCTAAGAGACTTTGGGCTGAGAGATTTTCTTACTCTCTGCACTCAGAAATGGGTACTTTTAAAAAATATTTATTTTATGAATCGCAACCAACCACCATTAAAGTGTGGATTCAGAATGTGCTGTGAGAAAACCTTGTGTCAATGTAAAACAGTTTCTCCATTGCTGTCCTTCCCCTTTCTTCTTTCTCTGCTACTGTCTCACTGTACCTGTTAAGTGTCTAAAGGAAAGGTTTTACATTTATCTTCAAACCAATGTGTCTTACGCATTTTATTTTGTTCTGCTGTGTGTTAAATTTTTCTTTTAAACCTTCACTCTTACCCTCCAGAATTTCTTTCTGTTTTACTTGACTGTTTTCTTCCTGTCATCTTTTCCTTTTTTCTTTCTATTTGTGATTGTCATTGCCTTTGGGATGGGAAATGGCTGCAAGCCAAAAGCCAGAGAGCAATCATAAAAAGCTATCAAAGGGTGAGTAAAAGATGAGAGTAAATATGATAGTGTTGTCCTCTGAAAGCGTAATTACAGCACCTACCTGCCTCGCCTGGCTATAGACAAGGATATCTTTGGGGCTGTTGGAAGGACAAAATTGTATACTCTGTTCAGACAGATACATGACAAATTCTGGGTGACCAGTAGTTAAATTCCATCTGAGAAACACCAGGCACATAGAGTAAAATACTCTGAACTTTGAACCCATAACTGGTTCTCCAGCTGAAGGGGGACAGGAACTTGTGAGAAGACCTGACAAATGTAAAGGCTTGGAGGAGATAAAAGAAATATTTTTTTTCACTTCACCTACAATGCTAGAAACTTCTCATTGTTGAAAAAATATGACAGAAAACATTTGAAGTACACTAGTAATCACCCTCTCTCATTGCCCAAGAGTTTAAACAAGCTTTGGTTAAAGTGAACCCATTTGCTGAACAAAAATTGCTTATCTTTTTCTTGTATTGTTCTCATCTTATTGTTATCATAGCTGTTGCCATTATAATTAGTCCCATTGCTTCTGCTCTTGTGCCCCAGACACAATAAAAATCAGATGCTCTTTAAGAATTCCTGTTGCAAGAAGAGAACTTGTGCAAATCAACCTCAGAAGGGTCCCCTTTCTCCTTCCACTGAGCTTTACTCCCATATATATTTTAGTTCCATACCTCAAGGACATCCCTGACCTTTTATAGCTAAATATTTCAGCCTTAGCAACTAAGGTAGGTTATTACTGATGGATCTCAAGAATATTGGTGCATCATGCACCTCTGTATCGTGTATTTTAATGTAAAATACTATTGATGTTTTTTTTTATGCCATCTTCATTGTTAATAGCATTGCCTAAACCACTGGATTTCTAATCTGTAATTAAGAAGTCTGGATAACAACACCACCAGAATAACATTTTTACACCGTGTTTGAGGTTCAAATTCCAGATATATTCCTTTAAATCTACCAATCAGTACTTTAAAACTGTTTTGGGAAACTACTGGAATGCAAAGTGTATAGTTGATTTACTGTACTAGGAAAAAAAATGGATCTACCTCTTCTATATATAACTTACTACAATTTGCTTTCCCATGGTAAGGCAGAAGTAACCGAATAAGAGTATTATCCTCTGACTGTGTCTATGGAATAAACCAGTGTCCTAACACACTCATGCTTGCCTTAAGAGGCCAGAACAGGGATCTAGCAGTGTTATGAGCTTAATATAGTTAGTCTTTTCAAAAAAATCACGTCAGAACTACATTCACCATGTCGAGGAACATTTTGACATGACCTCATGCTGGAAGCAGCTGCTTGATTAGAGTGACTTCTGGAAGAAGTTTGTCTGTGTTCTGCTTCAATACATTCCTTCTTTTTTCATCATTATGCTAGAGGTGTGCTTCGACTGCAAAGACCAGATCTGTATTCAAACTTCTTCAAAGTTGGGGAGTGTTTGATGTCTAAGGGCAAATGAAGGTTCTGCACAAAATAAGGTTGCAGGCAAAGGCATGTAGCAATTACTTTGAGATGCAGGATGAGAGTTCCTTGAAAAACGTTGATGCTCTTTTTCTTTACTTTGTTTATGACTCTAGGGATGAGTTTCAAGTGGCAAAAGAGTGGAAATAGGCCAGGATATGTCTCTGTTGGACACTTGCTGTCCCAGATGTTCTTTCAAAGCTCTTTGTTTGTATATGTCTGATTTTCTGCCACAGTAAAAAAAAAAAACCTATTCCCAGAGAAAGCAAATATTCTCATAGTCTCTGGAGGCAAAATCAATGCAGTGCATCAGACTGTGGCTTTGAAGTCCCAGCACAGGCTGAAGAATGAGATTGAAGCAGAATTGATACACAGACTGCATGAGAGGTCAAACAACCTTGAATCCTGCTGGCTGCAGCTCTTGCTGCTGACACTGAAGGAGAGTGGCAGGTTCATGGCAGGATGTGGTGGCACTGACTGCAAGGAGCTGAGGAGGCTGTGCAGAGCCCCTTGCAGTTGGAGGAAACCTTGGGGAAAGGAAGAAGTCCTAAAGGGAATACCAAGACTGAGACAAACAAGACAATAAAGGATGCAGGACATTATATACTGTCTTATATATATATATATATTATATATATATATATATTTATATATAGTATTATACTGAGATAAGCCTCACTGTGCTTAGGTATCTGTTCATTAACATCCCTGGCATGCACAAACTTAGTCAATTTTACTCAGTTTCACATTAGCAATTTGAGGAACCTGGGCAGCTCAGCTTCTTTTCCCTTCCTGAGTCCCTTTTCTTTCTCTCCATTATGCCCATTATTTCTCTCCATTATGTCTCTCCTGTATTGGGGGGGCCCAGAAGTGGACACAGTACTGGACACAGTACTCCAGCTGTGACCTCACCAGTACTGAAAAAATAGGAAGGATCATCTTCCCAACCTGCTGGCCATACTTTGCCCAATGCAGCCCAGGATACCATCAACAAGAGCACATTTCTGGCTCATGCTGCCTTGTTGGGGGTTGTGCTAAAAACCCATTTCCACACTGACTTCTCACCGGCCACCAGCCACAGCACATCACCAGATATTGCTGCGCAATTGCTCAGGAGAAACTTTGTTCCCCAGAAAGTTCCCCAGGTGTTTCTGCAGAGCATGCCCAGCTCTGCCACAGTGACAGGCATGGCAGAAAGTGCAGCCTTTGCCAGGATTTGAGCTCAAGGCTGTCTGTGCTTCCCCAGTTTAGACCTCCTGAACTGTGAACAAAGGCAGAGAGCTCCTCTGTGCATTGCCTGCTCAGCTGCCCCTAGGTATGGCAGAGCAGAACAGCTTCACCTGATTGTGGCAGGAAGGCTTGTGAAGATCCCAGTTTTCTGCACAAGCTAGCTCACAGGTTTTGTGATGAATTGCACATTACTTGTGCTCCTTCAGTGTTGGTACCTGAGAATGGGATTAGCTGCTGTCCCCATCAAAAGCACAGAGCACTAAAATAGTTCCACATGGCACAACATAGCCCCGAGTGACAAAGCATGCATTATTTTCCTCTCCCAGAGTGTCTGGAACAAGCCATACTGAATGATGTGTCACATATTAAGAACAACTTTATTTTTATCCTGATGGAATTCCAGGAAGCTAACTCCAGTGCCCTCACACTGACTGAAAATGCATGATGTGTCCTAATAGCTACAAGCAGGACAAGGCAAGTATGTAAAAGGGACATTTAATTAGTTGTTCCATAAGGAACTGAAGTGTTGTTACATAAATGGTGTGTTTCTGACAGGCTTGAAGGTATTTAATGATTTATAACACTAGAAGAATTTTGATATATTCAGTCTAGAAAGGCTGTGAAGTTTATGAGACAGATAATTTTAAGTTTTCTTAGTGAGGATTTTTGGAATTTAAATTAAATTCAAAAGAAAACCATGTTGTATGTCATCTTAGCCTTTAAGCAAGTTCCTACTACTCCGTAGGACACTATCTCCTAGTTCAAATTGTTTTGGTTGCATCTTTTAGTCCTGCAAAAAAAAAGTGGAGATCAACATTTTAACAAGATGGTACGGTCGTTGTAATTCATGTTTTAGAATAATTGCTATTGATTATCATGTGCGTTGCAACACCCACACAAGCTCACTTAGTGGCAAGGCCCCATTATTCTCAGCACGCTGCAGTTGGATCTTGTTCTGTCTGCATGAGTCAGACAAAATGTGTTTGTGTTTGAGCAATTTGCCCAATGTATTAAGGTGAGTGTGAAGATACTTTGTTCTTCTGACCAACAACATTTGGCACCATTTTCTGAACTCTGCTGTTGTGTCTCTTCGATTTCCAGCTACATGTGGGTACGACAAGTCTTTCTTGAAATACAGGATTTCTACTTGTGCCCAGCAGCCTCCTTAGAGTGCCAATCAGATCCTCAAAGCATGTGACTCAGGAGAGATTTTTCCCAAATGTACCAGAAGGGTCTGATTCTCCTGGGGTGGTGAAAGGAACTGAGAGGGAACTAGGAAAAACAGAGTTTGAAAATTAAAATAAACCCAGTGGCCAAAACTTTTTTCCAAGCTTCATAAATAATTTAATCTGGTAAGCTCCTCCAGTCAGATGAGTAAAATATTATACCACCCTATTTTCTTGTTTTTGGAAAGCAGTGAACAGAAACAGTTACAGCTCTTAAAACAAAATTTAGGGATGTAAATTTTCATACAGAAATGAACATCTTAGGTGTTGTGATACAAAACAATGTAATTACATCAAAACATTTTAGATATTTAAATGTCAGAACTAGGAGGTGCTAAACACAGTTAATAATACAATAATATTTTCTGAAGGGAAAAAAATGAAATGGTGAAAGAAAAAATTTAGTTAGCATAATAATAAGGCTTAGCTTTAGCAGCTGTTTTACATCTTCAAACCGTTGCTAAATTATTAACTAATTGATACCAGATCCTGCACATGCTAGCTTGGTGCAGATTCATGGGGAGGAAGCCAGCAGAGTGCTGTTGTTGGCTGGGTAGGTAGACAAATGTTGCAATATGAGTGGTAGGAAGTAGTAATGTTACCATATCCAGCACAGTACCAGGCCCTCTGAGCCCTGGTTCTAGGAGTACTAACCTTGCCTTCAAAAGGGTATAATTGCTCTTATGGGGTTGCCTTACATGGAAATCAAAATTATATCAAGCTTTAATAATTAAATTATGCAGCAAGGCAGAGAAGGACGGATTTGTTCTCAATGGAACACTAGAGACTACTTGCTTTGGTGACCTAATTGCTGCAGCTTTTTTAAAAAAAAGAAATGATTATGATTGCTGATTAAAAGGAGCCAGGGAGCTTATTCACATTTGCCAAGAGCACACAGCAAATCAAGCTTTATGACTTGAAATGAACTCGGTGCTTTGTCCAGATTAAATTAAGAAAGGCGGTCACTGAAGTGAGGGGTTCAGAAGAGCAGTTGAGATGGGAACTATGAGAAACGAACAGCAGAACAGAAATGAGAACTGTATAAGAGAGACAGAAGCCATTTTCTTTCCTTACTATTTATTTTCTTCAGAGGCTAGAGAGCAGAGAGAAGGGAAACTTATGCAGGAGTAAAAAACCACAACAACCCATCCTATAAAGCTGCATTAAAAATGCAGTCATGGAAGTGAGTGGGCAGTGATGGGAAATCTTTGGCACACGTCTAAGCCGTACCCGTGGGACTGCCACTGCACCTGGACACCATCAGGGGAGCTCATTTTGTTGTCTGCACGAGAGATATGTGCTGCAAAAGCTAAAACAAAATCAGAGAATTCTGACACTACAGAGATTTCTCTATAACATACCTAAGTTTTTGGAAATTTGTGGTACATTCTGTGTTTATAAAGTACTAAAAAAATATTATTGATGTAGTCCACAAAGGAGATTTTATGCAACATTCCAGGCTGATGTGTTCTGGCAGCCTCAGCCCACCTTGCACTGCATAGGCAGGATACCCTTCCCTGAAATAAGAAGGATTTAAGTATGGAAGTGTTGAATTCCTTTGTCTGAGGTCCACATCTGCACAAGGCACTCCTGTTTCCTCAGCTGTCAAGAGAAAAAATTCCTCTGATCTCTCGTATGTGAGAGATCTCCAGGAGATGAAATGTTATCTAGATGTACTTACTCCCTGTTCACTGCCAGTGAGCTTAAGGTGGCTGAAAACAGACTGCTAAATTTTAGTTTCCCAGGGCACGTGACTAACCAGAAGTGGCATTGCCAAGCTGTTACATGGACCTGGAGCCTATTGCATTTAGTAAACAGGGGAGAGGGAAGCAGGTGAAAGCTCTTACCCTTCAGTGTGATCAGCTCATGGCTACTCTAAGGATTTGGGACAAGAAATCACAGTACTGGTGTACTCCATCACCAAAAGGGTGAAGAAGTCCCCAAAGTGGAGTTAGCAAGGGGCAACCAGGCTGGAGACAAAAGGTGTGGGCAGGTTATGAGATGCAATTCCAGCTCTTCTGAAATAGTTTACAGTTTCTTGACATGTAAACTACAGCATTTCAGTTTACCTGCCCAGGGCCAGTGGGAGATAGAGGATTTAGCTCAGAGCACTCGTGTCCTGCTCCACCCAACTCATGCAAGGGAAGCTAGAAATCTCTTCCACAATTATGTAAATATGTCACTGGCAGGACATTTGCCCATTGCCATTAAATAACTTTGCTGTGATTCTGCCCATGAGGAAAATGTCTCAGAAGTATATTTAATGGCTTGCAAGCACCAGCTGGCCAGGTTACACCTCCAGTGCAAGAACACCTTTGGAAACATGAGTGTGTCAGCTCTTGGTATTACAGAACAGGAGAGCACATGAGGCTGCTGAGAGACTCCTCTGCATCTTCCCACTCACCAGGCCATGAATGTTGCTGTGGTGCTCTGCACTAAAGGTTTGTTCTGAAATGGAGTCTTGTCAAACATTTCTCAAGGACCTTTCCTGAACCTGGGCTCAGTTTTTCAAAGGTGTCTATGGGAGTTAGCTATTTTCAGAGATGTGTAGTGGAAGTTGTTCTTTGTTCTTTTGAATGTCCCTGAATGGGCAATTTATGGCAGCTGCTTAAAAATGCCATTGAAGCTTAATCAATTAGGCGACTTGCTATGTTAAAAAATACATAAAGGAACCATGACAATTTTAATGAGGCTTTTCCATTGGTTTCTATGACTTCTGCTATTTTGTGAAATATGCCCTGTGAATTACAAATTCTTTTATTGAGAGAGGGAATCTTGGCTAGGGCCCCAAGGTTATTACTCACTGTATTCAAAGGGTACTTGGGATCTTTAATTTCCAACTGGAGAGCTGGCAGAAGGACAGTAGGTTTAACATTTCCTCTGAAGGATGACACCTCTAAAAGTGCCACACGCTGCTTATTACTGCAGTACACTGGATGGGAGCCAAAGTCCCAGTATGGGACTTGAACCCACAAGTAGTTGGCTGTGAGACAGACATGCTACCCACAGAGTCACAATGACATCTAGTAGCATCTTAATTTAATAGAACACGTTTTTCAATGGCAGCCTCTCGTCTTGCTTTTCTACAGTCTGGATCACTGAAAGTTTATTTTTCACTTCAGCACGCATTTAAGGAGAATGTCACTCTGCTTTCTTTTTCTGTATTGCTTTTGGCAGCTATGAACAATATACTCTTCAATAGCTGCGTCCATTTGAAAGTAAACATTTTATCACCAGTTTCTCTAAGATACTTTAAAAGTTATAGCAAGAAAAAAATCTAACTTGTCTTAAAAATAAGATGGTCACACATCTAATTTGATAAAAGACCCTGGGAGCCATGAATAATCATATCTTTTTTCAGATATTATCAAAGATGTGAAGACTGAATTCATGACTGGCCAATGAAGCCTCCTTTGAAAGCTTTTCAACCCAAGCATCTACCACTTAGATCTGGAAGTGCAGTAATTTGGGTCCCCAGACATCTCTGTGGCTACTTGGTAAGAGCACGTTGTCAAAACCTGCCATTTGAACTGGAAAATCCACAGCATGGAGTGAGGCAGGAGGCAGTGGGATGCTGGGGGAGAAGGAGGAGGGATCTCAGCTGGGGGAGAGAATGCATCTAACAAAAGACAAAGATGGACAACACTGAAAACACTTGGGGCAGAGCTTTCTCACTCTGGCACAAAGACCCAGCACTCGTGCCAGTGATGGAACCAAGGCTCTTTTTGTGTTTTATTTCTTGGCTCGTGTTCTGCCAAAGGTTGGGCTCTGATTGCCTGAGCACAAATCCAGCTTTGCAGGTGCCTGGGAATGGAGCTGAGACAACACTGCCCCAAGCCCTCCCAGGCTGACTGCTCCTCTCGCTTAAATGAGCTTCCCAGTATTTGAGTGTTTGCATAATCCAGGATTAAACTGTGAGAGCTTTACAATGTGTTTGCCCTCCAGATCTGAAAGTTTATTTTTGACCATAGCTAATAAATAGTTAATACTCACATTTGATTAAAAGAAACCTTTGCTAAGAAAAAAACAAACCCAAAGCAAAACTCATAAACTCCGTAAATATCAGAGAGATTTTTTAAAAATAAATATATATAAATAAAACATTAGTGCACTCAAGGGAAAATAATGCCATTTTGATCTCAGTTAGAAAATATATTTGTCAGCATTTAATGAAAAATATAAGCTGTTCTGTCAGGTAGCTAACAGAATTTTTTGAGATTGGTGAGGATGATACCACTTCAAAAGCACTGCCAGTAATTTATCTGTTCATTTGAATACATCAGTTAGAACACAAGTTGTTCCTCACTGCAAGATGAAGTTGGTGGGATTTTTAGCTAGCAAGAATTTCTCCACGAGGCTCTCAGGCCATGCTTCTCCAGCAACCTTCCAGTGGCACCAGAGACCCCTGGCCTTGGGGACAACCCTATGGCCTTTGAAGCTCTAGGCATGCCTGGAGCTCCTCTGTGTAGCTTCAGCTGAGATTTTGGGTCATTTTCCATAATGTAAGCATAAAAAATGCCTACATTTATCACAGGTGCCTTTCAAAGCACCTCAGGAAGGAGACTCCTATAATTCATAGCTCGCCAAAGATCTGAGACATCACAGACATCAAAGCCAATCTAATATACTGTATCTGATGGTGGCTGTTTCAGACTAGTACTGTAAATATGTCACGAGGTCAATGGTACTGATCTTAATGGTTAACATTTTGGTATTTGAAGTTAGATGATCTACCCTATGGTCAGTATGAAGTATTCAAAAGATGCATGCTCCCTTAGCAAACTACATTCCTGAGAAGGGCAACTTAACCTTTTAAAATCACCTTTATATTTCTCTATCTTTTCTTGGCTTATTCTTGGCATTATAAACTCTTACAATAACATCATCAAGAACAAAATATCCAAAAAGACAAAAACACAACAGGAAACATTTTTAGAGGGGTAAATCATTGGTGGTGTTCTTGCCTCAGGGTTGACTTGTGTATGAAATCTAGTCTGCACTACCGATGGGACCATTAATTTCTGCAAATAATTTTTAATTGGTTTTGAAAGTCAAATCCCCTCATAACAGTTTTCAGCACCCTTCTCCGCTTTGTATATGCTCAGCCATAGAGTGGGGTCCTCATCCAAAATGTGATCTCTATGTGTATCCCAGACACCTAATTTAAAAGTACACTTGCCAGCAAGACTGATTATTGAGAAGTAGCTCAGAGATTCATATAAGTGTTATAAGAAAAATAAAAAAGTGTAATCAGGGACAACTGTTCAATAAATATTTACCCATGTGTCAATTAATTACTTAACCAGCAATTCTCACAGTTTTAATATGGAAGCTGTTGAATGACAGTGTGTGTATTTTAATTCCATTTTGATGGTGTTGCGTTAATACTAGTTCTCAGAAGATCCATTCATTTGATATTTTTCTGAAAATCCTGCCTAGGTACTAAATTTCATCTCTAATTTGGAAAAGAACAGAAAAGAAGAAAGGATTGAATCCAGGATCAGCATCTCAAGAATTCTAAACTATGGAAGCTAAGTAAAAAGAGCCCAACAGTTATTTTTAGTCTAAAAGATTATATGCTATATTTAGACTATGAAGGAGGAACTGGTAAACTGAATGGTTTAGGGCATTTCAAAGAAAAATAAAAAGTAATGAACCAAAAGAGAATATTAATCAGGGACAAGATCCTGTATAGAATTATGCAGGTAAGGGGTTTTTCCTCATTGTCACTAGCATTTGCACTTACAGAGTTAAATGGCTTTGAGAGCCTGCTCCACAGTTCCAAGGCATACACTGCAAACCATAGAAAAGGAAAAACTTCTTATAAATAAATCACAGTGTCACAAAAAGTGCAAAAATGACTGCATTTTAGCCTGCAGTGAAAAGATTCTAGTTAATGCACTAAGTATGAAATCTGTTAAATTCAGAATTTTTCACTTCAACAGCTCTCAGCACATGTGAAGTTTTCTTTTGTGTCTTTAGAGAGACAAAATGGCCATGGGCCTAAATTTTTAACTCAGTAATTTTCACTACCATTCCTTTAACATGGTGTTCAGGTTTGTAGATTATATAATTATTTTCATTGGAAAGCACTTTTTAACATCTGGGAGTAATTTGAAAGAATGTAATCAACTTTTTCCTTTTTTTTTTTTTTGGAGAATATCTTCTGTTAATATTTAACCCATAACTGATTGCATGATTTACCAGTTTAACCCTGACCAACTTCTGAAATTTATCATCCTTGGTTGTTACTACAAACATCTATCACAGTAACAGAACTTTTCCCCAGTTCTGTCTGTGTACAATGCTGTTCTTGTCTGTGACAGGCTGCTCCATTCATGCTGCTCTGCTGCCTTAGCGAGGCTGACACTGAGAGCAGGAATTTCCTAAATGGGGTGGGACGTCTTCAGGGTGAAGCTTATTTTTTGATTGTAAAAATCCTTTCCTTTTCAACGGTGGGCCAAATCCTGACATCAATCCTTATTTCCTGCATCAAGTGTTACTTTTTCAGTCTTTAATATATGGTATTATGTAGTATAGTGTGACTCTGAAACCTTAGAAGTTGGTCAGATAATATAAAAAGAATGCAAAGGTGATTATAAATATGCAGACTGCAATATTCCTGAGTTAAGATCCCAGGATTTTGTGGCCTTTCATATCTTTCCAAATTTTGTCCAGACAAGTTTCAGCTATTTTTCAAGACTCTAGTGGGCCAAATCAGTGTCAACTTTGTCCTACTCCTACTTTTCATTCACCCCTTCCCCCTTGGAGTGAATGAAGAGGTCAAAGAGGGGCTGCGGAAAAAGGCCAAAAAGAACAATATAGCAATAGAAAGGGCAATATACGTCTTTTAAATAAGGTCTAGGAAAGGTCATATAGTAAAGAAGTGAGGAAAAAAACCCCAAACAAAATAAAAGGGCAGGTGCAAGCAAGAGAGCTATTAAATCAGAGATGAAATCAAATTGGGGAATAAATCAAACTATAGAGTCTAGACAGAAGAAAAGGTTGCAGGCCCTAAAAGTGCTGGGAGAGAGAATATATCAATGAAGACAAGACAAATTAGGATTTGCACACTTTTAGTGAAAGAGTGCTCAGTAGAGTACATCTTCTAGGAGAGTGAGGCGCATAGGGGAAACTCATCCTCTGTGTCTACAGTGAGTGTGCAGAAATAAGGCCAAAATCAGTTTGTTGTTTGATTCAGAAGGAGCAGCTCTGATTGCTTAAATATTGAGTCTTGTCATGATGAAGGAGAACAGCATCCTCCACCCAGTCAGGGACCCAATACTAATAACATTTGTGCCCAATGGGGAAGTTGAGAGAGTTCCCCAGACATAAATCATGCCCCGGTTATGTAGAAACTGAGTCTCCCTTCCTGCCATGCTAATACCACAGGCACTTGGGCGAATGATTTAATTTGGTTTCACTTGCAACTTCTGAAAAGTTTCTGCACATTTTTGGAGATCTCTCATTCAGCTGAAGGTAAGAGCTGTGATGGTTGCATGCATGGAAGATGGACGGTTTTGCTGTTGTCTGATCCGCAGAACAGTTACGCTGTAACCATGCATATTATTGCCCCTGTAATTGCATCCATCATACCTCCTGTGAAAACAAACAAATGGGCTCCCATACTCACTTAAAACTAGATAAACAACTGCTCTTTGGCAATGTGACAGGTACTTATTGCCTGCGAGTAGCCCATAACAGATAGGAAGGACAAGGATTAGGGTGGATTTGTAAACCATAAATTGTAGAAATCCGCTTGGGAGTCTCCAACCCAGACTCTTCTCTTAACTTTCCTTGAGTTATGCCCATGGATAAATCTGCCCTTCTGTCAAAGCTCAGTGAAACTTTGTGCTGTCTCCTTTTACTGTGTCAGTCATTTACATGTCATAAAGGCTAGAGCTTCCGCAAATCTAAATTAGCCTGGCAATTTTTTCTTCCCAATGAAGGATTAAGTGTTGCATTTTCTCTGGCTTTGTATAAAAATGCACCAGATAAAATTCATTAGAAATCAGTGAGAATGCTGCAGGATCAATTTATTCTTATTGATTCTGAAAGAGCTGAAAACAAAATTGCCATTTCTGAAATGTCTGTTGATTCACAAAAAGAAATCAAACTTCTGCTTGTTTTTACCCACAATAACTGAAACCACAAAGTAATTCACCAAAACTAACCAAACCAAAACAAAAACCCATAGCAAAACAAAATTTAAAAAAAAAATCCAGAGGATTAGTTAACATTCTAAACACTGAATTACTGCATGGGTACACAAATTCAACATTAGACCAGATGTGACATTACTCATCTAATTTACTTGGGCCATGTGGATAGTGGGAAGCCAGCAAGCTGAATGAGGAAGTCCACACAGAAGTTGAAAGCAATTCAGGTCACAGAGACATCGCAGGCAGGTCTGACAGAGAAAGATGAACACTCCCTCAGCTCTTTGCTGCTCTTCATCTGCCAGACAAAATGTTTGAGTGCACTTCTAAATTCAATCCAAAGTCACTCAGGGTTGAAACTATCACAGGCTCACCAGAGCTTTGCAGCCTGCAGCCCAAAGTACTAAAGGCATTTTTTAAACTTGGGACTGGGTTTTATTTGAGTAATAGCTAAAGGAATAAACTCACCATAGAGGAAGTCTAGAAGGAAATGCATTAAATTGAGAGTTTGTAAATGAACCTTCTCCTGCACTGTATCCTGGCAAGACAGAGATATTCTGACAGGGTTGCTCTGAATATCAGCGACCTTGTTTTTGAAAAAAATTTACAGTTTGTTTTGGTTACTCCACCAAAATTCTTTCTTTTTGTGATCTCTGTTGAACTTATGTTCCCTGCACTTCTCAGAGGTCCAGCTCAGTACTCCAGGCTCCCTTCTCCTTTGCTGAGTCTCTCATGCTCACCTTTATCCAGAAAAATCTCTTTTCCTGTACCCTACTATGCTCTGTTATTTCCTCAGAGGGCAGGGCCTTACTCTTTTTCAAAGTTCCTTCCAACCCAGACCAAAGAAGCAAGGAGGCTTCTGATGTATTTCTCTTGGGAAAAAAAACCAAACAAAACCCAAACCTGGCATGCTTTAACACGATTCCCATGGAGAACAACAGAAGTCTTCACAATAAGCTCATGTCAGCAAGGGAGGGGTTAATAAGTTCATCCCACCAGGTATGGTCCAGTGGTAGCCTGATTCAACTGCAAGCATCCCTTATCTGATCCTCAATGCCTGTTGCCTGTCAGGGGTCCAGCACTTATCTGCACCCCCAGGTCTTTGGGGATGCTCCAGTCCCTCTCCAAGTGTGGCCCCACAACTTCCACCTTCCAGTTTAGAGTTATGTTTGGAAACTCTTGGGTTTGTGCACCCTAAATCAGATGCTCTGGAAAGGATGACATTTTCCTGAAGGTGAGACAACCCATCTGATCTGCATTTAAATGTGTTAAACAGACTTCACATCACATTTTCCTTGGGCAGGATGATTATTTCTGACCACCAGCTGGGAGCTATTGGGAACTGCCGCATCTGCACGGCTGCCTCCAGAAGTGTATCTCTGTTGCTTTGGCCAATCTGTGTCTAATTTTCCCCCATGTCTCCCTGTAAACAAGCATTGCTTTGATTAATCTGTACATAATTTTCCTGCATGTCTCCCTGTAAACAAGCATTGCATTTCAGGTTAACAACAGCCTCAGCAGTGATGAGCATAAAATATAGCAGAGTGAAACAGAACAGCAGGGTGGCAGGAGCAGAAGAAAGCTACCTGGAAAATCTGAGATATGGTCTGACTGCTAGTTCATGTTTCCTGACTTTAAAATGGGACAGGCAGGAAGGACAGTATGCTTCCAATGGGACTAGAGAAGGCAGAGTCAAACTAATAAAATTAAGGCAGAAATGGAACAAATGGTAAAGATGTCACATGGATAGGGCATTGTGAGAGCACAAATAGAAATAAAGGACTGGAAAGGATGTTTCTTCTCAGATGCAGTGATTGCAACCAAGAGAAGATTTAGTAACCAAGAGACCAGAAGCAACAGCATCTTTTCCCTTTTTTCTACATGTAATAGCCTGTGTGATAATAGTTTATTCTTCACAGCAGCTCAGGCTTACATCCGTTGCTTTTCCAGGAAGGCAAACATAAATGAATAATGAAGCTTTCCAGAAGCAGGGTGTCAGTGCAGATCTAGTTCTGAAAAGGATCCAGTTTCTTGGGGAACTTACCTAACAATTCACTTAGGTTTGAATCCTTGATGTTTCATAGTTTTGAACTGATAGTTTAACAACAAATAGTTGTTTCTTCTTGTGGAAATATTGGTACAGATAATTTCAGACACATTAGTTACTCTCCTTTGTTTGTCTTTCCTTTCCTGTGAAACACTTAACACCATTCTTTGGGAAAATCTCAGCTATGTGCTGCATTTGAATAGAAGGAAGGAATGTTGTGACAGCTAGCAGGGGCAGAGCAAGGTGCCTGGTGTGGTTGTTTCACTGTATGTCCCTTCTTTTTTATTCTTCTGCAGTGTTCTGTACAAAGACAGCCACTGCAGATTGAATAATGCATCTTGAGCACATTAAATGTATCCTGCGTATTCAACACTGAAAATAAATATCAGATTCTCATATTATTGTGCATTGTTCAATAAATTCGGCCCATAGTATGTAATTTGTCTAGCATGGTTTGTTTTTCTCTCTCTCACCATTTAGCAATTTATTTGCCTCCTTTCTTTTTAATATTAAGATATTACAATTACCCCAGTATTGTTCAAACAGAAAGAAGTATTCTCTTCTCGAAAAAATCCCCATGTGAACTCTGAAATAAATGGAATTTAGTTGCTGTTGTCTGATATTTACTTGGAACTGAAACTTCATATAATTCCCACCATCACAGACTGCATTTTACAATCACAAGGCTGAATCCATGGTTGGCACAACTCCACTGAACTCACTGGAGTTGAACTGCTTTATTGAATTGCCTTTTGAACCTATGTATTTTAAGTGGATGTGTTGTAGTACTTGGAGTGGAAATATCAATGCCTTTCAATATTGCAGAAATTTAACTATAACTCCAAAGTCCCTTAATTCCTCTAGGGGCATTATGTTAGTTTTATTAATGAATGGGGAAGGTCTTTTCTCTAATATACTTCATTAGCCTATGCTGGTAGAGAGGTTGTACTTTGAGTATTTTCCAATTGTAAAATTGGAAACATTTCTATGATGTAATCACTTTATGAGGGTATTTGAAACTGGAACTGTACTTCTGGGGATGAGATCACATCACAGGCATTGACCAGTGTGGTTATTTCATTGCTCAAAATACTTGGGGAAATCGCTTCTGAGAATTACCTTGTTATTTTAAATGTGGTTCTGTGCTGCAATTCCCACCCACCTCCAAGTCTGGCCTTCAGCTACTTGGACTGTCCTCCTTCCCCTCCACTCAGCCAACTTTAGCTTTAGCTGACACTTCTATTTTGAATTTCTAGTTCCCAAATGAAAACTGTTGCCCCATGGATCACTGTTTACAAGCATGTTCATCAGTCCACCCACCAAGGCCCCTTATTTCAGGCCTGAACTTGAACTGAAGCTTATCTGTCATCACCATCTCCCACTCCTGCCTATTTCAGCCATACCAGGGAATGGTGCATCCATAGTTGATGATATTGTTAAATTGCAAGGTTGCTTTTGCCACACCAGCCCCCATTCTTGCAAGTGGAGATCTGGAGAGCAGCATGGAACAGTGATGGTTCCCAGTGGGCAGAAAGGTCAATCAACTTCAAGGAGGATGGAATTCTGCTATGTCCACACAAAATGTCACGTGCCCCTTGCTATCCTGAGCTATTCTACATATTAGCAGTTATATAGCTGATTTGTAAATTATAGAGGGTCTGATTACAATTTTCCTGTTCTGACTGGGAAATAATGACCTGGACTGGGACAACCCTTTAAGTAACAACCAGATGTGCTGAGATAAGAACCAGGATCTCATTTCAGTTGTAGGCTGCATCTACTGATGCAGGACTGCCTTTTCCCCTGCCTTCAGTACAATGTTAATCAAATGAGTACCAATAAAACACGATAACAAATAATCCTACTTTTAAGTCTTAATTAAAATTGGAAGAAAGGTAATACCTTGATGTTGTTTATTCTGGTTTTATCACACACACTTACTTTGTATTAAAGTATTACTCCAGGTGATGACTATCCAGGAGTTGGTCAATTTTGGATAACAAATTTTTCATTAGGAGGAAGAAATCAAGCACAGTTTATAAATATATTCTGGAAATTTATTGCTAGCAGTAGTTAAAACCAAATCATAAATTAAGATGTGAATGTTCTGTTTAGATGATTCAGTTTTTCAGAAAAATCCTTGCATTGTTTATATTTGTGCTTCCAGCTACCTGGATTTCTCTGCATGTATCCTAGGAAGCACACACAAAAAAAATACACCAAAATAACAAGGTAAGTGAGTATTTAAAGTTATGCAGCTTTTAGACGTCTTTAATATACAGCTATAAAATTTGATTAATAGCAACACAGCTAACAGCACCTATTCTGCAAACAAACAAGAAACCTCTAATTTTTACAAAGGAACATCTGTCCGTATGTCCCTAACTGCTCTCCCTGTACAGACTCTAAGAGGGTTACTCCATATGGAGGGCTAGCTAGTGATAATAATAGCTATTCAGTTATTGATACTTAGAAAAATACTCTTATCCTGGTGTAAGATATTTGTTCATGTGGACTAGCAGCAAGTCTTTGTATGTATGTTGCTTGGCTGGTCTGCTGCCATCTAAAGCAAGTCTTACTCATTTATTCAACAATCTGTGCAAATTTAACATCATTTAGTTAATGATTTTCCTGCCAAATTCAGAGAGACATTGTATTTAGCTACAAACCTCATTTTAATAGCCTATTTAAAAGTCTAATCAAACCATCACTGTTTTGCCTTTGATTTGATGTATCTTTGTGTGTTGTCTTGGAGATTTTGATGTTTCGGCCGTCCAGCTTTATTGATATTTATAACATGGACAGCATGCTTCTAGAGGCATAAAAGGGTGGAGAAGTGCTCTCTAATGGGATACATTTCAGGTTACAAAAGGCCTAAGGAGGACACTTCACTTCTATAAGATGGAGATGCTCTATTAATGAAAATGTTAAAAGAAAACAAGCAGCTAAAACTGGAGTACATGTTGTGGCAGTCATGTTCATGGAATTAGCCATGGAACTTCAGGTTCAAAAAAATGAGTTCAAACCCCAAAGCTAGCTCTTTGAAGATTTCAGGGAAAATAAATATGTTAACATCTGCAAATAATCCCTTCTAGGAGCAAGAAAAATACATAGATTATTAATAAAAAAAAAGTTGAGTCAACATACATTTTCAATAAGGAAGTTTGACTGTAAAATATTGAAATGTCTCTTGTAAAACAGGTCTAGCCTTTAGTGGGTATTGGGATGGGTTATTTGTTGGCCAACTACCACTGTGAAAGTACCGTAGGATCTAGAGAAGTATTTCCCAAATTCTGAAATACAAAGCATAATCACCTCCCATGTGATATATCACATTATAAACAAAATGGTTCTGATGCTATAAAAACCCCCAAGTTTTGTATAATCTAATAAAAAAAAGTTCAAGCAAGTACAGAAAACAGTGATTTCTACCAGTTTCGTTAGTTTTTAGTGTTGTAGCAGTAGTCATGGGAAAAAAAACCAGAAAGAGGTAAGCAGATTACTTCAGAAGGGCTGTGTTCCCTATAATTTATTACTGGGATGGCCCAACAGCCACGTTTATCTCTGTAACAGGAGCAAGGCATCCATTTCCTCATGCACAGCTTGAGTAATGTTACTGCCATATTTTATTTCCAAATTAGAGGAAATGTCACTCAATGTTGATATTTAAAATGAGAAGGAAGAAAAGCATTCCCTTCATTCAGTTTAAAGAGGAAAAAAAAAAGTTAAATCTGTTAAATATCCACTGACATTTGTATGAACTTAAAGCAAAGCATGCAGCAGATCTTGGAGTAGCACAGTTCACATATTGTGTCAGGTCATCAATTTTTAGACTGAAATATTTTGATTTTCCATGTAGTAAACAACGTCACTGTTTGGTTTATTATGCAGAAGGTCCAGGGAAATCTTCTGGAGCCAGGATGCAAAGACGACCTGTGTACACCCTATAGACCTAGATCTCACAGTAAGCACAAAGGTAGAGCGAGATAAACTATATCTAAATATGCATACCTGCAAATACAGAGGACTCATCTTCCTATGAGAAGCTGAGAAATCATTTAGCCATCTGCTCTGCAGATCACTCAATCCAAATATAAATAATTTGGACAGCACATAAAGGAGATTTCTTTTGTTTTCTCTCCCACACATATTCAAAACCAATCTTGGATTTGAGATCTTTTATTCAAAATTATAGTCCAGCCTACAGTCCCTACTGGGAATTAACATAAAGCATTACCTATAAAAGGAATTAAAGTCTTGGTATCTGCAAGCACTTCTGAGCAGCTGGTCTATATTTGATGAATATCTCTGTTTCTGGCTCCATTATAGAAAGGGACAGTACAGAATAAGCAAACTGGCAGACATCTCTAAGGACCCTCCTTTGAAATCAGAAGGAATTTTAGCAGAGTTTCCTTTCTTCTCTGCCTGCATGGATAAGATCCTTGCATGCTTGGACCTGCTGTGCTTGTGGCTGCTTTCGTCAGTGCTGGAATCTGTTGGGCGGTTTTGTAGGAGTTCGGGAGCATCCCAGGGAAAGCAGGTTTCTCAGCCTGTGGTTGTTGGCTGCCCTGGCAGTAGCACAAGATCCAGGTCCTTCAGAGCATTTGAGCTCTGTTTGGTTTTCAGGAAAACATACTTGATTATGTTCTTGAAATCTTAACACTTCACTTTCAAATATTTTTCCCACCAGCTGTTGTCCAATTCTGCAAAGTCCTGAGCACTGTCAGCCGTCAAAGGGCTTTAGCTGGACAATTACATCCTTGCAGTACTCCTGCCATGTTCCACCCTGGAGCTGAAAGCTGAACAGTTTTGTCCAGATAGACTTATACTTCCACAGCGAGAAAATAAAATATTCACAGTAGATTATGTTAGCTGTCAGTCTGAGCTGCCTTCACACATCCAAATAGCTGGCCTATTTCTCAAACAAGCCAGCAGCCTTCCTGAGTCTCATTACCTGTATCAATCTTAACACTATTTAAATAAAAAGGAAGAGCTTTAAAATGTGAGAGAACAAGCCTAGATATTTTCCCATGGGGCACCTCTGAGCACAATAGTATCTTCGCTTCAACATTTTTTCTGTGTCTCTTTCAAGCTAACCACATCCAGACTGTGGACATGCCAGGAAATGCCATTCTGGGACTAATTTACTGGTACTGAAAATGTTATTTCCAGAACTGTCACTTTCCAAGGGAATTTGAGTATCCACAAGTATTTCAGCTGTAAGGATCCATTTTCTGACATTTGGTTCCAGCTGGACTGAAGTGCAGATGGATCCCAAATGTCAGAAAATGGATCCTTACAGCTGAAATCTCCCTGAAACTGTCCAGGACTGTCAAGGAAATTGCACTATGACCACACTGGAACCAGTGTTGGTGTTGGCTGGTACAGTTCAATGCTTTGTGTGGAATGAGATTTAAATGAGATCATTTCACTACCCTTTTGGTAAATTCTGTTGGGAAACAGCTGGAGGCAATGATTTCATTGCCTTATTATTAGCTGTGTTATAGGACACAATAGAAGCAGAAAAGAATAGGCGTTGTGTCAGAATTTTATGTAAAATTGTACTCTCCTGCCCAGGCATCATCACTGGGTCAATAAAATACTGATCAGATCTGAATCCCAAGAGCTGGCTAAAAATGGAAGGACACATCAAATGGGGCTCCACATGGGCTGGGTTTAGCTTGTTTTTTTCGTTAACAGATGATGGAATAGAGATTATACAGATGATAGAAACCCAAAGGGACTGCAAGAATATTTACTGCAGGGCAGCCCTTGATTACAAAACAATCTTGACAAGCTGGAGCCAGTCTGGAGGAAGTGCTGGGCAGCACACCTAGGCAGAGCTAACCATCTGCACAAACATAACCTACACCCAGATTACACTGTAATCTCCTGCTTGGGAGAGCAGGAGATTACAGTGAATCACCACAGTAATTTAAGTCAATAATTTCAATCTGTTGTCCCATGTTCTTCTTCTTTGCAGGGATCTACAAGCAAGCACATCTGGAAAGACAGTTGAGGCTGATTTTCTGCGGCACACAGCTCAGTTTGGAATCAGCAACAGATTTGCCAGTTTGGGGCATTTTGAGAAGGATGGTGACAAAGGGGGAGAGTCCAGAATAAAGGAACAGAGAATGAACAGAGATTTAGAAAATCCAGCTGGTTGGATTGACTGAATGAACAGATGATATCTAGTGTAAACAGGGGATAATAGAGAGGAAAACACAGTAGTAGTCACCTAGGCACATGAAATACTAGTACTGGGAGAAGTTAACATAGTCTTGTGTTTCGGACATGAAGAAATAAGTTGAATTATTACATTGAAAAATGAGACTGGACATTTGGAAAAACTCTCAGATTGTACAGTCAGGAAAGAAAAAGTCAATGTGCAGAGACTATGAAACTTATGGCTATACAGGTCTGTAAGAATTAGGGTAACAAACACCTTTCAGATAGGACACTGTTAGAACAGATCTTTCTTTGGGAGTCTCCAACTTTCTGATCCTTCCAAGCTGGAGTAAAATGGCCATGATCTCAGCAAGAATCCTGAGCAGCAACTTTCTTTCAGTGAAAGTGCAACCCACCAGTGCTCCTCAATTCCAGACTGAAAACTGTTGAAAAGAAACAGAATATCTGAAATTAATTAAAATTTCATAAAGAGATTGATCTTCCAAGAAGAAAGAAACTGAGATTTGTGGGAACTTCCACTGTTATTTATTTAAGAGTTATGAGATAGCCTCTGTTGCTGCAGAGGTAGGAGGGAAAAGTGGCATCTTTCTTACACCTTCTGTTCCCCTACTTAACCAAGATCTCCCTCTTTTGCTGACTTTTTCAGCCTATAAAAATAGAGAAATTGGCTAGACACTTTACAGAGAAGACTCCCTGTAAGTTATCTGCTAAGCCAAAACTCTCCTTTGCAAAACAAAACCAGCAGTAGTTTAGTGCTTATTGTGGTCTCAGTCTTATTTGGAATGGGTCAGGTGAGCAACTTCTAAGATGTGCTCTGGCCCTGAAGATTATTCAAATTGCATACTATAAGGAAAATAAATTCCCTACCAAGTGAGGCAAACTAACACAGTCAAGCCAAAAAGCTTCACAGCAATCTTCAAATAGCTTCCTCAGGGTAGAAAGAAAAGACCACATAAACTTGCTTTTCTACATAGTTCTGAAAGTCAACAGTTTTCCTTGGTGAGGTGAAGGTGTGATCTGGTAAGTCAGGTAAACGGGAGCTACATTGTCATGAAGGCATTTGGACCAGTTGACAGAACAAGCTGGTTTGAAGTACACTGGGGACACTGGCTACATCTTCCTCCTTTACATTGGAAAGAAAAATTTCTGTTGCCATGCAGAGACCTTTAGTCAGATTCTTATTTGGAAAATAATTAAGTGACAGATTTTACCTTGCCCTGAAAGAGCAAATACCTGAGGACCCTCCCCCCCAAAAGAGGAAACCCTAAACAAGTAATTCACATCCATACAGGGGGAAGGGATGACAGACAGGGCCTTACAAATGGGATCTGTAAGAGGAAATTATTCCTATAATCCACTGATGCTTCTCCTTTGGAGTACTGCTGATTTGCTTAGATTTGTCATTTGCATATTTCCAGCCCCTGAACACTTCTGTGAATTGTGTCTCAGCCTCCTCTTTGCCAACAGCTGGCCATCCACCTCCTCCTAAGCTCTCTGAAAAAATTTGCCCTCCCACAAGTACACTGTTTTGTTTTTTGGATACAGTGATAAGTGTTGAGTGTAAAAGACTTTGATAATTTAATTCACTTTGCTGAATTATGATTCTGCATGCACCATTAGTTCAATCACAAACCAGCTACAATAAGAATTAGGTCTGTTTTGCAACGTGAAGCAGACAAGGCTGTTCACTGGAGCAGTCAAGGGTGTTTAATGTTACACTTGCTGTTGACTTTGAAAACAAACACATGTGCACCGATGTACAGCAATCTGAAAGTCCCATGCAGATGTAAAAGCAGTGGCATCTTGGGAATTCCCAGCTTGTGTTCAGAGATGGATGTGACAGAGAGGCAGCAATGCTGAGTCAGAGTCTCACATCGTTGTGCCAGTGGTACCAGGCAGTAGCTGTAGGGAAAGTGTCTGCAACTTTGTAGGAAATCAGAGGACTCAAAACGGAAAAATAGGAGCTTCCATCATGAATAGGGGTTGTCTGAGGAGCAGTGGATTTATAAATGAGAGCACTTTAGGAGGTGTGTCACTCACCTCCATGCAGGCTTGAAAGTTTGAAAGAAGAAACTGCATGTCACTGGGTTAGATTTAGTCTTGAATTCTGATCAGCTTTCCCTTCTAATAACATTGACTTTGACCTTAGCAGGGCAATTTGTGACAGAGAGGTAATCTCAACTTCTCTCTCATCACTTCTTCCTCATCACTCTTTCACCGCACATTTTAACACTCACTCATGAGAGGTTGGCTGGGAAACCAGAACCAAACACCACCTAACTGTGGCTGAGTGCCAGCCTACAGCTACAGTCCAAAGCATATATTGCTTAAGAATCTCTCCAGTATTTATTTTGGAGAGCATCATCACTTTCAAAATTAAGTAGTAAAGTATTTAGCATACCCTCTTCTACTTTCCTCTTGAAGCCAGAATTTTTACAGGAAGTCCCCAGTCAGAAAACTGTTTTTGGCAGGGAAATTGCTTTTAACCCATAGTATGTTGTTCACTTATGCTATAAAGGTCTAGGCTGGTCAAGGGGAGAAGGCAACAGCTCTATCCTTGAACAGCACTTGTGACGTGGAGACGGGTGAGAATTCAGTGATGACAGCTCAGAGTTGTCTCAGCACTCTCCTTATCACAGAAATGGTGCAAAGCCATTTTGACACGTAGGAAAAGTTGCCCCACTTGGTAACATATGACTGCACTACAAAATGAAAATGTTTGCCATTTACATATGACTGGGGACAGTAAAAGGATTTTACAGTAGTAAATTTTGCATCTTTTTTGTTTTGTCAATCAATAAAGCAGACAGAGCAAATTGCTTTTTGGATATATATATATTGAGAAGCAGGAATTTAATTTATTGCTTGACATACCTTTTCTTAAATTAAATAAGTTAATATCTCACTACCTTGAAGTCTAATGAGCTGGTAGATCCTTGTGATTTGCTACTTTTCCTGCAAAACAGCTTATAGACTTGAGCTGCTTCATCCAGCTCATTTGCAATCTGCCATGTCCAAGGATATGCTCCAAAATCTATTGACATGCATACAAGACATTCAGATTAGGTCCTAACTATTAAACAAATTTTAATTGAACATATTGTTCAAGATAACGATCTGTTTCCTGTCAGAGGCTGTTGTAGCTTTCAGATCTCCCGTTGTTATTTTCTAATATTTACATTACAATGGCAGCTCAAGGTCCCAGCCAGATGAGTGCTGCCTTGTGTTACCCTCTGCCCATGTACACACACCAGCAGGGCAGACCCTGCTCCAAAGAGCTTATTGCCAATGCCATTAACACTGAAGTTTCTTATTGACATGTTTTTGTATCATAAGGTTCCATTACTCCAAGACAGCAATAAACCTATGTTCCCCATACCATTTATGGATTGGTTCATTACATTTCTTTTAAAATGCAATATAAATGTCTAAACTGCTATAAATACATCAGCATTGCTGCTTATCTTGCTTGTTAAACTGGCAGCTTTGTAACCTCAAGACACTGCAGCTGTGTAATCTTTCACATCTATCTGGCACAAGAACCACGTTTTTTTTTTCTCTCCCTGTTTCCATGTATAAAAAAGGTGCTTTGATACACTGATTGTAAACAAACTACAACTGCTACTGATTGCAAATATATTGCCTTATCCACAGAAATGCAGGGCCATAAGGCAAGAGAGGAATTTCTATAGCCATTTGGTATTCTGATATTCAATCTAAACTAGTTATGTAACAAAAAAAATTGCTGTTTTCAGCCACGAATCAAAAGCTCAGTCATGCTGAAGCTCCATTGGCAAAATCTTGAGAATGAGATGCTTCTTATATATTCAGAGTTTTCAAACAGTGGTGTTTCCAAAGACAAGAATTCTAATCTACATATCCTCTGATAATGCTGCATTTGTCATATCCAGGAAGAGAGAAGTAGAGAGCATACTCTGAATGAAGACATCTATAGTTTCTGTTACCTTTTTATGGGTATACTCATGTTCTGTTTTGGACTTTGGCTGTATGGCTGTGGTTATGAACAGCTGCAGTGAGACTGGTGGCAGAAGTAATAAGAGTCCATTTTTACATCTCAGTAGCTGTTTATTTTTTCTCTTCGGAAGTTTAGTTTTCACTAAAAATAACAAAAGCATTTCCTTTTAGTTATAAGGAATTTTATGAGTCAGAAATGAACTGTTATAAGGGATCTGAGTAAGTAAGAAGGCACTCCAAACGAGCCACCAAACTCACAATGCCGTGAGAGCATCACACTCGAGACTGGAGTCTGCCTGTGGGAGTGCTCAGTGTCTGGAGAGGGCCACCAAGCTGGCCTGGAAAACTGCCCCTCAGAAGAACCTGTGCTGCTGGCTTACTAATTACAAGTTACTAATGACTCCTCAAAAATTTGAGAAGTTGCAGCCCTCTGTAGCAGGCCAGCTTTCTGTCCAAACCATATGAATATCATCAGGACAGATATCAGCTACACTGATTTTGAAGATGGTTCCAAACCACTGACCTCTTGGAAACCGAAGGCAGCGCTGCCTTGTGTGTGCACAGATCCTGTCCCAGTGTGCAAGTCAAGCCTTGTGGGCACCCTCTGAGGGGCAGTGAAGTAAAGGAGAGAAAATGGTAAAGAAAGAAGAATTTAATTCTGTAACATATTCCAGAGTTAACACTGGTACTCATTGTCTGCTATGTTTTGTGCCTGACTTTTCTTCTGAGATGTTTGATTTTAATCACCACATTTAATTCTGTAGGCCACAGTGTGATTTGGCACCTGTGCTGTTTTAGGGGTCCTAACAGTACATTCTTCTTCTGTGTGCTTTTAGGGGGAAAAAAAAGAAAAAAAATATTATTTTCCACAAAATCTGTACTCATAAGAAACAAAAAAAAAAATATGGTTTTTGCTGAGCTAAACTCAGAAGTTTGATTCTTTAAAGCCCCATTATTTCTCCTGTAAATTGACTAAGTGTCCTCATCTTCTTGCCTTACGTTAAAGTAAATTACATCCACTGATGACTTCATCCTGCTCCCTAACTTGCAGGTAGGTGGAAGAAAGCTTTGAAATGTGCCATGTGTTCGTTCTGTAAGGAAGAATGTACAGGACATGTGGCTGTTTGTGGACCAAGCAGAAATAGGGTCACTGTGCTGGGAAACACTGTGCTGATCTCCAGGAGTCAGAGGCCAACCCTGGCCCAGGTAATAATGGATTTTCTTCTTCACACAGGGAGGGAGAGGCAGGGAGAATGTGAGAGGGAGTTGATGATGCCTGGATCTTGTCTGCATACAGGATTATGCTGCAGACAGGATGTGACCCTGAGCTTAGGAGTGCACATGGACACTCAAATTTGATAGTAACTCCAGGGTTAACAACCTTTTCTCTTCACACTATGGTTTGGGTTTTATTCTTTTGCTGAAATAACCTGCCTGTGACTCCTTCAAGTTGGACCCCTATTCCTCAGAAGGCTAATCCATACATTGATGACTCTCCACATAAAGAGTATCTCTTTAAAAAAGAAAAAGGAAAAGTTTATTGTGGCTAACTTGGCTCTTGGAATAGCAGGTGGCAATTTAATTGGAAGATGTAAGCTGCTAACTACTAATTTGCATGATTATAAGATTTTGTAATTGCCCTGTAAAAGTTAATTTGGCATAGGGTTCAGTGAAACTCAACAATGTTAGCATGATATTGATGTGTGTATGAGATTTGCTGTAGGTGTTTGATATGTTCCCTGCTGAAAGACCAAAGCAGAGATTTGAGGGGGTTATTTTTAAATATATACATGCACACACACAGAGGTGAATCTCGTTGTAATGACCCCCATGGGGCCTGGATAAATGCATGTTGTATCAAGGAGTTCATTGCAAGAGGAGTTGGTAATTTGTTCCTTCAGTATAATGAGGAAATATCTGGTTGGAACTGAACATCGATACCTAGCAATTTTTATGAAGATTACCTCACTGATTAACATTTAGCTTGCATTTTAAAAAGAGAAATGTTGAAAACCCAAAAATGTGCACCACTATGATAAATACAGCTTGCACTGAGGAAAGTGAGAAAAAAATCCCAATTTTGTATTTAGGTCAACCTTGTATTAGTGTTTGCTCTAATAGAGCTAATTAGGAAAGAAAAATGTATTTTGTTATTGGGCATGCATGAAGGAGAGTCTGAAGCAGAGCTTATCCCAGTGCCATCTGACTTTGTGTATGTGTGTATGTACTATCTGCAAGAACGTCTTGCAGGCTGCAGTCTGTGAAAGGTTTCTTGTGTGCAGTGTGGATCCCTGTCAGAGGTTTCAGGACAAGGCTACACAAGAGAGGAGCTGTGCTGGGGAGAGGGATCACCTCAAAGCTCTGGTGTGGCAGAGTCCAGGGCTGGTGGGCAAGGTGAGTGGGTGCCAGAGTCCCTGCCAGACCCTGTTGTCCCTGTGTCAGGACACTGCCAAGACAGAACAAGGTGCCCTTGACAAACTTAAAGAAATGTCAGATTTGCTGCCTTCTTCCTTCTCCCTTCCCTATAAGCTGGCAGTTCACAGTGGGCCATTTCACTGCCTTAGAGGACTCACAAAAGCAGAAATAAGATGAGAGAGGAGAGGTATAGCAGGGGTTGTGCAAAATACCAGATTCCTATTGTACATCTGCACCAGAAGAGAACAATCTATGCTTGACTGAGTAAGTAAGGTATACAAGCACATGCCTCACTAAAAGCACAGTAACAGAATTGCTGATCTCATATATTTAAATTAGTAACGTGTTGACGTGATTCAGTGGGCTGGGACCCAGTGTTACTGGAAACACACACACCCCCCCCCCCCATATTCATATTGGTCTTAGAGGGTAAAAATTGATTTCTGGATTTTTTTCTTCCCTCCCTTCTTGTTTTCCATCATGTCTGGGAGAAAGAAATAAAGGGAAGGTTGCATCTGATGTTTGTAAATAGGATATCAAAGTTAGCTTCCGTGATCATGGCATGGGTGGACTGTGCACTGCTCTGCAGGGCATGAAGGAGCCACTAAAGACAAAAGGACCAGGAGTGTCTGTCTGCTGTCTAGCAGCAGTGGAAGGCCTTGCCAAAAGGGTGGGTGGATCAGGATGGCCGACCTGGAGAGTTACCCTTGCAACTGTTATGTAAGTGTTGATGGAAAGAAGACTAGAAGATTCAAAATAAATTACTACTGAGAGTGAAAGCTCAGGGAAATGTATGACAAATATTTAAATATTGCATTATAGTCTCTAGACAAACCCTTTTAAGTAGAGAGCGTGAGACTGGTTTTCTAATGGGATGCTGAAAGATGTGTAGATAAAGAAACAATTAGGAAGGAAATTGGAAATCTGGAAATCTGAACCTATCTCTTACTCAAATGCTTTAAAGTCATTCAGGTGTTCACAACTATTTAAATACTTCACTTGTTTTATGTGCCTCAAACAAAGCAATGAAGCAGCACTGTCATAAAGAGCCCAGCCCCGCTCCAGCTGAAATTTGTCTGACATAGACAAAACAAATAAACCCCCCAGAAGCCCAACAAATGCCATTTCATGTGCAACATTATACCTCCTGAATGAGAGAAAATGTAGGCATGCATCAGAGTAAAGTACTCTTAAAAGCTCATTTGGATGGTATGTTTTTTACCTAGAGGGGAAACTACTGTATATGCAAAACTCGGATGAATATTTACAATAGCCAGGAATAGGTACTGGGAAGGGGAGGGGAGGTGGGGGGGAACATGCTGCAAATGTAATCATCATGGTCCAAAACCAAATTGTTCTCGCTGCTGTTGCTGAGCAACAGTCCCACTATGGGATTCAGCCTGTGCTAATGTATGGTGGGAGAGCCCAACTTACCCAGAGAGTGAGAGATCAGAGCACCAGGAGAGGCAGCACAGGGGCCTGGCATGGCTGAGCTCCATTTCCCAGCAGCTGTGACCACCCTAAGTACATATTTTCCCCATTCTCCTGGCCTTTTTTTGGCATCCTGTTCTCAAGCTTTAAATAAATAGTGAAGCAAGACCAGTAGCAGAGCGCAGTGGTACTCGGGCTGTTGTTGTAGCAAGCCAGTTTGTACCCAGGACATTTTCTGTGAAGTAAAGCATTAGCACTTCTTCTGTGGCATTCAAAGGTGCTGTAGCTCTGGGGAGGGAGAGGGAAAAGCAAATAACAAGTCTACCAGAAGATTCATGGGATTTAAAAGCAGTGTCCCTCTGTGACTTCAGTTCTGAAGACCACATGCGCTCTCATTAGGTGGTAACACAGTAAAAATCCACTGTCTTAAGGACAATAATCCACTGTATTTCAAATAAAATTCTCAAATACTTAATCATCTGACACAACATGATGTCAGGTTTCATTTGCTTCCTTCAGCAGGTTAGTCTTTAAATAATCAATTTAGAGAAAACTACAAAAAAAATGCATGTTCAAATAATGTTACAGGCTTTTCTGAAGTCAAAGAAAATAAAAGCCAAACCAAACTAACCAACAAAAACAAACAAAAAAAAGCTAATCCAAGAAGTGATTTGTGGCCGATGGGATGACTTGAGAGAGTTTGCTGTACCCAGGTGTACAGGAAAGTGGTACATTGGAACAGAGATATTTGAAATGTCTATATGACACACCCTGTAATAGTTATTGGCTGATTTTGTTGTGTCGTTCATAATGCAGCGTAAAGCTGACAGTCCTCAGGACAGAGGAGTAAATCTGGGTTTGCCCTGGTTTTTATAACCAAAATGTTTTATAACACTTTCTATTTTAGCTATTTTTAAGGGAATCTGAATCTTTATTTTTCTAAGTAACTTTGCCACCAATGTGATATTTGCAGTACGAAACAAACTCTATCTACCTTTCAGTCTGTATCCCTAAAATTATTACTCAATATGAAACTCAAATTGAAAATATGTCTTTTAGACTGAGTTATCAATGGACAGATTGACCCTTTCCAGAAATAGGCTTATGGGGAAGGAAAGAAGTGAAAGAGTAAAATGAACAGCTGCAGCCTCAAAATGTCTTATTCCATATACCTTTGTGAAGTGGTACCTGGTAAATGTTCTTCGTGATAAACCAGCACTTTGTCTGGTATCTTTTGTCTAGTATTTACATGATAAACCAGCACTGTGTTTGTGTCCCAGTCCCCAAACTGCCAGGGTTGTTCTGACCGTCTGTGTGGACACGTTTTGAAATCATCACAGCCAGATCTCACCTTCGTATTGGTCCAAAGTGAGGGCTAAGCGTAAACAATTATAATCTTATACATGCCCAGATCAAGATCTCATTCCTGCTTCAAGGCAGGAAAAAATAATAACAGCCAGAATGTGTAACCTTCTATAATTCCACTTCTTCAGTCCAAAAGGAAAACTTCCTTTTACAAAATTGGAGAAAAAAGTTTTCCTGCTTGTTAAACTGGCTGCCAAGCTGCTGATTTTGGGGTAGCAGTTTAATTGAGTTCCTTGCACTCATGACAGCCTAGGTGGGAAATTGCAGAAGAGCACAGAGGAAGTTCTCACAATATACTTCCCCCCTATTATTTCTCAGCTTATTTTGAAATTAGGAAATCGTATGGAAACAGCAGGAGAATTCCTAGCCTTGCGCTATTTCCTTCCCCTGTGATCATGAAGTTTTATTGCTGCATGAGCCCTGCTGCCTACCATTTCAGAGGAGCTCAGCAAGAGGTAAGGTTTTTCTAAGTGTGGGTGGTCATGTCCGTGTATTCAGCAGAAGCAATAGGGTTATTCAGCTTGAAAAAAGGCAGCTCGAGATGAAGTATGGAGGAATAATTTTCAAAGAGAAAATAATGAAAAACTAACAAAAGCACCCAGGGAATTCTTCTTTTTCTCTCTTTTTTTTTTTTTTTTTTTTTTCCTTTTGGTAATTGCCGCTGAAGAGCCTGGCACTGAAATGACATCATTAAGTCAAGGTATCTCACTCATACACTTGTGGGGAAAATTGTATGAAATGAAAGAAAATTTCCCCAGGACTCAGCCTATTGCACTGGAAAGCTCTTCCACTGGTGAAAAGCAGAAAGATGATCTGCTTGCTGATGCAGGAAGAAGTATAAACATTTTTCAATAATTTGGGATTTTATATTTTTAGTGTTTTACTATTATTTGTAGGTGGAGATATTCACAGTCATATCCACTTTTATGGCCGCATTAACATCATTTTTGTCAGAGTTCCTTTTTCAAAAGGCATATACAGATAAGTTTCCTGGAAGACAATTTCATCAAGCCCTTAAACTTTGCCTTTAAGCAAACAGTGCAAAGGGAAAAAATGTTGACTATTAAATATTAGCAACATCCTGCTCATAAATAAGCAGCAAGAGAATATTGACACATACTGTGCAGTAGGTGTCAACCCATAAAAAAAATCTTTTAGGAACTTCATATAATTGGAGAAATACAGGGTTTTTTTCCAGGAAATTGGTGAAAACTAGCTGTTCCAGTCAGTACACTTAATATTCCCCATTCTAGCCAATAGGAATATCACAGAAAGTCATAATGGCAGAACCCAGTTCTTCCTTCCTTACAATATTTGATATCACCACAAGTAGTTCAGGTACACATGCTACAGCACAGGAGAATGTTAGGATTTAATCTCTTTCTGCACTTGCAAGTAACCTCTCTGAAGATCATGAAGAAAGAAGCAACTCCAAATATTATAATATACTTGATCTTTTTTCCCTGAGACTAGATGACTAAAATTCAACTAGTAAAAATGAAAATACTCCTATTTTCACATATTTATATATTTACTTGCTTTAAGTCATGGAAGTTTGCTACAAGGAGAGACATACTTTAGAGGAGACAGCTGTTATCTAGTCTAACTTCTGATCATTGGCATCCTAGGGTCAGAACTCATGAAAATAGTTAATGAAAAGCCTGGTCTTCTAGTTTCTTCAGGGGGTTAAGTTAATGTTGGAAGGGAAAATCTGGAAAATACTGGCATGGAAACCTAGCCTTTTTTAATAGAGCAGCATTTCTATGACAAAACTTATACCAGCAACTTCATAATTAAAGGAAAATTTCTCTCCCTTGAGCAACTGGATGCTACAAGCTTTTGTATCAGTTTTGGTCCTCATTTCCTCCCCTCATGCTGGTTTTCAGCCTGCTGTGGAAGACAAGGGGTATTGCAGTGTTCTTGAAAGCAGAAAATATCTGCTCCTCTGATTTGAATTTACAAAGCAAAATGTTTTCCTCTTCAAGCTCTGCTCTGTGCTTTATGTACTTTCATATGGCTAGAACAGGATTAATTTATTTTCTACACTTTCTGTTATCTCTTCTCACTCTGGGGCTGTCACATCTTTTCCTCAGACAGGCAGGGGAAGGGAGAACTTATCATTGCATTTAGATGGAATTTGAGGAAATATTTTGTCAAATCTGTTGCTCTGAATCATATTTATCTTCATGATTCATGAGCTTCACATTGCTATCCCTCCATGGCCAGGTGGGAGGGAACTCAAGAATTTTACCTATGATTTGCCCTGTTACTCATAATAATTGGCTGCTAACAGAACAACCTTAAATTGCTTCCTTTTGTAAGTGAAACATCTCACACACATCTCTGCTCCCCCTCTGAGCCCTCCAAAGCAGGATAGTGCTGCTGTTCACTACCACAGTGCAAGTTCGCTTCTCCTTTAAATGAGGTTTTAGGTTAAGATTTCCTCTTTTGTGCTTTAAGACACCTTTTCTCCATCTCTGGACACAGGGGATGTCAGGAAAGGGGAAAGCCAGAGAAACCAGTACTCTCAGTGACTTTCGGATGGTAGAAAATATATGTGTGCTACCCTTTCAGAGGTTATGCCTGGAGCACTGGGCAGCCTCTGTCCTGGCTTCAGCTTTTCAGGAGTGGCTGCAGGGCACAGCCACAGTTCTGCCTTTCTCTCCTGCAGCACAGTGTCTTTACCCAGCAGAGCAGTGAGCCCACGTACATGGGATGCATACAAACTGCTTATTGTCTTTCTGTCAGGAGCATCACCAAATATTCTCACTTTCCCCACATAAAGGCAGATCTGGATTGCAGAGCTGGCAAGAAAAACAAACAGCAACCCTGTTTTAAGTGAAAACACTGCCAGATGCCATGAGTAAAACAGAGAACTAGCGTGAGACAGATACTGGGGAAGAGTAGCTTAATAGTTTTAATAGCAGTTTTCTTACCTCTGGCTATTTATGAAAGCAGAGAAGCTAAAAAAGCCTTTCCCACTCATTTTTTGTTTGCTTTTTTTGTTTTGTTTTGGGGCTTTTTTTGTTTGTTTTTTTGGGTTTTTTGGGTTTTTTTGTTATGAAGCAATGTCTGTGCAGAATGCTTTGGTGTAATGCTTCTTTTCCTTCTATCAGCTTGATGTAGAAATCTAAATATCACTGAGCAGGTTGAGGTTTGGGCCAGTTTTAATGAGATAATACCTCATCAGTGATTGATCCCAGATATACTTAAGGGGCCTTGCAGCTACTGCTTTGCAGCCTAGGAAAAGAAACAGAATTAGTGAAGAAATGCAGAATACAAACTTAGACATTTCACGCCCTGTGGATTGCAGACTCTTGTACCAGGTTTATGCAGTTGTTTATTTTTTTTTGCCTGCCAAGCATGGGTGACAAAATTTGACAGGCAGTGTGCTTACTTATCTGCTTTTTTGCAAAGTAATGCTTTTGCGCATTTTTCTTCATTATAAGGTCTGAACAAGTGAGGTGCAACGTTCCACTTAAATAGCTTCTGCATGCAAACAGCAGCATCACAAAGGCAGGTTGTAGGAGAAAATACAATGGGAAATACAGTTTTAAAAGCAGTATGGCAGAAGTAGGGAAAAACAAATTTCCTTAAGTATTATTTATCCTTTTCAAATAGGTCACTTTGTGCCATGACAGGAATGGAATGTATTCCATGGTACAAAATTGTTTCCTGGGAATAAAAAAGTGATTGACACCTAAGTTTGACTTATTGTGAATATGTGGAAAAAATGGGATTTTACACATCGACAAAGCCAATAAGAGGTTTGAAAAGCATATTTATATTTGGAGAATTTTAGTATAAAACAGTCTAGTTTTTAGAAGAAAAATGGTCTTCGTGCAACAGGCTCTGGTTGTGAACAAAATGCCATTCAACAAGAAGGAACTGCTTTAACAGCTGATGCTGTTTATTGATGACACTGAGTCAGGAGACTGTGGACTTAAAGTCTGCATTTGCTTTGTCACTGGAAGTAGGGAATCGGCCATAATAGACAAGCCAAAGGTTTCTGTTATGCCTGCACTGGAAATGATTAATTTCTGACTACAATGACATTTCTGTTACACAAATGATGGGCCAAGTACTGAAACCCTTCCTCAGCTACAATTCCTTTCCTAGCCAGGTCAGTACTGCTTCAATCCAGTTGAGCTTTTACTGATGTCAACAGTTATCTGCCTCACACTCTCCCTGGCACCTCTGGGAGATCTGTGTGCATCCCTGCCATGGCTGGGCACTCCAGAGCTGTTCACACACCCACAACTTTAACTAACACCTTTGCAGTGGAAGCAGTGTGTGGGTAAGTGAAGAGCAGAAGTGCTGCCTCTAGTTTTCTGAAATACAAATTGAAACTACTTTCTATAAAGGACGAAAGAAAGTCTGCCCTCCATGAGAAATATCCAAAGAAAAATCAAGAACTCATTTTGGCAGAACACTGTTTGGCCAGAATGGCCTTTCACATTCATGGCACTTGGGCTGAATTATCATTATGTAATCCCACTGCCTGCCTCTATTGTCTGCACACTATGACACAAGTTATTCCATTCCACCTCTCTGCAGAAAAAGATAGGCATAGACCTTTGTAGCATGAAAGAAAATATTTTTATTGGGCCATTCCTGATAAACATTTTTACACAACGTACACTTACCTTCCAGCTGTCAAAGTACTGTAAAATTTTCAAAAATAAAGTGACCATTAGGAGGCATTAGCCAAGAAATGAGAATCCTAATTACTTCTTCAAATAAGTAATAAATGAAAGCAGCTGAGTTTCTGAGGCTTGTCACCTTTGCAGTCATTTCAATAGACCTTTCCATCCTTACCTATACCAGATGAAGTGGAACAATAAATGTAATGTACTTAGTGGCATTAGTCCTACTCTTGTGTTTTCTTCAAATAAAAACTTACTTTATCTCCCTGCTGCCTCACTCAGTGAGGAAGCACTGGGAGTGCAGACTTGTTACTGTAAAATATCCTTTGCATGTGCAATAAAACCTGGATGTCCATATGGCCTCCAAATGGTCTATGCCCAACCAAGGAACTATTGGGTTCTGTTGTTTCTTAGATAAAAGAGTATCAAAACCAGTCTGACTTGAAGAGATAGGTCTGGTTTCTTTTACACATAAGTGTATGCAGTTTTATGACTCAGTAGGAGAATAGCTGGATGAGGGTGAATAATATTTCTCCCTGCTTTGGTATGACTTGATTTGTTGTATCCCTGTCTGTTATGTGTCAGTCTGAAAAAGAAGGCAATATTCCCCCAAGCAGAGGCACTGCTGTCTTCCCATCACTGCCACTACCAGAAGGGGCATTCAGAGCACGAGGTGCTGCAAACCAGGCAGCACTTCTCACATACAGCACACACTGCATCCTGGCTGCTTCATTACCAATAGATTTGCTTCTTCTATGAACTGCTTCATCTGTTAGTTATCAATTGCTTGCCTTGGCAAATTAGTTTTTTAAAAAGCACTTACATTCATGCACAATGTGTGGGTGATGTTTTCCCCTTCTTCTTTGTGTAAGTGTGGTCTATCCCCATTACAGCAAGCCTTTGGGGAATATTAAAGTATTAGAATCTCCTGAAAACTGATAGTTAAGTACTTATCATCAGGAATAAATGAATCAAACCAATTTTCTTTCATTTTTACTTTCAGAAAGATGATTTTGTAGGACAAGGCTCCTTAATTGGATGTCTCAGCCCTGTGAGATAAACACAAATTTTCTTTCTCTGCATAAAGAGGCTATATCACAGAAAAGATGAGAGTACAGTAATACTGTCCATTATAGAGATAGATCTTTCTAGCTCACACTGATTCTCTGCATCAGTCCTGGTTTTTAACACAAATGAAAGCATATTAGCCTCAGAGGGTACCAGTTAGTAGTACATGTTCTCTAATTAGCACTTTGATGTAGCTTTGTCCAGGTAACATACATAGCTTTAATCATTGTCTGTGATGGTCAGCAAATCCCTAGGTCATCTTTTTATCTTACAGTCTGATGTCTCACAGATAAATGCCTAGAAAGTCTTCCTTTTAATACCTGCTTACTAGCAGGTGCATTATGGGAGGCTCACCTTGATCCCTGAGATGCAGAAATTGCTTGGAACAAAGACCCAATAATAATGTAAAATCTTCTCCCAAATGCATCTATTTCTCTGATCTTTTCTGGCTTATCAGCAAGTTTTCTGACATAAAAAGTAAAAGTGCAATTTTATTTAGAAAGTGTGATAGTAGACCAGGTCTCAATTTCTTCTGAAAGTCTGTCAAAAGCAAAAATATTATAAATTCATCATACATTAATCATATATATCCACTAGGGAGTTTGTTGCTTCTGGCTTTATCTGTCATAGGGAAAGTCACACAATCCAAATGATTCCATTTATTTTAGTATTAAAACTAATCAAATGCAGTTTGTGACTCCATGGTTCGTGATGCATTCAGACTGACTCAGAAGATGCTGGAAGGGAGCAAGCTGGGTCTGTACCTGAGCTTGGCAAAGGACCAGGAGTCCCCATCTGCTTCCTTTTGCATTGTATAGGACATTGTTGGGTTTCCGAGTCCTTTCTGCAAGCTGTGGCTTGATTTCATTGGGCTGTGGATGGGCATTTGTACTGCAGGACGGATCTGGAATTATTGGCTCGGAATTATTATCAAGACTTGGGAAAGCAAAATTGATCATGGAGTATCAGCTAAAGGATTTGAATCCAAAACGTTTAGAAGCAAAGAAGAAACACAGGGGACAGTGCAAGGCTGAATATTGTTAGCACAAATCTGTTCTGACAAACCTGGTCAACAGTTTGCTTTTCACAATTCAGTTAACATTTATTTCAAGCCTGAGAGGAAAACACTACTGAAATTTCTAGTCCGCTCAGCCACTGGGCTCAGGAAATTCTGCTAGGACTAAAATCTCATGAAATCTGTGTAGGGGGTGTTTTTCTTTATCAGCAGCAGTGAGGCAGCGGGCCCGCTCGCTGCCTGCCCTGCCCCGGGCCAGCGGCGCAGCGCTGAGGGAGCAGCGGCTCTGGGCGCAGCTGGCAGCAGATGCCAAGAGTCGCCCGAGCCTGATGTGTGCCAGAGGGGACCCAGAAGGTCCCGTTCAGCGACAGCAATCACCCCGAGGGGTCTGAGAGACCGGAGAGAAGCCAGCGGACGGGCAGGGCCGCAAGGCGGGGTCAGCTCGGCCCGGGCTGTGGAGGCGAGGCAGGGACGCGGCTGCTCCTGCAGCACTGGGGGCCCTGGGGAGGGAAGGAGCGACACGACTTAATGGCTGTGACAAACGAGCAGCAAGAGCACATCACACGGAGAGGAAAGGAAAGAGGAGGGCCGGGGGCGGCCGGGGCAGCGTGAGCTTCCGACAGAGCCGCGGGCAGCCGGCACAGGGCACAGGCCAGAGAGCTCATTAGCGGCTGCTGGAAGGAGAATCAGAGCCACGGAAAGGCCGCTCCCCACGTGGGAGCCCATCCAGCCGTCGCTGAGGCCAGCCCAGAGATCCTGCTCATCTCTGAGGGTTTCCATAGGGCGGGACACCGTGGGGAAGAGCAGCTGTGACCCATCCCTCCGGGGCTGGACAATACAGACAAAAGCACTTCTTTAGATTGTCTGTGCTTTTAGTGCCTGTGCTGCCCTTGCTCCCTCAGGTGAATTCAGTCCCTGGCACCCACCCTCTGCTGATGTCCGTGCCTTCCTGCCCTTGGCAGTGTCACAGCTCCCACACTCCTGTCCCTTCTCCTCTCTTTTCTCTTTAGGGTTGTGGGTGCTGCACCAAGGACTCCTTTAATCTATCCTCAGCCATACTAACCTAGATTTCATCTCCAGTCCCTGGATAATCAAGATATTTCAACAGCTGTCAGTTTCTGGCAGAGGCCTGTTCTACCATTTTTTTCCCCACAACATATTTTTCATAGCATTTAGAAATATGCAATATTTTGTCATAAAACTAGTCTCATTTACAGCATTTGAATATTTTTTTCCTGCTTTACAGTTACCTTTCTCTATCTTACAGTTTTGAGATTTTTTTTTTTCCAGTTTCTGCAGTTCAGCACTTTCGCTGTTAGAGATTTCTGTGCTACTAATCCCATATACTGTACTTCTGTAGTGTTTTGTAATGTGTGGCTATTGAGTGGATATTCTCTTATTTTGTTTCTTTATTACCAGACTCACTACCTTACATACTCTGAAACTTAAAAGCTACATGTTTCCAGATCCTAAACTATACATTCTGAATTTTGTTGCCCCTCCTTCTTTGTTTTGACTGCCCCTTCACTTTATATCATCAGCAAGTGTAATCCACTTACTGCATCTTCTTTCTTCCAGGTCATTGATATATAAAGTGAAGAATATTGATCCTCACACTAATCCTTGTGACTCTCTTTTAGTCACATCCTTACATGTTAAACTGTTAGCATACATGGTTACTTCTTGAAAAAATGTTTAAGCTAGTTTGTGGCTTATTGAAATTAGATATCCCAAGAAGAATGACATTGCAAATTCAGAGAAACAGAATAGTAGGAAAGGGGGTTGGTCTATCTGAAAGCCCTGTGGGGCAGGATTTGGCAAGACGTCTCCAAACCTCCTGTGGTTTCAAGCATCTCCTCAGCCAAGGGCAAACTATCTGTGAGGTGAAGGGTCTGATGAAAGATTTGTTCTGGGGCTGCCAGCCCCAGACAGACTTGCATCAACTTGGTGAGTCCCCATGTGAGTGGCCCCATGAGCAATTTCTGCTTTAGAATGTTCTTGATCTTGTTTCGAAGCTCCCGGAGGTTTAAAGCTGTCTCCTCATCTCTGTCTCTGTGATGTGAAAGAGAAGTCTTTGTAGTTTCTAATGGAAAGCTGTCATAGGCAGAAGTTAAAAGGGGATTTCTTTTGCATCCCTTTGCTTCCCAAAGTCAGACATTTAACACAAAGAACCTGACTTTTCTACAGAAAAATCTAGTTAAACAGAATGTATGGATTCCTGTTATCAGATATTTTTATTATCCACCCAGTAAAAATCCCATCAGTGGAGTCATAAGCACAAGCTTGCTTTCGTGAATTCATGCTGACTTTTCATAATTAAATCAGAATTTCCCCAAGCCTGACTCTGAGTAGCATTTAAATTTTTCTCCTATTGCTGCAGACAAGTACTACATGTTTCTAGCTTCAGAGCCTTTCCAGTTGCCTTTCCAGAGGAGGAAGATAGCCTGTCTAGTGCACTGGGCTTGGACTCGGGAGACTTGGATCTAAACCTAGCTAAGATGCAGGTTTCCTGTATGAATTTAGACAACAGACCCAACCTACTCTTTGCTCTAATACCATGTTTCTGAGCAGAGACAATAATCTCCTATCATTCAGGAGGCCTGCACAGATAAATGTGAGGTACTGAGATTAATGAAAAAAGTAACTATTACATTATTTTAATGACAATATAGCGTTTCTTTACTGACTGACCTTGGCTGAAAATGTAACTCCTCAAACGTGTTGAATATCTAACTACAAGAGGAATTAGACACCTAAACAAATACTTCTCAGGCCCAAGTTTACATCACCAGACTGGCTGTAGCGGTGAGTCCAGCCTTTTCAAACAGAGCTGGCTGAGTAAGAGGAACTGCTCCATTAGATCTGAAGATGTCTTTGCAGAGATGTGCCCGTGGCTGCAGCATCTGAGCTGAGCAAGGGGCTGCTGGTGGGCATCACACTCTGTTGGGGTACAGTTCTACACCCCTTGGTGCTCACTCCTGCTCCCTCCCCACCAGCCTCTGAAAGAGGATGAAGCAAATGCCTTTTTCTTTCAAGCTGGATATCCACACTACCTTCCTGGCTGGTTTTCAGAAAGCTGCGCAATAAAAAGCGTGGTAACAAAAAGACTCTGGCTGCAGAAGAAGAAAAGAAAAAAACCCCGTGCCTGCTGTTGTATCACATTCACTCATGCACTCACCCCACAGCTAGCATTCCTCTGGCAGGACATCCTGTCTCCAGTTCCTAACTACAAAAAAAAAAAAAAAAAAAAAAAAGCACACACCAAAAAAACCTAGAAAAAAATTAGATTCCTTCACTAGTAATGCATAACATTATTATGTCTATTTTGCAGATGGGCTGGTTGAATTGAAATAAAATTTTGACTTTTTCAGACACAACCTGAAAGTGCTCTATTCTTAGAATCATGGATTCTGTCTTAGTTCTCAAACTCAAAATTTCAACGTGTACAACCAGGAGAGAATTTGTCAGACATGGGCAAAGGATTAGCATTGCAAACGCAGTATGTAATTCTGATCCTATAATGGGGAAGCAGCTGCAACCTCTGCATCTTCATATCATATCTCAGATGCATTCAACCCTGTATACATTGCACAGTACACAAGAAAGTGTCCTTTGTTTTATTCCATTTTGATTTTAATGACACAATTTTAAACCTGATATGGAAACCCCAGGTTTTTTACTGAAACACATGAAGGTGTTGTTCATCAAACAAATGGGTTAAGGAATTATTTGGGTGCTTCAGAACAAAGAATTATTCTGGCTATCATCACGGACATTCTGAATGGGAACAATTTACCATGAAGGGCTGAGGCTTCAGGAGCAGGATAATGGTAAGTGTTAGTTTTGTTCACTTTCTATACCATTGAAGAAATAAAGAGGCTGTAAGTGGATTCATTTTCCATTCAATTGTGAAGTGGCAGTCAGAACAAAAGATGAAGGCAACAAAGTTCAGACTGAAATGATAAAGAGCCAGAAAAAGAAAGGCAACTTTACGAAAATCCAAATAATGTAAGTTTTTTTGTTTAGAAACAAAAGTAAAAGCAAAGTAAATTTGCCATGCACTCTGAAGTCATAAATGATGAAATTAATTCATACAGTGCACTTGCATACACAGGTGCTGCCATTATGGATATATATTATAAATCTGCAGGGCACTAAAGTGATTACTCTTTCCCCTATGTCTCTGAATGCCATATTTTTCCAGCATGCTGGATCCCATCTGGTCTCAAACTTCTGTCATTCTTCAGACATTTCAATTTCTTGATTACCTGTCAGGTTATGACCCTCAATTGTTTTTCTTTTTTAATATCTCTTGCTGTCCACTTGGGAGATGTACATGTGTTTCTGACATCTGCCACCCAACCCTCTCCAGGAGCCCCACGACAAAGCACTAATTATTATGTTTATTTCAATGGTATCCTCACCTTCTTTCAAGAAAAGACCCAGGTTTTCTCCCACAGCACCCATACTGATCATAGTTCTTATATTTGTGCTCTTCCATAGTTTACTGTAACTGTCTCCAGGTTTTTCTTTGTGAAAGAATGTCCTTTGAATCCAGAAGGATTGCTCCTCAAGGTCACAGCTGAAGGTGTTATGCAGCAACTATTTCCATTGTACTCCTTAAATGGGTAAGCTTATTTTCAGTTCCATTGCCAGCCAGGACTATATCCCATCCCTTGATCTTCTTATGAGGAGGAATTCTTCAATTTCTATTCATTCTAAAAACAAAGGCATGATTGATTGTTTTGAAAAGTGAATTCTTTTGTTACTAGAAGAATCAAATTTTAAATCTGGATCCTTATTTCCACCTTTCTTCCCCCGTTCTTCTCATTTTAATGGCTTAATAGCATGAGAAACATATGAAGAAATTCTTGCCCTACGTAAATATGCAGCAGGTGTGAACTTTTGATCTGGACTTGTAAGCTAGTCTTTGGTTCCTTGTGATGACAAAGGATCATTCAGAATCCAGGGGTTAACCACTTTTGTGTTGTTTTCTGTGACCACAACCATCATAAGTACTTGGTTCTTTGTGTGGAGTCCCAAGATCAAGTTGAACTTCTGTTGCTGTTGGGGCAGGAATGGGAACCCTCCAGTGGAATTCAAAACAAGCAGAGCCAATGGAAAGAGCAAAGGAAAGGCTGTAGGACTCTCTTGTGTGGTTGCCAATTCCCCCCATTTCTCAACTAAATGAACCTTCCTCTCACCAAAAAGAGGATTTTTTTCCCTGCTCTGATCTAGCTGGGTCTTAAATTCATCCTATCCTGATCTTAACAGATGGCATCAAGAGCCAGTGCCTGCACATTATGTGGGTAACATGGTTTTTCCAGTGCATGATCTGTGCATGGCAATGGGATCTCTCCCTTTCAGAATCTCATTGGGGAATGCTTAATGGTAGACTTTGAACAAGTTCAAGCAGAGCCTAAGTGATAGACTGCTTATGCTAGCCAAGGTGGAAGGGACTGTGAACACCTGCAAAACCTTTGTCTCTTAGGGAACTTCATTGGCATGTATGCCAATAAACATTATCATAATCACTTTTTGGACTTAGATGCCCAAGTTCCACTGAAATCACCTTTTAGGTATGTAAGTAATTTGGCAAGATTGGATGAATAGTTGTTTTATTTGAACAGCTGAAGAGCAGTGTTGCCTAACACTATAATGTAAAAATAATATATAAAAAGATAAAATATAAAAGTTATAATGTAAAAATATATGAGCCATAAAGCTCACTTTCATTGTGCTTTTTTCTACTTTTTTCACTGCAGTGATATTTTTCTTATCTTTCACTTATGCCATTAATACATAAAATTTTATTTTCAACTAAAATCATTTGAATCTACTGATAATCAAGGGCTTTAAAGCAGCAGATGAAAGTGAGACATAGCAGTCAGCTTTTTAGGAAATTAAAGAATTTACTTCATTTGCAAATGACCGTGGTGCTTATAGAAGTAACCCCTGCATTAAAGGATTAGCATTACAAGCATGAGCAGGCCACAGTGCCCTGGAAGTGAACTTGGATTTCAGTAGGGTCATGTCTGAATGAGAATTAGTTTTTGCCAAAATTTCGCCCTCAGAGGATTACATGTTACTCTCAAGAGGCCAAGCCAGACAAAGATTAAATCCGCACATTGAAAAAAAAAGGTGCAGTTTTATTGTTCAGGACATTGCAAATTCTTGAAAAGATACAACCATTTACATTATTCAATCTACATTTTATTTGATAGTGTGATTGTCGGGCAGTAGTTACAAGAGTAACAGGGCTGATGAGCAGTTGCTTGATGAGCAGTAGGCTTCAGACTGCATACTTTAAGTGGGGATAATTTGGAAATACTGATATTTCATTTGACTGGAGCCTATAATAATGAAGTGCGCAGGATACAGCTTTAGTTATCTCATTATCTTACAACCCCAAGCAACTTTTTGACATATTATATTGATTAAAGCAAGAGAAAGTTGGGTATTTCAGCATAATTTATGCGAACTCAAACCAATAATTAGAACAGCTAATTAGCTATTGGTATCTGATTTTATATTAATCAGGAACTAAGATAACAGAAACAATACACGCAGGTCTTGTTTGGTAATAAGGAGTTTGGTTTCTCTAGCCTAGCAGTGATCATTAATTTTGCTGTGTTTTGATTTAGTGTTTGTGTTAATATATTCCAGTATGTCTGAGGATATGAAAGTAACACCTGGTGTGCTCTGTGCAAATGCTTCTCTGCTTCAGGAGAAAAGCCAAAGGGGAAATGCAGCTAAACCTAGAGCATCATTATAAACAGTCTGGTGGGGATAAATGCCTATACTTTCTAATGCTAAAGGAAAGCAAATGAAAATATGTGGTTTTGTTTGTATATATGTAAAAAGAATGCAGGGGGTAGTGCAGAAAGAGCTTTTGTGCTGAGAAGGTTTTTGATGTCTACTTGTACAGTGCAAGGGGTTATACATGCAGGTTTTTGTTTACATCTATGCTTAGTGTATGTTTGCAATTTGTTAGTGGAGGCAGTAAGCCCAATTAAAAGAAAAACCCTCTGTGCCCAGAGTTTTAATTTTGCTGATATCCCAAGACTGTCAAAGGTAGATATTCCACCTAGATTTGAGCTTGCCAGCAGTGAGCTTTGCTAGACTGGAATGAAAATAAAGACACTTCACTGCCTTTTATTTCCTCAGCTTCAAAACAGTCTCTTCTCTCCCTGGGAACAATGCTCTTCTCCTTATGCAGAACTGATCTGGCAACTCACATAGTTAGCTTATTACATTAAAAAAAAAAAAGGCTTCAGGAATAACAGGCAGGGTCACTGATCAGGAGACACAAAATCAGAGCTACCTTCACACCAAGCCAAGATGCTGGATCACTGAAGAAATGTGGCATATACTTGTCAACTTTAGCAAAGACAGAAGTATCTACTTTTTAATTTTAGTACATAAATACATCAATGTCCTTTGAAGACAGCTTTTATTCTATTACGCCTTTTCAAGAAAGGTTGGTAGCTGAATCAGACCCTTAATCAGATGGCATTTCCCACTGGTATAATACCTACAGATGAAAACAAAATTAATCTGGCTCTATGGTTCACGTTATTAAACTCATCTTTAAAATGGGAAACTGGAGCCTACCTTTATGTGACAGAAAGCCAGAGAGATTTGTTCAGACCTCCCATATATCTTACATTTAATAGTGTAAGATAGGCAAAAGCATCTTCTTTCTTACATCCATCCACCCCATGTGCATTTGCTTCCCACTCTTTTGTACTTTTATATATTATTAAGCACCCTTTCAAGCACTCTAGAATTATTAGCACATGGAAACTAGAGTTTATTACAGACAATGTATCTATACATTAGCATAGCATCTCTGGTTCAACGAGATGTGGTGGAGCTTCAGCAGGAATTTTCTAGTCTCTGAGGTGAGTGTACTGGTCAGTGGAGCTGAAGGGATAGCTACATCAGCTAATTTACACACTGCCAAATGCATTTTTGCAGCCTACTGGAAGAAAATGAAAATCCTACTCTCTAACAAGCCTTCCTGAAGGCAGTATGAGAAAATGATTACATGCATAATAAGCCCATGAAATCTCAAATCCCAGCTTTGGGCTCTTCAGAACTGGGATTTTGACTCATGCCTACTTCTGTACAAAACCTGAAAATCTAAGAAGAGTTTAGCCTATAGCAGGAATTCCTTCTACTCCTTCAGATGCTTTGTGTGCTCTCCACTTTCCCCTCCTTCCCCTTACCCCCCATTCCCTGACTGGAAAAAACCCACACACACACACATGTAAAGCAAAGCAAAGCAAAGCAAAGTCAAAAGAGAAAGAATGTGAGAATGTCTACAAAAGGTCAGGTTAAACATCTGCCTTGCCTAGTTAGCATTTCACCAAGGGGTGGCCAATGGCTGATGGCCAGGAGAGATGAAAATGTTAGACAACAGTGAGTAATCATCCTTTCCTTCACAGAAAGTGTGTTTAGACATTGGAATTGGCTGTGCAAGGAGGTGGTGGAGTCACTGTCCCTGGAGGTGTTTAAGGAAATACTGGACCTGGCACTCAATGCTATGGTCTGGTTGACAAGGTGGTGTTCAGTCATAGGTTGGACTCGATGATCTCAGAAATCTTTTCTAACCTGATTCTGTGATTCTGTGATAAAGTGACCCTTCGCTAGTACATTTTTCAACTCTCCAGCAATCTGTAGGTCAGGGCAGCCCTGAACCAAAGAAGATTTCTTTCTTCTTGATAGGCCTTGATGTTGCACAGTAAGCACTTTTCTAAAAACATTTCTAAGCCCAGAAATACCTGTCACCCTCAACAGCCTGCAACTCTGCAACTCCATAGCTTAGCCAAGTGTTATAAGAAGGATCTGATCTCACTGTGCTGGTGCGCTGTCAAATCACTTTGCACATACACTAAAAGTCAGACCCTCAACCTCCTGCAGATGTGAGGAATGCAAAGAGCCTTGAATGAAGACATAAATTCTGTCTAGGGGACAGGATTGGTGAGGAAGTTGTTGCTGCAGAGTTTTTGAGAAATGAAATGAATAGTTAAAAGAAGGGAACTATATGAGGACACTCAACTGATTACCAGCCAGGCTACAATGGCAGATGGATAACTGCTACAAATTCATGATACAAAAGCAGAAGCTGCTTTTGGGCACATCTCTTTCCCAGTACCACCTAGGCAGGACTTCATAAGTCTCAGAAGGTAGGGACACATGAAAGCTTTTTTGAAGTCCTCTACTCAGAACTCGTTTAGTTCAAATGACTCTGGTGAACGCGTGTGGAGGGCAACAAGGGAGAGACAGCTGCTCCTGCGGAGTCTCCAAATGTAGTCAGCACCACAAAAACATGCCTGGGGAGTGTTGTAACTACAGAAGCAAGTAACCCATTTCCCCAAAGTCACTTCTAGCCCACATAACCCCTGCAGGGGCTGGGACAGGAAATGCTACATTATCCCCAAGGCAATGCAGTAGTGGCATTCGGAAATTGGCAATTTCCATGGCCAAGGCTTCCAAAGTTGAATTCCAGCTCATGGGTCAGTGCCCAGGTTTTTCTGAAGAATGAACCCAAGCTCATCTCAGCTTCTGTCCAGCAGATGATGTTCAGGATGACTCACCCAGGCTTATAATATGTTGGCCCACATTTTGAATTGCCCATATCTGTGTGTACAAGATGTTACGTTTGGCACCACTTTCGGCTAACGGAGACATTTGGAGGAAGAAGGAGCTCACTCCAATTCTGTGGCTCCACACACCTTGACACCAATTGACATTGCCTGGATCACCCAGAGGTGCTGGACACAAAATGTCCAGCCACACAAACTTCGAAGAACTGTAATATACCAGCCATGCTGTGGGGGAACACAGGTCTATCATCACAACTATGAATTGTGGTCCATGTGCACTCAGCTCTATCATCAGCTGTGAGAGACCTGACTGCTATGAATATGCTGCTTTTTTTTTTTTCCTGTGGGCGGGGAAAAGAAAATAATACTTCTCATGAATACTTGTGGAGGATGACAACAAAGAAGTTATTCAGTGGGATTAAATATATTTTCATTCCACTAAAATATGTGTGCCCTTTTTTATCTTGCAGTACTTGTTCAGTGCTGGAAACAGTCAATCAAACCACAAATTTGGCTTTATTTTTAAATTGCAACCAAAGCCATAAAGCTGAACAAGGCAGAATTACCAGTCAACCAGCCAGTTCCTCTCATCTGCTATGGACCTTTGCAGCAAGCTGTTTTACAGTACCTATTCTTCCTCATAACCATATCCTTTTTCTCCAGGGGATCATTTTAAGCTTTAGAAACTGCAGAAGCCATCCTAAAGCCATTTTTCCTGAAGGGAGTACTTAAATGGAAAAGAACCTTCTTCTCATGATTTAGAGTGTGTAAAATGCTATCCTGATCCTACCAGGCTGAAAGCTGCAGTCCTCATTCTTTCCCAAGACTCTTGCATCTGCAAAGGGGCCGTTGAATGCAAAAAGGCAGTGCATGAGCTTAGCAGCACGCCCATGTGTTTTGCATTGTAAGAGGAGGCCTAAGAACCCATTTCCCTTGCACTTTTCAGAGAAACCTCCTTTTTATTACAGAAAGCTTAATCTGCTGGGATGAAAATTATAACCCACTGAGAATCCACTCAGAATCTCCAGACAATCCCATTTTCAGACACTGTATCTTTGCAGTTACTTTAAAACCTTTTGCCATTCTTTTTGTCTGTTTGTACTTTTTATTGTTGTTGTAATACCTTGTCTCCTGGTTGCTTCCCATAAAAACAGTAAATCAGGATTACCAGCATACCACAAATGAGCCTGTACTTCAAATATGTCCTTCCTGGTGAGAAGTAGTAAATATGATGAGAGAGAAAAATTGTTCCTGGGAGATTTTCAACCTAATTTAATAGACTTGAGATATCTGATTGTCCTGGGAACTCTATGCTTGCAGTTTCCATTAATTTCAGTAGCAGGTGTCTAAATATTTCTCATACCCAGAGGTTCACATATTTGTAGGAGGATGTAGATAAGGTTTGGATAAGCATATAGCAATTCTCAGGTTAAACAAAGCAGAACTTTTTGCCTCTTGTTGTTCTCCTAATGCTAATTTATTGCTGCATATTAAATATGCAGGTGATGAGTACGTACCAAGCTGATCTGAGAGAAAACTAGAGGATGGTTTCTATTTCCAAAAGCACAGTGCCCTCTGTGTAGATGTGGGGTACAATTTGTAAACTCTATTTAGAGAGTCTGAAACTTCTTCGCTTGACTTCTTAAATTTTGGGAGGAAAGAAAAAGGGAACAAAGGTCATTGACGACATCATCTGTTTTCAGAGATTTGTTCTCTTAATCTAAGCCATTTTATTCCTCCCCTCACCACTTTTTGGTCCCTGTAGGGAGGAGTATGCCCTATCCAAGGATAAACTTGCTGTGATTCAGAAGAAAGGAAGCCCACAACTCTCAAAGAGTACATGACTCATGCTTCTGAGGAGATGTCTTGCTATTAATGTAGTGCATCAGTAGCACAGTGATTTAAAGACAACTACAATGAGAGGACAGTGGCACAAGTCTTCTCTGAAAGGTAAGTTGCTGCTTAGCTGGTGACACACACACACACACACACACACAAGTTTGCTTAGTTTTTGTCTGGTAGCTTAGACTGAGCAAATAGCTGTGAAGTGACAAATCTGCCTTAGTGCCTTAGCCCCACCACAAGGAGACATCTGTGTTATCAGGGAGCTCTGTCCCCACAGCTGCCTTTGGCCCAGCTCAGAGTGTGGCCTATGGACTGCATGCCCAGGGCAAGGAAATAGTGTTCACCTGCAGCCACAGCACAGCAGTCCATCAGTCTGAGGCAACTGTCCTTTACTTAAGGGGTTGGCAGGGACAGTCTGTCCAAGTGGGATGAGGAGTCCGTTTTACTTTCTGCCCAGCAATGAAGAACATGTGCTACTCACATCCACCTCCTCTCGGACTGGTCAAGTTCCAGCCTTTGACAGGCCAGGACCAAGGGGCAAAATGTTACCACTTCGTTCCTATCAAGGTTTAAATTGCAGCTTCAAAATTTGATTCATAAAGTGAACATTGGAGCCCTGCTTATATAATCCATGGGTCATATTGTTTATTTCTGAAATGTTAAATATCTGAGAAGTTTTGGTAGTTTTATTTTTTTTTAATTAAGTTTGGTTCTTTTCTATTTTGTTAGTTGTTTCCCTTATACCACTTAAGACAGTGATAAGAACTATCATTAAAATACACTTTCTAGCAATACTGTAGTTGGTAGTGTGTGAATATGGTTTTGATAGGTGCAAAAACTAACGTCCAGGTTTTTAATTGATGCAAAACCTATTTTCCATCTTTTTGTATTAAAGAAGCTATTAATGCCTTGCAGCATGCCTAAGAGCAAGATATGTAAGCGCTGTATTTTGACCCTTTTTAAAATTTTTTTTTTCCTGATGAATTTTTTTCCTCTCTACTTCTTAATGGTAGTGATAGATTAATGCATTGCCAGATAGGCTATTTGGAAAGATAAAATAGGATAATGCCAATGAGGTAAAATGCTTCAAAGAGAGACATTATTTTAATATTTGTGGTTTTGATCTGAATCTAGGATTGTGTCTCTCCAGATTCTTCTTTTATCTATTCATTGCATGACTTGCCTTCCCACTTCATTATGACATTCTTAAATTTATATTAAGTAACCAGAATCAGGCATTAAGGATCATCTTATAAAGATGTCTTAAAAGTTGGGCAGTTCATGTTCTTGCCCGTAAGTCTAACATCATCAATTTTCTCTGAACTCTGTAACTGCAAGATATTACTTAGTTTAAAATAAATAGAAAATCATAAGCCATGCTTCTGTGACTGAAGGAGATTTTTGTGCTTTTATGATATAGAAATGCTCTGATTTATTAGATTTTCTTGCCCTTTAACTTCAGATGTATCTTGAATGTCAAGCTTGATTTTTTCATGTTTTAGTCTTGTGCATTCATTTAGAGGGCTCGAATAATTTTCCTGTTTAAATTATGCCTTTTTAAAAGGTGTCCTTTAGACAAATAGTCTCTGTTAACAAGAACCAAAATTTTACAGACAGACTAGTTTGATTTTTTTCCTCATACATTTGATTGCCATACTCCTGACTTCGAGTTGGATTTTTATAGTTTTGTTTTTTTTTTTTTTTTTTAGTGAGGAAACTGATAGAGATGATACTGTGCTTGTTTTTTTGTAATGTTCTTATGATTAGTTGATGGACTACAAGTTGAAATCAATTGTTCCTGCAACAGACTTTGAGCTCTAGTGTTTTTACCCAGTGGCTAGATCTGTTGCAGATACTCTGTTCTACATTTCAGAGTAAAAAAAATATCATCATTCCCCTCTGTGAAGGATTAGTGAGAGTGAGTGAGCTTTCAAATACCAAGCTTGTGGTTTTGACACAAGATGCAAAATGGCTAAGGGATATAAAATTAAGAGTAAGCTGGAAAAGAATGTTTTAATTAGCCTGAGATGCTATTCTGATTTCATTTTACTTTGCTGAAAATAAGTAATAGTGATGGGTGTGACTCTGCAGACAGTAGCAAGAGCTGAGTGATCCAAAGTCCTCTTTGAAGAAGGATCCTGGGATGACGCACGGCTGCTCAACCCCATCGACCTGGCCTTGCTGGCTGGGCTACTGTAGTCATATGCTTATGTTAACACTAGTTCAAAAATCAGACTAGTAGAAAATTTTGGATTGAGAAACTCCAGGTAAATGAAAAAAAGCCTGAAACTAGGGTAAGAACAATTTAGTTTTATAGGGCAGATAAAGGAAAACTTTGTTTTAAATTGAGTTGTATTTTTTCAATTATTTCTGATTATGAAAGTATTAGTTCCTTGCTTTATGACCTAGTCCTACCCCATGAGCTGGATCTTTCACAAGACAGTATTTTTTGCAATGCATATTGGTTGCTTTTTGAGCCAATATTGGAATGAGGTTCACATGGTTACTCCATTTTTCTGAAAACACCAATCCCTGGCTTTGCAATGAAAGTAGTAGTTTACTATTGTCATCAAAAACAACAGAAATATATGTGTTTGAATTAAATCCCACAAATACGACGCTTATTTGACAGCTGCTTCTGTGTTTTTCTGAGGGTTGTAATTTACAAGTTAGATTAACTATCAGTATTTTCAGCGTATTTCAAAAATAATCTGTAATAGCTGTTAAGGAAAGCAGCGACAAATCCTGGCATTAGAACCACTGGCAGTGCATCCATGCTTTTGCTGTACAATGTGTTACACCTCTTAGAAACACTCAGTTCTGCCCAAAGACAGTGCATCAAAGAATTAAAATTCAAGCACTAGAGGCAGTCTCTTTCTTTCCTCCTGAATAAATGAAGGAAAACAGAGAAGATGGAAAAATACAGAAAACAAAACAATGAATGATTTTGCCAGGATTCGTACCAAATACTGCCTTGCTTTGTCAATGCAGATTTAACTAATGTTTTCCTGTTTGAAAATTGCAATGTGTATAAAAATATATGGTACAATATTCTAGTCAGACCAGCAATTAGTATTGGCTTCACTGGGATTGCAGATTGTGACTCAATGGAAGTGGGCACCAACTCCATGGATTAGACATGCAAATGCATATGGGGAACTTGTTGTATATGTGGGAGTTATCTCACGTTGCACAGTAAGGAAAACATAGGCTTGCTAATTTTTAGAGTTTGCAACATTTATTTGCAAAATAAAACAGTTTGCTTAAGAATTTTCCAGTAGAAGATGGGCGAAACATTTTGTCTGCCTATGACCGAGACAGAGCAAATAGATCAACAGGCACAGCATTCTGCAAGGAAAGCAGAGTTAGCTGAAAGGTGATGTTACACCAGGGCTAAATCATTTCTCCCCACCAATATGTAGGATTGCCAGAGGAGGGAGGAGCACAGAGAGGGCTCCTAGGGCAGCCATGCAAGAGGGAGATGAAAGCCAACTCTCTAAACCCCAGCTGTGGGGAAGGGATGGAGGAAAGCATCCCAAAGGTGAGGGTAGGATTGCTGGAGAGAGGCAAGAGAGGCAAAGCTGGCAGAGCTGTCCCTGAGGGCTCCTGTTCCTTGCCCATAGCCTGCGTTTGAGGTGCCACAGGTTCGGCAGGGAGTCCTGTTCTCCCCTCCATGAGAGCACATCTGACTCCTGAGAGGCATGACCAAGACTCAGTTGTCCTGAGGCCGTGGCATTTTCCTTGAAAAACACATTTTTATTGCTTTACAAATTCATTATAACAAGAGACTCATGTTTAGACTGAAGGACACACTTATTATTGTCCTGCGGTTTTCAATTAATAAGTTCACAGCTAACAGTTTTTAAGTACAGTGAATCATGCAAATTTCCATATCACAGCAGCTAATTTATTTGTTTGTTGGGGAATAGCAGGTGCCACATGAATCTGTTTTGAAATTAATTCCAAGAAAGGCAGATGATTGTGGTCCGAGCCGCGGGAGGAGGGAGCCGGAGGGCGCGGCGGGATAATGTAAGGAAGGCTCTGTGCAGTGCAGGGTGTCTAATGTGGGGCATGAACGTGAAATGAGCAGCAGCACAGATCTGATATCCAGGGGACTGATCCTGAAGAACAGCCCTCACTAACGGGAGGATTTCTGGCCAGAACTAACATGACTGCATCTCCAGGTTGGAATGATAAAATCCAGGTGCTTTCTATATATGATTGCCAATTACTTCATTCTGTCTTCCATGTACAGTTCCGGCTTTTGTTCCCCAGGCAGTTTTCACTGCTGGTTGCAAACACAAGGATCATTAAGTTACAAGTTGGATTTATTTACCGTTTGCAGCTAGATCTGAGAATAGTTGTCTGTTATACCAGATTTTAATTTCAAGTCTGTCTTATGGGTATATAAGATGTGTTCTTACCTGTTCTTGCAATTTCACACAATTATGCTTTGGACTGAGCTCTGCCTGTAAAGAGCCATAACAGAGCTCAGAGGAAGACCCAGGCAAGAAAGGCACTGCTGTGCCAGAGGTTTGCATGGCACAGGAATGTGGCTTCTGGCATTGCTGCTGTAGAGCTCAGACATGAGCAAAACACCCAGAGAGTTCTGAAGAAAACATGTCAGGCTGTGGCCATGTCTAGGTGTTTGCTGAACTCCACAGGGCAGGTGCAAATGCACTGCCCTGTGTGGATGCAGCTCACTCAATGTTCATAGAGATTATCTGCAGCTCATGTGGATGCCCTCATACTGAAACTGCCACTGTATTTTTTGAACTGGTCTAGGTGGAGAAGGAAATCCAGCAGATATTTTCATGACCTTTTCTAAATAATCAATACCTTAAGCAAGGAGCTGGGCTCCAGATCCATTTCACTGAATTTTAGGCACCCGAGGCTGTCCTCAGCTATATCATTGGTGATGGGAACTTCAGAGATTATCTGTCACCTCAGACCTGGTTCCTGGATTACTGATTTAGCTGTAGAGGTGGGCTAGAAACCCTGATCTTCAAAAAGTGAGATGATTTGAGATATCAAAAGCAAGAGGAGGTTGGTTCCACACTTGCAGCACCCTTCCCACAGGTGGCAGGTCACTGACTCACCTTTCTGCTTAGCTTCCTTCTAAGTCATTCTTTTATTTATTTTTTTAAATCAAGCTGAGATATGGGCTAAACAAGTCTGCAAGCTGTGCACTTTGGCTGCTTTATGAGACGGAACCAGTCTTCCTTATTGTAGTCATCTGTGCAAATGATAGCCCCTAAATGCTTACACAATGAGGCTATATTTTAAACTGTAATTTAAATGTGAAAGTGACAGGAGGCCTAAGCAGGCTATCCAAAGGACAGATTGAATGATGTTTTTGATGTTTGAAATGAGATGAAAGAGTCACTGATACGGAGAAGCCCATTCGAGATAATGGCAGCGGAAGAGGAAATGGTTCCTGCAACACGAGAGATGAAAGTGGAAGCGGGAAACACTTATGTAGCTGTGAGAGGAATTTGTCTGGTTGTGACTGAAAGAGAAAAGATGCTGAAAAGAAGTAACATTATGAAAGTAAAGAGGGGGAAATGGTGATGAACACTCTTTAACAGGGAAATAAAACTACTGATCAGAAATAGGCAAAAATTTAACCAGAGTGTGATAGTACTGAAAAGTTTCCTGATGCATCTCTCCATATAGTATGGACATTCACATTAAGTGATAAGATTTAATTGAAAATATATTAAACTGAGTAACTCCTCTGACTGTCTTACATGTGTGAATTTTTTCATGTTTTTCATTTTGTTTAACCATCCAGAATGGGCAAACTGCATAGTTCCAGCAATTCAAGGAACCTGACTTGAATTTGATGGTTCCTTTTACAACCCATAAAACTCATATGGATAATAAAGAGGATTTCTGACCTTCCACATTAAGATCAGTCTGACTGCTTCCCCCATATTTAGCCCATCTGTCTTCTGGATCTGTACTTCTCTTCAACTGTGAAAAAAGCCCCTTACAGAAATGGGTTAAAAAAAAAAAAAAAAAGAAATTGCTTAAACTGCAGTAGACATGAAAGTACTAAAACAGTGTCTTTAGATGTGATTTACATTTTTCTGTTTGATGGAAGAAAACTTAGATGTCCCAGTGTTTTCACTCAGTGAAGATAATGTCAGGGCATCATAGCTGACAGAATTTAGAATATCCCAAAAGCTAACATCAAAATGTTGGGGTTTTTTTCACATTGAGAGCAGTTACTGATTCCCAATGACAGAGTTTTTGTAGCATCACTTGCAACAGGAAAGTTTTTCCTTTGAAACAGAAAAGGAACCATATTTTTTCTAACACAATTTTACATGTTTTAAGTAAGAAAGAAAAAAGTAACATAGAAGATATTTGTTGTAACTAATATGACCCCTGTGTACTAAACTGAATTCAAATTCTGGCCACAAATACATTTAATATGTAGAGAGTCCAGTTTGTAACAAAAGCCTTCAGAAACTCAATTGCTGGAAGAAAACAAATCCTGTAAGTTACAGCACTCAGGTAGACCCAACAAAGTCAGTGGAGATATCTTCTTTGTCAAGGTGGACTTTAAATCTTGGTCTGGCAATAAACAAAAATTACACACTGAAGAACTACTTAAATACCAACCAGCTCTCAGGGGAAAAGAGAGCATGAAAAAGAGGATCAGAAAGAGAGAAGGGAATGAAACAACCAGAAGGGAGGAAAGGAAAAAAAAAAAAAAAAGACACAGGCTGGAATTGATCTAGAGGATAAATAAAGGTAAAGGGCATGTTTAATTCAGGGGAGAAGAAAATGTCAGAAAAAGAGACAGAGGGAGAATGACAGGGAGAAATAATTGTGGAAAAAACAATAATAGAAAAAGGAAGGCTTAAAATAAGAATGAATGTTGGGAATGCTGAAGAGGTAGAGAGAAACAATGTTAAGAGGGAAAGAGAAGAAAGACTGGCATGAGCCCTCGGTGGCACTGTGAGGAGAGAGGCTTAAAAGGAGCCTCTGCTAAACAATAGAGGGATGTGAGACAGAGGCACCAGGGGGGCAGCACGGATTAAATGAGAAACACATGTAACCGTAACAAAGACTCTGAGATGTACGCAATGAAAGCATGTTAAGAGGGAAATGTTTTGTGTGTGTGCGCGTGCATGTGTGCTTTCACATGCTGGGAAAGATTCTCTCTCCGCCCCAAGTCCCCTCCACCACCCAGCAACCCAAAGCACCTCAGTCTCAGGAACAAAAGCAAAGACGACTCACTGTCGTTCTGGACCTCAATTACTATTTATGGTGTTATTTTTCTACCTTCCCTTTCTCAATTTTCAAACAGGCACCTCTGTGGTTGCTGCCACGCCGTCAAATCCATTTTAAAAATTCTCTCTTGCTGTGATGGCCGCAAAAGATGTGACAATTGGCAGGCTGCTGCTATGCTGAAACTAGTGTTTGTCGTGCTGATCAGTTTTCTAGCCATTTCCTCGTAATCTCAAGATAGTTCTCTGTACCTGCTTATTGTCTTTTCCCCTGGAAAGGAAACATTTTAGGATGGAGTTGTCTGTGCTGTGCAGCAGCCAGTGATGAGGAATATTAGCAAAGTCTCTCCTGTGATTGCCATAGATCACTTTTCACTTTTGAGGCATTCAAAATTGGCCTTTCCTTGATTGGAAGAAGGTATTTAGCTGCAACACTCTTTACAAAAATTATACCAGGGCTCACTGAAAAGGCTCCAGGCTTGCAGGGAGATTATGGCAACACCTACACAGATCGATGGTTGTACCTTCTTATCCTGTGCAGCACGGGTGGCCAAGGCTCTGTGGCACAGGTTTATCGTGCCAAAGTTTCAGACTCCCCGCTTGTAACCCCGTGTGACAGGTGAGGATCACAGATCCTCAGGGTAATTTTGTCTTATCCAAGTCACCCACAGAGTACAGTGTGAGGCAAGAGTGCATGGGCAAGACAGGCCAAAATGCTCAGGTTTGTTCTGTGCCTGGAGAAACAGTAAGTGCTGTTCCCTTTGTGTCCTTGCTCTTGTGAGGGTGCAGAGTGGAGGCAGGTTCCTCCGGGTATGCACCGGCTGTGTCCGCAGGAAGGTGGATTGAACACCCTGATGTCCTCTCAGAGCCAGCTGGCTGCCAGCTGTCCCACAGCTCCAGCCTGCTCTGCCCTGACAACAGTTCTGTTACTGGCTCAGGGTCTGCACCCATTTCTCTATCAGCCATCTCCTCCCTGGCACCAGGACAGCAGATACACCACGACCATGGAAGCAATGTCTGTCCTGTGCAGCCATCTGATGGGAAAGGCAGCTGCTGGTCTAGCTGGGGAATGGGCCCCTGCAGGCACCTCATCTGAGCCCCAGTCTCAGCAGTAACTCAGCACATCCTTCCCCTGGATTAAGGAACCTACTTGTTACTCAGTTCTCTTCTGCAAAACAGCACAGCAGCACTACCTGTGTTTCCTGCTGCTCAGAAAGGTGGCAAGAGAGAGCTCCTAAATCTACATACAGCATTTGGGATGTTTGAAGATGTCCTTTAAATATTGACTGTTGCTGATGCTTTGTGTAGATTTTGCTTTTTCAAAAAAGAACTACAGTGAGAGTTGAACTGGTCACTTGGGGCAAGAAAAGAAGGATGGAACAGGAATAAAATACAATTATTTACAGTGTAACTGAGAAGTTTTTTTACACAGAGGGTAATAGAAGCAACAAAATGAGGAACAGTTGTTGTCAGAACAGCCTCATAGTTCCTGGTTAAATTTTTATTTTAATACTCTTTTGTACCATAACCGAGAAAAAAGAATTCTCTTGAATTACGAAGTGCAACATCCTGGGCAAAGGGGGGGAACTGCTGTGAGTACTATACAGTTCTTCAAGGAGAGAGTGCTCCTCGAGGAACTTCTTAGGTACTTTTCAATGCAGGCTCAGGTTGTTAAATTTGGATCAAAACCTGCAAAGAATTCTATACTGCCCTGAATCTATTTATGGCTACATTACTGGGAGATTGCAAGGATGAAGTTATGTAAGTGGATCTGAATTTCCCAAAGGTCTGAGTCATATTTCCATGCCAAGAAATTCACATTATTGAGTTTTAAAACAAATAATCATTAATGATGATCTTAATGATCATTGGCATTGTTCCTGTAGAAGAGCCAGGGAAATGTCACCCAGTGCAATTGTTGCTGCTAAGGGGTTAAACACTTTCTTGGCTAAGGCTGCTTGCTGACCTGGCTGAAAGAGAAAAAAAAGTTATAGGTCAGTGAGTGAGATTGCCGTTCCTTTAGAACTGCTCAGGAAGATTACAATAAGTGTGTGCAGACTAAGCTAGGAATTAGAGACTAGGGAGTGCTGATTTCAGTTCTTTCATGTGCAGCCTTTGGGCTGAAATCCAGGGAACTGTATTGGCATAAACTATTCCAGTAACAGAGGATATATTGCTAGAGCCCACCTAGCCTGGGGGCTTGAGCATCACTGTGCCTCAAACTGCTGACACTTGGACAGGGAACTGACAGAAGAAAAGATGGATTGGTCTGATCAACTAAGTAGAGTCATGACTAAATGATTATGTAGGGTAAAAGGGGATCTAGGTAAAAAGGTATTATTAATAATCTTTAGATTTCTCTCTCTGAGACTTGTTCTTGGATGAAGACACAAAAGGAGGTGGTGAAGGCAATATTGAACATACGTTCAGAGAAATAGTGCAGCGTTTCAGTCAATGCACAGGACAGAAGGGGGTGTAAAAAAGATCAAATTCTGCAAATGGAAGACTTGATCTAACTGCAGGCCCTGGTTTGGAGCCTTGGAAATGAGCAACAGAGAAGGTCCTCAATCTGCTATTTCTCTGGGTGGGCAGCAGCAGAATAAAGACAGCTTGAGTGCTGTCAACAGTAGAGATTAGAACTGATATAATCAGAGCTATATAATTTACCAACAGCAATATCTCCTCCTTAGCATTCTGAATGTCTGGCTATGTTGGGCAGCCTGTGTCAGCCACATTTATAACTGAAAGCCAGCTTTTTCTTTTAGAAAGGTTTTGATAACCTGTCTGAGCTTGCAAGCACCCAGCACCCTCTGTCATTGGCTGGCACCTGTTCACACAAATGTAACAGTAGTAGTATATTGCACTGTGGAACAGCAATTGGCTCTTGACAATATGACCATGAACAGAACCACATTCAGCTACAGCCATACCCAGCTTTTGGTGTTAAAAAGAGGTAAATTCCAACAGTGAATTCATCAACAGAGATTTGGGTAGGAGGAGAGACAAGTGGCTATGCACTGGTTCAAAACTCAAGTCACAGATGTAGATCAGTCAGGCAGAGGCTTGGAAGTGCCTCTACAGGAGTTCTACAAAAAACTAAATAGTGAATCTGAAAGCAATTCCTTAGAGTTTTCCCAGATGAAGCAGAAGGCAGGGTGCAAAACACAAAGTGGAAATCAAATGGGAAATCTTTCTGGAGAAAACCACCTGGAGGCAGATTGATTTCAAATGTGGCCTTGAAAATCACTCTGAAACTTTAGTGGACTGCCTTTAATGCACTAAGACAAGGACCATCTCCCTTCTGTGCTGACCTGTGCTCCATGCAATTACCTCTCCAGCTGATTGTACAGTCCTCTTCCTCACAACTGGGAGCTATTTTCATAGACCTCATTGTTTTAGACAGTTTTAGAAATGATGGTCTATTTCTAATGCAAGAGAGCCCTAACAGTGGCTTCCCTGCTAATGGACTGTAATTACAGGATTGATCCCACATCCCTGGCAACATGAACCTTTCTGTGCTTTCTAAGGCAGCAGCAGCATAAATCAATGGTCGCTACTACAAACTTCAGAAGATTCAGGGAGAACAAACCTCAGCATATACTTTGTAAAGTTTTCTAAATGGGGGCAACACACACCTGATTAGCATAGCATCATTAACTTATCTCCATGGTCATGTGAAGAATTGCTCTTGAACTGCACTTCATTTAACAGCTGGCAAGAAAAGGGTCATTTTCAAAATGGGTCTTTACACTTGAGAGTGGCCCTATCTGTGTAAGAGGCAACAGCAGGAGCCGCAGAAGACATAGAGCAGATGTTGAGTAAGGTTCTTCCCTTGGGAAAGAATGATCTCTTTCTTACATGAAGATATAGCACTGGCACATTTTGGACAGGAGCAAGGATAGCACAGCATGGATATTGACTTTTCAGTCTCTCATGGAAAAGTGTCTGCAAATTCAGGTTAATAAAGAGAAACACTTAACTGTGAAGTAATAATGAGAATGCCTTTCAGTATATTAATGAAAAAAGGATAGTTAAGCCATACTTTTATATTTGAAAGCAACATATCTGTTATGTTACCTTACCAAGACTGAACTTACAAAACATAATAGATCTGATTCTTCTCACCCTATGTGTTTTGACAGGAACCGTTAAGCATGTTGCACAAAAGCCTTGGTCCTTGTCACAGCAATTTTTCAGCTCTGCCTGCCCATATACCCCATTGATGTGAGTTCTGACCCTGACAGGCAGACTTGGCCTCCTGGCTTGACTTCAGACCTGCCTCATCACTAGAGACTTGTCTGCCAGTCTTGGCTCTAGGCTGAAGCCAGCTGCTGTCCCTGGAGCTGCTCTGCTAAGGGGCTATGCTGTCAGAGCTGTGCCCTGCCCAGCTCTTATTGTTATCTCAGCTCCTTCCTCACCTTTCTTTAGACAGCTGTGCTAAGAGAAGACCCTTTTGTCTGAATGATCAGTTGTTTGTGTCCAGCAAAGACATCTAGACCCTCTAACTCTTATTTCACTGCCAGTAATGCCATGACAGAGCAGACATGGTGGGGTCCTAAAGCAAGCTTATGTAGTGAACAAATGTGTCATTGAGAGCCAGTCCCTCTAAGGTGGACACACTAACACTCAGTGTACCAAGAGTCTTTGTCAGATTCAATTGTTCTGAATGTCCTAGAGGATGATCTTTAATTTAACAACAGAAAAATGTTTACTTCTCATGAATCAAGAATCTGTGTACACTGTCACATCAATAAAACTGGTGAGTAAGAGCAGTGGTTCAATTAAACTCTGAGGGAAATGATCCAGTGATTTATCTGAACCTATTGCTGCAACCAGAAAACTTTGCTGATTATTAATGGTGAGAGCAGTTTCATCAGGTTTTTCTCTTCTTGTCATCCACTATGGTCCACATACAACAACAAAATGTTGCCTGAGGGGACAGAAAAATAACACCCCTGCTCTCATTAAGTGCACCCAGAAACTAAAAGGTTGGCTAAGAACTTTGCATATGTGACTTTGCACAACATGAGGTCAATTGGGTCCAGACACAACAAGAACAAACAGACAAAAAGGAAGCCAGATGAAGAAGATGTGAGTCTGGGACTGAATCTTGGTGTTAGTGTCCAGCTGGCCTCGTTATTAGCCAGATGGCAGGTTCAATATCAAGCCCCTGGAAGGGTCAACACAGCAAATTACAAGATCTGCCAACTGGACTTAGGAAAAGAGACAAAAAGGGGAAAAATAAATAAAATAAATATCCCATATCTATCATGTCCATCTGCTGGGCAGAGGAGCAGCCAGAAAAGGATTTCTTATAGCCTAACGTATGTGTGATCCAGGGCTGGAGCAAAGTGGTAATTCCTCAGAGTACAGATAATCCCAAGATATCTAATCCTTGCATGATACAAAACAATAACTTGTTTTGCAAACATGTTCAAGGCAATCTTTTTCTACATCTATTGGATTAAGTCTCTCTTATCTTCTAGCACTTGCTTCCATACTCCCATTTCTCTGTTTGCTTGCCTTTGTCAGGGCACATGAGGAGTGGCAAAATAAGAAGTGTAGAAATGTGGAAGATGTGGCATAATTTGCTACAAAGCACTTGGCACAGTCTCTTTGATCTTAATGCCAGTCCAGATCATCCTGAAAAGTTCTGCAATGACCTTCCCAAATTATACCCTTGAATCAATTTGTTACCCATGCTGTGCATGGCGTGTGTCCTTAAAATGAGCTAAAGATTTTTGTAGCTATCTACTCCTCCAGTCCTTCTCTAAAAAGGCTTCCTTTTTCAATCTGAATTTTGGGCTATTATTGTCTTTTTTCAAAGTACAGTGGCCACATTTAAATTTAAAAAAAAAAAAATCTGATAACCTAACAGACATTCTCTGGGACTTCAGATAACTGGACAAATTGGAAATATCATCTGGAAAAGACATCACATTTTCCAATTCTCCTTCACTATTTTCCTTTAAGCAGAAGATCCCACAAATACCAGACTAGAAGAAATGCTGCAATAACATCTAGGACCATGAAATCATTTCAAACTTGCACTTAAAAACTGCCTGATGTTTGTGGCCAAGTAATAATTATGGTCCATATATTACATGATGTCTCATGCTGGTCTTGCTGCACCTTTTGCAGAACTAACTTAGGACTGCTTTTGCTTGTGGATAAATCTCAATGTGTTTTGGGCACAAAGATTTGGTGCTTTGAGCTGGGAGTCTTTAGATGGACCCTGTACAAACTAGACTGTCTTATATAGGATAATGCTGTTAGAGGAACACAAGAAAAAGGAATATCAGGTGTCATATTTGAGTCATAAGGCCCAATGTGGTTATTAAAGTTAAATCCAAAGTTCAAAGTTACATCAAGTCTCTGAAATACTTTTTTAAATGGCTACATTTTGGTTTATCTATCTTGTGTAGTAGCTTAGCAATTATGGTAGGGTAGCATACTTGCAACAATTTTATTTCATGGAGAAGTTCTGCCCAAGGTGACAGGATGTTTGAACCCTTTTTCTGTTCCAGATAGGATTGTGGGGAACTGGGAACCAATCAGGAAACAAGCTTTTAACAAATATGTCTGATCTAAACTAAAACACTGATGTGGATGCACCTGTAGCCAGTTGGTACAGCACAGTTCATGTCTAACTAACATTTCTCTAATTCCCAGGCATGGCAGCTATACCCTAGCTCTAGTCCATGCTGATCCCTGAGCCATGTCCACCACTTGTCTGGAAGAGTATGGGATTGTCTGGTCTAAAGACATGCCACATACCTTTTTTATGGCTCTATAGTATGGGCAGTGCTGTGTCAGTGCTTGGGATGTGCCCTGACCTTACTCAATTTACTGGCAAGGGGGTAACTGTGGAGTCCCAGGAAGGGTTATAGGTGTGAGGACATGGGGAGGAAAGCCAGATTCAAGTGCCACCTCCAGTAGATGTGCTGCTTAAGTCTGAGTGGATGGGTGGTTTATATTTCATGGAGCTAGAGACTATGATAATCCTGTGATATATTACGATCTTCCTAAATTTATCATCAAGTACTACAAACAGTAATATTCGCAGAGAGCTAGACTAGTAACTGGAAATTTGAGCAGGAAAGTAATGGAGAGCCCACAACAAATCTCTCTCCTCTGGTCTACCTGTGTTCCTATAGGGAAAGTTTGATGAGGGCAGACTCTGAATGAAATACTTGCTACTCACTTAAAGCTGCTTTCTCATCTGCTCTGCATAAAGTGTATGCTATGTGCATACAGCTGGTGTGCACGTGCAAGACACCCAAAGTCAAAAACATAACAAGAAGGATATGTGAGGAAAAATCCCAAGTTATAAAAGAAACAGAGATGAACTGTGAAATTTTAAAATACTCGGTGAAGTAAATATATAATTTTTCAAGAACTCCTACAGGCATCATGGATACTGGGTCACAATTTTCCATGTTGATTTCACCATTTCTTGACTTTTCTGAGAATTTTTTAATTTATCAAGAAAATAATGAAAATGGAGACAGTGGCTGGAAGTTGACCAGTTATGTAGTCTGCAAAAGAGTTTCTCAACAAGGAAAAGACACACATGGGCAGGTGTGCAAGAACCACAGCAAGCTGAGGTAGAGACTAACGAAAGTAGGAGAAGCAGAGAGCTTGAAGCTGTCCCTCCTGAACAGTGGAAGAATTACAACATTTTAGACAAAACCAGCATTTCTAGTAAGTGAATCACAGAGAATTCTCCTATAGCTTGAGTCAGCAAGAGCAATGTTAACTTGCCTAATCCAGAAGAAATTTTTATCACTCTTCACTTCGTACATGACGCTGACTCAGTGCAAACCTTCAGGAGGCAATATTTATCCTAGGAACGTCTTAATGTCAGAAGGCAAAACAGTAACACAGCTGCAACCACGTCACTGAAGCCATGGCAAACCACTGAAAGCAGGTCTCTACAGGGTGACCAAATCTGTGGAAGTGAGACCCATGTGAGCTGCTGTGCCCATTACCATCTTTATCCTTTCACCATGTTTGAGATCTGGGTTCCAAGCTAGCAGCCTGTGGCAGCAGGTAGCAAAGACACACTTCTGCTGACATGCAATCCCCAGAGAGAAATATGTGACAAAATTGTACTCACTAGGTAATGTCCTATTTATGGCTTGTGTTTGGGAATGGCCTTATCTATGTTCCTTCATACACTGAGTCATTAAAGCCTCATTTTAATTTCCTTTTGTATCTTACTCTTATCATCCAGATAATTTTAGTGTCTTTAATCAACATTTGCAGAAGTAAACAATGCTATGCTAATAACTGTGTTGTGCTACAAACATTTCCTAAGTCATGAAACATTACCACAAGGAGGATAAATGTTAGATTGTCCCATTTTTAGGAAAAAGAGACTGGTAAAGTAAGTGGTCCATGATTATAATAGTCTATGTCAGACTGGGTATTCCACCCTGTCCTGTCATGGTCCTGTGGCAGCTGACCAGGCTGAGCCGTGGCCTTCCGAGAGCGTCTCCCCAGGCTGGGGCCCAGGACGATGCAGGAGCTCACACTCACAGTGAGCAGCACACACAGCACGGGGGAGCAGCAATCACAGCGGCACAAGGAGCACACGGGGGGCTCTGTGCGGGTTCCAGGGGTCGGGTTTATTCTGTAACCTGAAGAGTTCAGTGACAAAGACCCCAAATAGGTGGGACGCGGCCCTTAAGTACTGACGGGGGGCGGGGTTTACAACAACCAATAGGGAGAGGGCTGGGGAGGGACAATGCTGATGGATGGGTTGGGGAACCAATGAGGATGGGCAGGAGGCGGGACCAAGGATAAGGGGCCAATGGGGCATCGAACTGGGGAGAACATTCCAGAGAAATTCCATATAAGGACAAAAGGGGCGGGAAGGCCAACGCACCAGCTGGGAGAGTGGAATTAAAATAAATGTATATAAGGCTCCGGGATGTCTTTGGATCATCCAAACTGTGGGGATAACACAGCCCTGGGTCTGTGTTATCAGTAGGCCCTTTCAGAATCCTGGTCAGCAGGCCCCCTGGCCTCCACACTGTCCTTTATTTAAGTACTAGAGAGTTCTTAATTTCAAGTTTTGAAATTCTGAAAAAAATCTCATATGTGAATGTCTATAAATTTAATATGAAGAAAAAATACCCAAAACAACAACATCAACAATATACTAACAAAAAACTCCCCAACCAAATCAAACCCGAAAAACCAAACCCAAACCCAATAAACTAAACACCAAATATAATGAAAGATTTATTGTTATCCAGTGAAAGACACTGTTTCTGTAACAGGGAAATGAATGACTAGAGGAAGAGATACACAAGTTACCACTCATTACCTTTTCCAAAAGGAAAAAGCAACGATGATGTACAAGCTTGTTAACAGATATGACACCCCAACTAACCATGAAGCACAAACAGTTGGGATTTTACTGCCAAACATCTTGATCTTATCACTATCACATTTCATGGTTAAATAATAAAGAAGTGAATGTGAAGTATTCTCTCCAGTGACATCCCATAAATGGAAAATGTGGAAGATGGAATGTGCTATGCAAGTGCAAAGCAAAATCCGGGCTCATTGATTTTGCTGGAAATTAAGGCCTACATCTATAGTTTATGCTTCTATAGCACATTCCATCTTCCCTGTGTTATTGCCTCACCAATTAGAAAAATTAAAAAGCCAAGACAGAAGGCAGTAGCTACAACATTCAACAAACAGCACAGAATCCAGGACTTGAAGAAAAGAATTCATGTTTTTCATAGAAGGATAGATGATAGCAATCTTAAAGTCCTAAGACAGCCCCATGATCCTTATCTCCTATTCTAACTTATTTTTCAAGTTGTTGTCTTTTTGGTTTTTTGGTTTTTTGTTTGTTTTTTTTTTGTAGTGCCACTATGACTTAGCTGCCTGGAATCAGTAAACAATGGGAATATGACTGTTTCTGGCAGAGCACATAAGACATTTTTTCACTATAACAGACACTCAAGATTGTCTGATTGAAAGAGGCAAAATATGCCCAGTCAAATTAATGTATTGGCCAGACAATAAAAACCAGCATCAAACCAGTATTTCAGACATCATGCAATAAAGTTTTGCTATATACAGGTTTATAAGCAGCAGTAGGGGTTGCCTTGAGCAGATACAAAACAAGGAAGAGAATGCTTCTTTCCCAAAGCCAGGTGGCCTGCCCCACTCGCCTGCAGGTGAGAAATCATGAAGGGTACCAGTCCCTGGCCCCTTCCAGCTGATGTGCAAGTCTGAGCATCACCAGGAAGCCTGTAGAGGTGAGCAGAGGGATCAGTCATGGTCTATGCCCTGATCCTGTGCTCAGTGACTGTTGCTTGCATAGTAGAGACACAGACAAATGTCCCCAGTGCCACATGGATGTCCCTGTCCCAGGCCCCTCTCAGCCTCCCTGTCAAGTCTGTCCTGCTGAGCTGCTGGGGCTGGTCTGGTCAGCCCAGGTTTGGGGACAAGCAGAGTTCACACTCCTGTTCACATGCTGGGTGTGCTGGATATGGACAGGGCAGGGCACATCCAGTGAAGCCCAACATCAGGGAATCTGAACTCAGCTGCACATCCAGAGCAGCCCCACTGAGGGCAGCTGATAACCCAGGAAAAGCCAAGAATCAGGAAGGAAAGAGCATAGTCTTACTGCTTTGTTAGCTACTGTTTCATTCTTCTGATAGAGCAGACGCAGCCAAAGATTGCAGTGTCCCAGCTGGCACTTGGCATTTAGACATATGAGCCTAAGGGGGGGCAGTACCAGTTCTGGGTTAACCTGAACTTCTGTTTATAATTCCATCATAATTTTATCATCTATCATAAGCATTTTCACTAACTTCTAGAGATCCTTGAAGGGTACGTGGTTTCAAGGACAGGTTAGATAATGTTTGGTCTAAAGTAAAGGCCCAGCACTTTTTGTGTGTATGCTTCTGAAAAATACATTGACAAAATTTGTGTGGAAATAAAATTTCTATACATACTTAATCTGGTCAGAATTAGATCCTAGACAGCTGGGAGATATTTAGATGTTATTTAGACCTGGTGACCCACAAAATCTTACAGAAGGCCTGTTTTCACAAGAAAAAAAGTCACATATTTCCAGATAACTGAAGAGTGGAGACTTCTTGGAGCAAAACAACTCCTGATTCAAAGTTCTGTTAAGACTAAACTCTCCTTGGCCTCTATGAACTTGAAATAAACTTGAAAGCAGATCTTGAGCACCATATTACTTTATTTTTTTGCATAAATTCTGCCTAAAATGTCAATAAAGGAAAGAGATCTAATTATTATCTGGAAAACAGCTGCCTGATGCACTGGGAAAAAGTGCCACATATTCATCCTGTTCTTTCCTACTTTGATTTTCATGACACAAAATATTTGGTTTCATTTTTCTTTTAGCAGATAGATGCCAGCATGAACTGATATGAGGATGTCACTTTTCATAAGTAAATTCCTACAAGCTCACTGTTTAATCTTTCTGATTGGCAAGTCTAAGGAACCTGCACTGCTAATCAGTGCACCAGCATCAAATTAAAAACAGTCCTCTGTCATGCAGATGATTGGTTGGCTAAAGCAAATAAGACAGGAGTCCAAGAAGCTGCTGTGCCTTTCTCTGTGAACTGAGCAAATGCTTTCATGTCAAGTGTTTCTATGCTAAAAAATCCAGGCAGAACACCCAGGGAAACCAGGCAAAAAAGGCAGATGTTTGGACTGACTACTCACTACAATTTGATTGACACATTGGTTGGCTTTGCTTAGTTACTGAGGAAACCTTCATGTGAAATGGGATGTTTCCCAAGAATTGAAAGGCCACCTGCAACTCCAACCCTTCCTTCCTTCCTCCTCCAAGTTAAATGGTACCACAGGGATTCCTGTACTGGAATGTTAGTATGTCTGATCCCTCTGCTTGAGTTCAGGATAGTGGTATTAAATGGGTTAGAGATTGAGCTCATATAGCAAATGGCAAGCAAGAGGTTATTGAATTATTTCAGACAAATATTTATAGGTCAATTACCCATATTCCTCCATGCATTCTGTACCTGGCCAACCACTTACCCATTTGTGTTGCTATTGCTGGCCCAATATCTTGGCCAATGTGTGGGAGTTGGAATATTTTGAATAAACTAAGTCTAAGGAGAATAAAACATTGCAGACAGCTTTCTCGCTAGACATTCCTAAAAGACATATTCAGGGAAGCAGTAATTCAAGAATAACTGGATAGGAAATTGCCCAATCAATGTAGTTTGATGTTTACATATAGTTTCACAATATGCTATTATGTTAACCACTTGATTGGCATATATTTATGTTGTGGTGATTTCCAAGCACTCAGGAACGTGGACCCAAGAAAGGGGTGATTTCTTTGGGAGGTGAAATGATTGTCAAATACAAAAAATACTGATTGCTACTCCACTTTGCTTATCCATTTCTGATGTCCTTAACAAGAGAGATGAAATGGCAAAGCCCGGTGCAGCTGACAGGTCAGAGATGAGGAACAACATTTTCTGAAACCAAAGAAGTCCAGAGCTTTTGTGTTTATACTTTATTTTGCACAAAGTGCTTCCAAAATCTCCTGTCAAAGCTCTCAGCCCTAACCTGCTTCCTGCACCACGGTGAGCAGAGCTGAGCCTCTGATGGCTCTGGGAGGCCAGCACTTGTCTTTGCCTTCTGTTCAGCCTGCTCAGCCCTGCTGGCTCCTCACAAAGGAAGGGTTTTCACGCCAAATAAGTGAACAAACATTTCGTATTGGTCCTTGCTTATCATGGTTAGTCCTGTCCTTATAAATAACATTAATAGTTCAATAGCTTTTGTACTTTTGCCACACTACCACTTAGTCAGTTTCCATCAATCACATGCTGAAATAAATCCCTGATAGAATCAAATTAAGTGCTCTGTGAAGAGTTTACATCACTTCCCGAGCTTGGTCCCTGAACAAGGACTCTCCAGTGCCTTTTGAATATTTACTGCATGCTATCCACTGCACATTGCACTCTATTGCTCTTATCCAGAATCCCCATACTTAATGAGTCTTTTAGCATGTGGGAAGGAGAGGTTTATAAATAACTACACTATCAGAAAACACCCTCAAGCACTTCCTTTTACTGTATTTACTAACAGCTTTTCTGTGTTATTTTTATTATTTATCCTGAGATTAAAATCAGACTTTATTGTGTCATGTTCAATATTCTACTGGAAAGATATATAGCAGATCTTGTCTCACCAACTGCCATTCACAAATTGCCTGCAAGATGCAAAGCAAAGTGACATGTGGCCCAGAAAGTCATTATATGCTATGATAGATCCAATTGTGTCCCTAATGGATTCTTATATAAATTCTGCCCTTAAGGTTACTTCCACGAAAAACAACATTCAAGATCCAGTCTCTATCCTGGAAATTACTCCATGGACACATCTTTCAAACAGGTGGTGCCTCTTCTTTGTTCTTGAATTCAAAGTTAACCCTGCAGAGAAACGCTTTGCAGAATATTGTGATAATTTGGAAAAGGGAACAGTATGTCTGAATATATTTAGAATAAATGGGTGTAAATGAGGCATTAAGCAAGGTTTTCTAGAAGAGTTGCACAACTCTCCTTCTTGACTTTGATCATGAACAGAACTTGTTGTTAAAGATCCCATTCTTGCCAAAAGCTAGGGAACTGTACATCATTCCAGAATAAATCAAAAATTTATTTAAAACCAAGTTTTATGTTCTGAAATCTGTTCCTGTAACCTCACAGGGTACCCACATGGGAGTGCTTGGTTCCTGAAGGACTTCTCCATATGGACAAGAATCCTGCAGGAGCAGTTTTTGAAGAACTGCAGCCCTTGGGAAGGACACTCCCTGGAGCAGTTTGTGAAGGATTGTATCCTGTGGGAGCATCCCACTCTGGAGCAGAGAAGAGCATGAGGAGTCAAGAAGACCAGAGATGAAACAGAAGGAACTGACAAACCCTCCCATTCCCCATCATCCTGCTCTGCTTGGGAGGGAGGACATGAAAGAGCAAGGAAGAAAATTTAGCCTGGGTTGATGGGAGGGGGTTGAGAAGATGGTTTATGATTTATTCTAATTTCTCATTATCCTATTCTGTTTAATTCTCTATAACTTAAACTAATTTCCCCTAAGCTGAATCTGTTTTGCCCATGATGGTAACTGGTAAATGATCTTCCTGTCCTCATCTTGATCTGATATCAACCTATGTGCTTTTCCTCATAATTTCCCTCCTGTCCTATGAGAGAGGATAGAGCAGTTTGGTGAGCACCCAGCAGCCAAGATTAATACACCACAAAAACTGAATATGTCAGCTCATTTAAGAGGGAAAAAGACCTCTACCTCTGCCTGTAGATAAAAGTTCTTTTATCCCTATTCCACAAGTTTCTGTTAGTTCAGAAGTGGAATGAACTGCTATAGATTCACACAACACTAATTATATGCTTCTATTATTGTAGATTATGCATTTATTTGTTGTGCAAAAACTCCTGTTTTGAGATGAATCAACTTTTTTTTTTCTTCTATCACAAATAACAGTCATAATAACAAGAAATATGAAGATTATAAATGAAAAATCTTTCAGTTTATACATAAATTCATTGGTTTCTTGCAAAATTTAAAATGAAAATCTGTGGTGGCTATTGTAGAATTGTTTAAAAATAGAACTTTTGTTTGGTTTTTCTTTTTAGTTCTATTAAGAAATATTTCTTTAGTTCTATTAAGTTTATTTAGTTCTATTAAGAAATATTTCCCATTTGGAAACATTTGCCCTGGAACAAAAAAACCCCAAAGTGGAATTTTTCTGTGAATTTCCAGGAAGAACATGGATGTAGAATCTTTATTTTTGACATAAAATTAAGAGGTTTCATGCCTTTCCACTTGGGAAGCTCCCACTATATATACCCTTATTCTTTTCTGAAAAGAAAAAGAAGTGAGAGGATTTCATTCTTCACTTTTGCAACACTTCTTCAGGGAAACAGATTAGTTTCCAAACAGGTACCTCTTCTGAAAAAAAACTCTTAGCTTTAGACTTTTTAGACTTTTTAGACATACAAGAATATTTAGCTTTTTACAAGAATATTTAGCTTTTTACAAATAAGGATTTTTAAGTCTTATGTTTACTTTTCATTCTGCATAATTCCACTTGAGAGCTGACAAAATTAATCTCTAGATTCATTTTGCTTTTCCAGTGTAGGAACTTCAGGTGTATGTCCTTGTATGTAGCAAGGTACAGTGTACCTTGCTACTTCACAGACAGATCCCTACCTTCAAATTCCTGCTTTTTCACAGCTGGGACTGGGAAATGTATAAAGGATGAATGGGATAGGATGGTGACACAAACTTTTTAAGGAATTTCAGAGACGGTGATGAAGATCTAGGAGGTAACAAATTCCTACTGTCAAACATATTTGTACCACAGAAGAACATGTCTTGCTATTCCTCTGAAACTGCACTAGAGCCCACTGAGATGTCAACTCAAAATGATGGGAAGGTCCTTTATCACAATAGCTCTGAAGAAGCTATTGAATTTTTTCTTTTCTTTCTTTTTCTTTTTTTTTTTTTGTAAATAATGAGCCCAATTGCAGGAGGACTATAAAATGTCCTGTAGCTCCTTCCAGAAGTGTTAGCATGTAATGCCAGTAGATTTGGGTTTATTTAATTTTGTGATTAAAGTTTCTATTGATTCCCCTGAAGCATAGAATATATCAATATCTTTGGTTTCAAAGGATCATTCAGTAGTACAGGAATGGAGGGCTCAACATAGAAGCAGGTGCTTTATTTTAAATTTATGAAACTCCCCAGTGAATCCCCTGAGCGTGCTGTCAGCAATACCTTTCAATTTTGGAACTCAGCTGCTGCTGTCAAACTAAGTCACTTCAGTGCCTCCTGGTTCTGAATGCTGGTGCTTCTTAACTGGAAAAAAAAAGCTTGGTAAGGAGTCAGTAGGAATTAATATTATTATATAGAAAGCTTTTAAGCCATCAGGTGGATTCCATCAGAAGTTACTGCAAATCATGTATGTTTATCCCTTCTCTGCCACTGCGGTGTGGCAACCTGACACTGTCTCAGTTATTCCTTGTCTGACTGCATCCAGAACAATTGGGAATGGGGTGTTTCAAACCAACTAAGGGGAATGGCTGGTAAGAAACAGATCCTGTGGAGGTGGGCCAGTGCTTTTTTGATGCCAACTTCCCTTTTTTCATCATTAGGCACAGATGCACAGTTGCAAGAAATGGGGTCAAACAGCAGTTCTATCCCTAGAGGGGTCTGTGTGCCATCAAGGGCCCCAAAGTCCCCCTAGACTCTGGGAACTCTCTGTCAGAAGACTACACAGGCTGCACAGTGTTGCATTAGAAACAAAGAATTCCCTCTCTGAGGAGGAATCTGGGCATTCCCATGCCATCTTGAATGTGTGAAACCTGACAAACTCTTGGTTTGGTGGGCCACTTCTGCTATGGATCAAGACTGTGACCATTAGTGCAGTGAAACAGAAACAATCAGGTCTTGTTGCTGGATCCATGAATAGTAGTATTTTTCCTCTCCCCTATCTACTCCTATTCCTTATTTCTCTTTCTTTTCCTTGGGTATTTTCTTGTTGATATTTTTATACTTTTTTTAAAAAAAGAACCAAGATGGCCATATACGTCTTTTGCACTGTGTTTAAATAGTTTAAAAATAAATTTCCCTCATGTATACACTGGTCATCTAGTGTCATTTTACTCTAATTCACCCAAAGGGATTTATTAACAGAAATCTCAGTTACCCTGCTTCAAAGTGGGTTGTACCAGCAGGTTATGGCATAGTGCCTGAGAGAGGACAAGTGAGATCCTTCACTGGAACCTATAAGGAGAGGTGTGAAAAATTATAATCTCCCTAGGTTCAGTGTGGATGATGAAACCAAAGCCCTGACCACTGACAGATACATCTATGATTTCTGTGATCTCTAGAAGGACATAAACCTGCTATAATGGGTCCAGAGGAGTGGCACAAAAATGATCAGAGGGATAGAACACCTCTGTCATCAAGACAGGCTGAGGCAGTACGGGTTTACAGCCGGGAGAAGAGGAGGTTCTGGAGACACCTTACTTCTGCCTTTCAATACTTACAGAAGTCATTAAAAAAATGGAGAAAGGCTTTTTACTGGGGCATGTAGTGATAGAACAAAGTGTAACAATTTTAAAGCAAAAGAGGGTAGATTTGGTTTAGATATAAGGAAGAATTCTTTACCAGGAGGTTGGTGAGGTACTGGAACAGGTTGCCCAGAGAAACTGTGGATGCCCCTTTCCTGGGATATTAAAGGTCAGTGTGGATGGAGCATTGAGCAATCTGTTACTGTGAAAGAGGTCCCTGTCCATGGAGGGGCAGGGGAAGCTAAATGATCTTTAAATGTCTCTTATAACTCAAACTAATATATGATTTTATGATTCTATAAACCTATAAAATATATTCAATTCATTCATGTTTACAGAACTTCAAACAAAGCCACTCATCCAACTTACACACATGTTTTTCCCTCAGGGTTTTTTGTATAGTAGCACATTTCAACAACAAACATATTGGCAGCCTTACATGGGGAAATCATTACAGCCCACTCACCCCTGAGTGCATGTGCATAATTCCTGGTGTGTCATGGGGAAAGAAGACCATATAGAATGGGTGAATTAATAAATGACATAGGCAGAAAATGTTTTCACAGAAAATACAGCCCAAATTCCCTAGAGTACTTGAAATCTCTTTTGAGTAAACAGAGAATGAGCCAAAGAAGAAATTGAATTCACAGAAGGAAACTCCAGATAAAAATGGAACAGAATTTACCTGAATACATGTGTTAGTTTATTAGCATGGTTTTTTTTTCAGGCAGGCAGGATGTTGTCTAATAGGCTCTTTGATAAGAGCCTCTCTGATTAGCTCCTATTTCCACTTTAGAGAGAGGCTCTACATCTAAGTGGTTTGTAAAGGGTTAATCAATTATTAATAATGTCTGAATACATAATAAGCACAAGGGGCTACGCTGCAGCTGGATGCAAACATGTCGGTATAGGTGCTCGTGTTAGGGAGGGATAAAAGCAACCTGTTGACCCATTGGACTGCTCACACCCTGAAATACCTATGCAATTGTCAGCAAAGTTTTGAATGTGTTTTGTAATAAATCTTTAGTAGAACATGTAATCTTCTTTTCTTTCATTTTTGTCCATCCATTGCTTTTAAACATTGAAATGGTAGTACATCATAAGACAAGTTTGCAAAACCATAAGTGCAAAAACACCCAACAGAGGGAATACTGAGTGTTTGCAGGAGGAGCCGAGCAACTGTGCCGTGTCCTGCGCTGGGAGAGCCGGCAGCACGTGAAGGCTTCTCCTCAGTAAAAGAAACATGCCAAAAGAATTCAACAAACACAGATGAGCTTCATTTTTGCTACAAGGGTGGCCATTCCTTTTGGGTCTCTGAGGTGTGTGCCTCATGGCTCTCAGCCACAGAAAGATTTGGGCACCCGGCTCGTAGAGTCAAAAGGAAAGAGACCTCCAGGAGCGTTTGAGAGGCAGGAAACACTAACTGCTCCCCAGGGCCCTGCTGTCACAGCCCAGCCAGGGTGGTCTGCTGTGACTGCTCCGCTCCCTTCCCAGTCCCCCCCCTCAGTGGCAATTTCAGCCTCCTTGCCTGTGGTTGCCAGGGCTCTGCCTCACACAGAAGTGGAGCTCCCTCACAGACCTGCCTGTGCCCTTGCCCTGCTTCACCCAGGCTGGACCACAGTCAGGGAGCCACATTCCCGATGCTTGCGAGCTTTGAGCCACTGCTATTCTACAAGAACAAAAACAGAAAGTAAATTGGACAAAAGGAAAAGTGTGATTGCTGACCTTAGCTGTTATATCATGCAGTCTTAGTCAGTTTGTCCTATCTATCTGTTTCTTACAGTGTGTAGATTAAATGACCTCTCTGGCAGGAATTCTGCTTTCACAATGTAGTCATTGCAGTTCCTAAACAAATGGATAAAAAACTAACACACATCCTAAATAAATATTTTGTACCTAAATGAATCTAACAAGCAGGCACATCCACCTAACTGACTAGCACCCAAATCATCTAATCTTGAAAAAAAAAATTAAACTCCTTAGGAGTTTTTCCTGAGATGTTTTGGCATACTATTTCTACTGTGCCTTTTAAAATGGGTTTGTTCCATTCTCAGTTCATGTTCAAGCCACCAGCAACTGGTTAATAATATTATTATTATGGTCTTAAACCACCATGTTTTAGTGCAGAAATGCATGGTCTCTTTTTAAGCATGGGCAGAATCTTTCCATCCTGGCAGGCTTAGTTTCAGATGTCTTAACCCCACACAAACCTCACCGCTCTTCACTGGAACACCACAGAAACCCCTAACAAGCAGTTAGGGAAACATTTGTTCCTCCTTTCCACTTCCAGAATGTCTGATCATTCAGGATCTGTCATAAAGGTTTCCTGGCTGACTTTGCCTTATACATGAATTGTGTTTTGACGGATTTTTTCTCCTTCTCTTTTTTTCCCTTTTTTTTTTTACAAGCATAATTGCATTTTGTCAGAAAGCAAATTAGGCCAATCTCACAAATAGTTTTGTTTATAGCTTATGAAATGATGTAAGGGACCACTCCAAACAGGGTCAGTTTTAACAGACAGCCAAGTCTTAACCTCAAGGGACTTGGATTGGGTTGAGGGAAGGCACTAAGCAGTGTGGGCTCCCAAAGATTGCTGCCAGGTGGACTACAGATGTCTAGATTCAGTCCACTTGCATGGCATTCACCTTGGGAGATACTAATTTGGTTCTATGCTTGCAGAAAATCAGCATGTGTGTACACAATCACCCTGAAAAGGCTCCTCTCTGGCTCTGCTTTCTGAAACCCTGAGGTTTATAGGTAGAGTAAAATGGCTTCATAAGAAGCACTGCCTGTATCAGTCCTGAGTTTGAATTCGTTTAGTCAGCTATCTCAGAAAAAACCCACAGCATCCCTTGCTATAGATGGAAGCTGCACATGCAGCTGTGGTCACTGTCTTGCAGCTGTTAAATGAAGAAATACCATGTGAACACTTGGTCTGGTTTCAAAAGACCTAAAAACACTGGCCAAGAAAAATGGTACATCACGGTGCTGCTTGGCCATTTGCCAAGACAAAGAAACTTGGAGATTTCTAGGGACAAGAGGCCATGTGAAAGGAATTTTCCTCCTTTCAAAGGCACATCAAAATATACCAGAGGGATTATTTATTTATTTATTTTGTGTGTGCTCTTGGCACAGGTTTGATTGATCACTAATGCAGTATCAGCATTAAACTCATATTACTTAAAGACCAACCCAGAAAACAAGGCAAATAGGACTCTAGGTCTGAGATGCAACATAGAAGAGAAAGGCAGAATTATTTCACACAAAGAATAAAAAGCAGATGGATAAGAGTCCCTAAAAACCAATTAAAGATAAAAATTTATAGGGAGGAAAGGATTATTCTGTGGTGAAAGCCCAAGAGAAAAAGCTATTGAAGCAATTTTTTTTTTCTGACTCAGGCTTAGACATTGGCATGCGTATGTCCACAGGAGAAAATGGTGTGCTGTGGAGCAAAGTTTGATTCTTCCTCCACAACCTACCTCAAATCCCCCATGTGTCGATATAGACACAACACTCTGCTAATGGCAAATATTAATTTGGAGATGGGCTTTCCTCACTACCTGAACTAATGCATACGTCCCCCCCAAGGAGCTGCACCCCAGCCTCCTTTCTCTTGCTATAAAAAAGCAACAATTCCAGGGCCTCATTTGCATCAGGAACAATCACATGCATTTAGGAAACTGTCTTTAGAGTCAATTGAAAAATTCATTAGAAACACAGTACAAAATAATAAGCCTTCTCATTGCTTTTGTTTGGCTGTTTATCCAGAAGGACAGAGGGGGATGTTTAAAAAGCCAGGCAAAGGGATATGGGACACCCAAAAAGAGATCAGGTCCTCTGGGGAGAATTATATTTTCTTTATTCTAAAGCATTTTCTGTAGTTAGCTGTGCAAAATGTCTGGCTTGGGCCAGCTCCTGGGCTTGTTTATGTACTGGAGACTGGAGCCAAACTCTCCTGACAGGAAATGAGTGAGACTGCAAAGAGAGTATTTTGACAATACAAGAGAAACTCATAAGTCTTGGTAACCATGATATTTTATTGGTTTATTTTTTTTAATATTGATACTATATTAAAGGTCAAAGGTACATTAGATGTTAGGAGAAATAAATATGCTGGTGAACAGATAAATCCTATGGAACTCCCAATAATTAACAAGGGCCATATGTACAGTTTGTTCATAAGAGAATAAACTTTTTTCATCCAATCTGAACAGACAAATCCTTTTTTTGCTAAATTCATATGCAGGGTTTATGAGCTAAACCTTGCTGCCCTTTCTCAAGGGAAACTCCCGTTGAGCTTAGGGGGAGTTTCCTCTGAGAAAGATTTTGGCCTCTTACTTTGGCCATCTTTCCACTGCCCTTGAAAATTCCTTTCTTCTTAAGGCACCCTAAAATTCAGTGCTGACTCAATACTGACCACACTTCTGTGAGCAGAGAACATGCTGTCAGGCCCTTTGCCTGGTTCTCGGAAACAGTATTTCTAGTAGATTTTCCTGCTCACATTCCTCTGCATGTACAAATCAAATGGAGGAAGTGGAGCTTCCTGTGGGCGTTAGTCTGAAATAGCATCTGAGGACTGGAAGAAGTGGTTTCATTATGGACTTAGTCCCAAGCTCTAAAAATCAGGGGATTACAGTTCATTTTCAATAGAGAACTTGAGAAAGACAAGTCCTGCTCGCAGTATGAGCCAGATAGCTCGTGCCAAGAACGTTCCACAGATCTTTGGTACAAGAAAGAGGTTAAAGCTAAAGCCATCAGAGCACATGGTTACCTGCATTGGATCTTATATGAAATATGCTCAGGAATCAGGAGATTACTATGGAGGCAAAATGCCATTTTGAACTGAGGCTAAATGCTGAATAAAGGTAGCATAATGTTTCAGGCAATGATCCCTCCCCCAAACATATCCTGCATTTGCAATCACTCTTTACTCTTTGGCTGAATTGTTATTCCTTTCGAAGAGTCTGTCCCAGATGCTGAAGAATCAGGAACAGTGTCACTTGCTCCCCAGAATTCCCAGAGCACAGCTGAGCAGAGCTGGTATCTGCTCTGATATCCCAGAGCAGGCCCTTCAGATCCTGTCTAACTGTGACTCTGAACTTGCCTTGAAGAAATTGATCAACAACTGAATTTATAAAAATAATTTGAAGATTAAAATCAATATGGCATCAAACATTCTAGCAAAGAATTAAGTGTGCTGTCACTAGCTGTGATCTTCAGGGGCAGTTAAAGATTTCTGAAAATACCCTTCAGAGGTGTCCTGTTCTGTGAAGAACTATAGAAAGGTAAGCCCATATGTTTTGGATGACATGATTTTTACCTAAGGAAAAAGTCATGGCCCTCACCGGAAACATCCTAAGGGCCGAGGCTGAAGCTGAGTTTTAATTTTCCCTTTTACCCCTTCCCTGTGGGCAGTTTCATCAGCAAGGCCACTGGGATGGCAGTTGTCAGGGCCTGGGAAGGGAAATAGGGGATTGAGCCATGATTCCCATGTTGAGAAGTTTCTTTGAAGGTCTGCCAGTCTAGGATCTTTCACATAACATTTCTTTCAAAAAAAAAAAAAAAAAAAATCCAAAGGTAATAAATTACAGAGAGTACAAGGTATTTTATGCTTTGTGGTGTGATGATCAAAAGATGTTATCATTCTGGTTCACATGTTTGCAGACGGTTAGTTGTTACTCTCAGTAAGTTACAGGCAGCTTTTGTTTCCCTTGAATGCTAAAACTTCATCTCTTTAAAGGATGCTTTGCGGGTGAGTGCACAAGGGAAAGAAGAGCTTTCTTCCCTTTCTGCCTCCTCTTTCTGCCTTGTCCAGGATTCATCCTCAGGTTCTCCAATATGAATACTGACATTGAGAGCAACACTGGGAAACAGAAAGAGGCAAAAATGCCAGTTGCCCTTCTGATTAGTATTTACAGCACCCTCAAAGTATGTGGATAGAATATCCCAAGGACTTAGGGTGACACAGCTCTGAGTTCCCCAGAAAGCAGCAAATATTTGTAAAGTGCTTGTGCAATCCATTACTGTATAACAAGGGCAGTCCTCCTCCAAGACCGACAGCCTGATAGACACTTTGGCTTGTGAGTCATCGTAAAAGAGGCCAAACCTTTTCCTTAATCAGAAATAATCAAAAATTTTCAATTTAGAGGTTCCTTTGTTCTGGCTTTTATGTTGTCTCTATTTCCAGGTTCCATATGGTATCTAAAATGAAAATGTTGTGAGAAGCAAGTCTGGTAGTACAGCTGGGATGGCAAAGAGTGAAGGTAAATGCCAATAAAAAAGCCAGCCACATCTCAGACTGAGGCCTTGATTAGATTTTTAGTATTTATTCTGAAAATTTCCACTTTGCATCTCAGCAAATTGTTCTTGCATTTAGTTCTTTAAATGGAAAAGTCATTGGATAAAATTAATCTTAAAACAAAAAACCAATAGCAACAACAACAATCAAAAAGTGAATGGGTAATTCAATATCAAACAACTGTTCTATTGGCATACCTTCATAATGGTTTCTTTATGCAAACTTTATAGCCTTCGGACTGTTTCCTGATTCTGGTATTTCCAGTACATTTATTTCAATAAAAGCAGCTATAAACCTTTTAAACAATTCTGAAGGTTGGTCTTTATTCTCATGATTTAGGATGTGCAGCTATATAGGCAACTTGCATGAAGTGCTAGTGGATGGTATAAATGGAGCACTCTCCTCGTCAAGATACTCTGTTTGTAAGCCCTGTGTAAATACTTACTCTTTATGCTAAACTTCAGTGCCTCTTTTAATTTCTTGCAGAGACCCTCTTTTTATGTTGTTGGACAGATGAAGAACAAAACAGAGAACTGGATAAATTGCTTTAAGTAAATGTACACTGACCAGATCCATTACCCAGCTCTTGATCTGAAAAGCATATCTAAATCCTTTCACAAGTTTACATAAAATAATTTGCATTCTCCTTTCTCGTTGAATCCAGCCCTGTGATGAGTAGTTTGTTAGTATACCTATCTGGTCACAACCCAGAAATACTGCAACATTTCAGGAGGCCCTGTGGTGGCAGGATTTCTACTAGTTTCTACTCCATATGTTCTAAATTTGCAGAAATAGTTTGGACATCCAGATCCTGAGATATGAAGAGAGGTAATCTGAGCTATGGGCAAAATTGGCTGGTAAATCTCCCACTATGGCTTGAGTCCCATCTCTAGGTTTGAGGTTTGTTTGTCATCAAACCAGAAGAGTGATAATATCATACTAAATATTCTTTAACTTCTATCTCAGCAATTTCAGTACCATGATATTTGTATAATAGCAAAATTTACATTGCTTTCTTGTCTCCTCTAAGTCTTCAAAGCATTTGTGGGATTTATTATTATCACTATTTTGCTTTGGTATTTTATCTGTCTCCCCATCTTTCTTTGTTTTGCTGAGAATGAAAAAGTGAATCAGATGCAGTAAGTTTTGTTTTTGCCTTTGAAACTTATGAGATCTGCAATCACACTCACCTTTTTCAGAAGAGAACATTGCAATATTTGGCCATATGTTAAGAGGATTCTGTGACTTGCTGAACTTTAACAGAAATGTCAGCTTCCCTAATCAAAGAATGTGTCAGAGTTGCTCTTTCAAATGCTGGAGATACCATCTCAAACACTTCATTTATGGTGTCAGAATTCTGAAAAGGATTTGCTTAAGTTTGCTAAGGCCATTAAGAATTATAACCTTAATGTTGTGTGGTTGGTATCGTCCTATTTATCTCAGTAACTTTATCTTTTAGAAAAGTATCTAGATGGCAAAGATATTTTCTCTAAGCATCTTTAACCTGTTGTGTTGCATGTAAACTGCAGAGAAAGCTTGCAATAAAGTGTATTAAAAGATGTGGTTTTTCTTACCCTTTACATAGGCATTAGCCTAATATTGCTGAAGTCTGTCACTGTGAGTGGAACTACTCTGTGAATAGCTGCAAAAAAAAGATTGGAAAGATATCAGAGTGGAGACTCTATAGCCTTTTTTCCCTTAAAAAGTGAACACTGGAGTTATACCAGGGTATCTTTGCATGATGTCCTTTAGCTCTCCTGGCCAGTCCCTGGCAGTAGGATGCTAGCAGTAGCCACTGCCCATTTTGCATGGATAAAATGCTCTGAGCTGTGCTCAGAATATAAGCTCAAAAGGTTTTAAAACAGTGAATTTAAGGGCATGATGGTGTTTTCCCCTGAGCCTTTTCAATTTTTATTGAAATCAGTATGTGTGAAAGCTGCTCAGATCCTTAACAATTTCCTTTTAAATTTATGCGTTTGCATACTAAAAGCAGTTTTACATATATCTTCCTTTTAATTCACATGGGAAAGATATTCACTAAACACTTTATTTATTTTTTTTCTCATGGGAGAGAGAGCTGCTTTACTCATCTGTACTTACGTTTTTGTTAACTCTTTTCAAAAATCCAAGCTGAACATATATTTTGCACCTTTCACTCAGGAAGAAATCCGAATGAAACATGGATGCATTAAAACTGATCAAAGCACATAAATTGGATTTTAAGATTTTAATGGAAATGCAACTCTGTCCTTTGACAGAAAGTTTTCCCACTCATGACAAAAACAGAGCTACAGTTTACTGAGAGCAGTTTTAAACAGAAGCATTTTTAGTCAAATCTTACCTGTTAAAGAAGTAGGCCAGTTTCATTAAAAATGACATAAAGAAAGTGTAAAATATTTCAATACCTTGTTTTCTACACTGCTTTTCCTTTTACATGTTTGGACTTTGGCTTGTAGCATTTATCAAAACAAAATAAAAATAAGTCTCTGTAATAGTGATTGTGTCTGGGTTTTGAACAAACCGTAACAATTGTCAATATTTTACAGTAGGCCAAGCCACATTAACGGCTATTTTTGAAATATCATTTTGGAAAGGTCTTTCATTATTAGGCCCACTTGGCCTCTAACCTGGTCAGGGCTCCTGATGGAGGCAATGACCCTGGTCTGTCCATAAAAGACCAAGGATCCTCCAGGGTGTTTCTACGCAACGGTCACCAAGGTGCCTGTAAGCATGGATGAGCCAGCTCTTGGAAGATTACTGTCGAGAATATTTACTCAGCACACTGCAGTATTACCCAGCACAGCCAGTTTAAGGACTCTGGACACTGCAGGAGAGATTGCAGTGTCATTGGTCTTGGTAAGTACCTGACTGGATGTGCTCCTGATTAATCTGCTCTTGACCTTCAAAGGTGCTTTCCCACTTTAGCCAAGTCTGTTATGCTGCATTGTCTGCTCTCTTTTCCCATGGATCTTTGATTATTTAACTGTTCACCTAATTTAACAAAGCATATTAATCCAATATAACCATGTAATACTTCCATCTACCCTTCAAAGGGCAATTACCCCTCCTCTCCATATTTACTGCCCTTGGCTTGCAGCAAGGAGCCCTGACAGATCTGTTTTCTCCCCTTGCTTCCTTTGAGGATGCGTAAATGGGGTACAGCTGGAGATGGCCAACATTCATGCTGCTGCTGCTCTTTCACAGTCCTTTTCCAGATAGTGTGATGAGGAATAAATTGAGACCTGGATGAATGCTCAGTAGGAGGAAGGTGTAAGATTCCCTCCTTCTCTCAGCGGTGCTTTCCCTGGCCCTCATTTCAATTGCCGAATCCATTTAAAGTTTATCTTTGTCCTGCGGTACCAGTAAGCACGGCTGGCAATTCCCCCAGTCCTGCAGCCTCACTTTGCTGCTCTTTTCTTGGACACAAGCATTTCCTGTTAAAAGGATTCCATTTAATACCCTGCAAATTATCTGGGGTGGTGCAGAGCAATTTATTTTGTAAGCCTTATGCTGTGGATTGAAATTGCTTTTCCTCATCTCGGTGTGTGGCAGCGGGAGCGCGGTCCCCTCCCTGTGCTGTGCCTGGGGCTGCATCCCCGTTCTGAGCCACTGCTGCCACGGGCTCTGCCAGCACCCACACCTGCTCCTGCCTCCTTCCAGGGGGCAGGAAGCAACAAAAACAAGCAGACTTTACACACATAAGCAGGCTTTTGAAGACATTCAACTCTTGAATGGAAACAAGGCTTTGACTTTCTTTTCACCATTTGATGGAGAGAAAAGGTGAGATTTGTTCTTTTTGCTCAGAGTTTGCACCCAGAAAGATGCACAATCCCAGACATGGGGTGAGTATTTAGAGGTCCTGGCACTGACCATAGCTGCTTGCACAAACAAAATGAAGGCAGAACACATAGTGGTGTTTCATCCTTCAACCTGACTGCTTTAGAAATCAAAAATATCAGCTTTGGAGGAAAGGAATCCCCAAACTTCCTGTTTTTCCTAAAGCAAAACTGTCTCAGAGTCATCTCAAATTAGAAAGAGGATACAAAAGAGCCGACTCATTTGTTTGATATAGTTTAGCAGAGAACTCCACTGCAAAATGCACAACTCAACATTTTCTTTAATGACTGAATTCTTGCCAGCTTACAAAGAAGAGGAAGTTTAAAACTACATGAAAGAACTCTCTCTGTTCCCTCCCCTGACCATTTTCTTCTCTACCAGTGTTTATACTTTTGTGAACAGCTTAAAGTCCCAGTCATCCCATAGCATGGATATAATTCAGTCAGACATTGAGTGTCATCCAGCAGAATGCATTCCCACATTATTTAGCAGTTTTCTATTTGGTACAGATATGAATATGAATAAAAGAGCATTTTATAATACCTGAAATAAACTTGTCCAGATGGAAAACTTAATGCTTCATGGTTTAGGTCAATCTCTAATTTCTAGGGATTAAAGTGAATCTTTCAAAAGGATAGATTATGCTTCCACTTCTTTCCCTGGAGTATCTTCTACTGTTTTATGAAGATCTGCTCTTAGTCACTGCCAGAGGGAACGCATTTCATTTGATGCCTTTGATTCCATTTATATTCAAAAATAGGCCAGAAAGGTTAAGAATGGAAGAAATAAAGTAACGTAAGTCTTACTTTAGCAACAGAAAACCAAGTCTTGGAGACTTTTGTGGCCTTTTTCAAGGGCATTTAAAGAATTTGTGGCAGACCTCTTCATTGTCTTATCCACAAGAACAGCCTTATTCTTGACCAGGATTTTTCTTTTGATTGAACAGCACTCATGGTTTAATTTTTATTTCAGAAAGAAAATCAGAAAAAAGGATGCCTTTTCTTTAGATTTCAAGAATTCATCAGAGTTTTATTTACAATTTGGATGCAGTAAAGTTGGCTCACTTGTTACAGATATTTTTTCCAGAACGTGAATACCCATTTGAGCACTTGTTTAAAAATACAGAAGTGTGGAATCTGAGATTCATGTAATGGGCACAAGAGGTACAGAGTGCTAGGGAATATAAATATGTTTGTGACTAATTCATTAGAGAAACTCCTCATGGAAGATGTAGTTGATCATGATTTCCCTGTAGTGCTGTGAAAATTAGTACTGCCTGGGTTATATCTTCCCTGGAAATAAAAAGAGCTCGAGAGAAATATCAGCTTTGGCTTGCTTTTAAGAATGTGTAAATTTAGGGAGTCTGAATAGCACAACTTGCTTTGATCCTAGGTCTTTCTCAGTTTCTGATTTTCATGCCTAATCTGAACATAATTCCACAATATCTGGGACAAGAGTGTCTGCCCGCAGAGCCATCATAGAAGGGAAATAAATTCCATACTACTCATTTTATTTAGATGGGCACATGATCGCACTAATTAATTTTTTTCTTTTTTAAAGTAATATTTTTCTTTTTTTTTTTTCCCACTGGCTGTCACATCATTTTAAATAAGCTCTCTTGTCTCAATTTTCTCAGCCTGTAAAATGTAGTTAACAACTAACCTGGGAAGTTCTGCACCTACTGTTCTTTCATAACATGACATGTTAGTAAAATTCACGTTGTACCAGGTATCCAGAATGAGAAAATTTGTTTGATTTTAAGACCCAAGAGTAAAGATGGGCCCAGAAGAAAGAATGAAAGAAGGTGAAGTTGAAGCTATGGCAATATTTTTGTAACAGCTGAGTTATATATAAATGTTTCCTAGAAGGAGGGATAAATAGTTCTAGATAGTTGGTGAATTTTAGTTTACAATAAAGGTTATAAATTTGTACTTGAAAACAGGAAAAAAACCCTGCTTTATTATCTTTGGGTTCCACAGCTATCTTCACTCAGATATCCATGGTCCAATCATGGGAAATGGGCTATTCAAACTAACTATCACACAAAACCAGATAGAGTTTGATAGAAGGAAAAACTCCAAGCTGAGTTGATTTCCAGGCCTTCCAATGTTTGAGGAAGGACAATCAGTGAGCATCCACCTTGAATGATCTGCATGTTTGCCAGTGAAACAAAGGCAAGGAAATACATTTACAGTGTAACATAAACATGCATTGCACCAGACTCGAGGTTTCAGAAACAAATTAAATTCCCTTACTGTTGTACAGAGTGGCTGCAGGCTGCTGTGCATCTGCCATTTACTCTGCCTTACACACTCACGGGTTACTGAGGGGTCTGTCTGGTATGGTTGTTCTGCCACTGTTTTACTGGGGTTAAGGGCTTGCTGGCATTTACCAAATTATATACAGGCTTTCTACTCAGAGATAATGAAATACCTGTAAAGTGATGGATGCAACAGCTTTTAGCTGCATATATCCTGAACTGTGGGTCAAACACATGGGTCTGCTAGAAGCTTATCCCTTCTTTCTGCTTTAAACCTTACCGTAGAATGACTTGAAAAATTCTGGGGCAAAATAAACAAATCAGACTGACAGAGTGGCAGAAAAGCAGCTTAAGAGAAGCCTGTCAGCACAACCTGCTCCCTTTTCTAACCTGGCAGCAATTCCCTCTGGGTTCCTGCCGTTCTCCTATGCATTTCTCTTCCAACCCTCATTTCCCTATGGAGCTCCCTCAGCCCATTGGATTTTGAACATCTGCTGGCACTGAACTCCTGCAACTCTCAATCTGTTTCCCCTTGGCTTCCTTCTTCCTTCCAGTTAATCTTCCTTATTTTTGCCTTGGTGAGACTTCCCTCCTTCTTGTCTCTGTCTCCCTGCTGCTATCACCGATTTAATCTTGTCACACCCCGGGTGACACCAGACTGACACTCCCTGGTGAGGAGACCTGAGAGTGACTCCCCATCCCTGAGGCAGCTGCTTCTGTCTGCTTACATGCTGCCACCCAAGGGCCAGTCTTCTCCTCCAGGCTCCCAGCATTCATGGCCTTCTCCTATGGTTCTTCTTGTGTTCTTTTGACCCAAAATAAGCTGGACCAAGCTTGAAAGTGGTGTGAAACCAACATAGTGGAAAACAGTGAACATTTCTCTGCAGTTCAGTGAGTTAAACTAGCAGTCTGACGAAGGATGCTGCTGGAAGAGAAAGAGGAGGAGGTGGAGGAGGAGGAGGTTTGGTTTTCTTGCTCTCTATACCTGTAGTCCAAAGTGGCAGCATCGTATTGCAGTGAAACCACTGGGTGTACAGCTGAGAGGGGAGGTAAAGGGAGAAAATAAATGGATTTGAGGGAACCACTGAGCCTACATCATGTTACGCTTGAACAAATCTGTTCCACCATGTGGGACATATTCCATAGGTTGTGAAATACTGTAATCTTGTACACACAAGGCCAATACATTGCTGCCTCCAAGCATGCCTTCCCACGGGAGAGTGAAGTTGTTCCTGCTTATTCCCACAGTTAAGTAAACCAGGCTGAATACAAGCCTGGGAGCATTATAGCAATCCAAGCCCTTGTCTGGAGGAATGAAGAGAGGTTCCCCCACTTTTATCTGAAGGTTGTTGAGAATAATTTTGTGCTTTGTCTCATCAAAAAGATGCATAAACATAAATATTCATGTTAATTACATTATAATTTAGCCCTAAAGCAGAAGAGGGTGAGACTATAGAGGCTAAGTGATATGTTTCTACAAAGGGAACAGTCTGAGGTCAGCCCATCTCTCCACTATTTGTCAAGAAAAAGCATTTTAACTTCTTAGTTGAGAGAAATGCTATTGAAGTCCACGGGGTCCAATGGCAGAAGCATAAAACTCAAGTTTGACTTCAAACTCTTCCAATAACTTTTCTCTCAGTAGCCTCAGATAAGCAATTTAGTTCTCTAATGTAAAACAATAATGGACACCGGTATTCTGACAGGCACATCATTCTTATTCCAGCACAAATTGGAAAACTACTGTTTGGAAATAAAAAGCAGGGCCAATAAAAATGGAAACAGAGAAATAGGGGACTGATTTTGAAAAACATATACAGAGTGTTATAAGAGGCGCTTGGGGAAGTCAGATGTCCTAGGGACACTTTTCAGGTCTGTTGTCCTCTACATTTCCTGCCCAGAAGCATAAGGTTTAAGTAAAAAGATACATCTTATCTTCCTGTTTCTTCAGGGTTTGCAATACTGAAATTAGACTGAGCTATTCCTGTTTCATGCAGTGTAAGTGAGAAGAATCCAGCCCTGTTAGATATCTGACCTGAAAAAAAACCTGCACATTTCCAGTGAAGAAATCTGCCTTATACTCTTTATATAGTGTAATGTCTTGTCGTACCAACAGGCACGGAGGCAACTTGTCAGTGACAATGACAAACATACACAGATGTATTGTTAGTGTAAAATAGTTGTACTTAATTCCCTTTCTTTCCTTGATTTTTTTTTTTTGAGGAGTCTTTTGTAGTCATCTTTTTCTATTCCTGTATGTCTGCAGTTGATAAATTATTTCTGTTCTCTTTAATCCATTTTTTATTATTCTTCCAGATTTTTTTTTCTGGTGTTGGTGAAAATAAATCTTTTCAAGGGCTTGGCAGTATATTTGGAAAGATGTTTTGAATAGTATGGGTGCTGCAGAAATTAATGAAATAGTGGCTCTACAATTAAAAAATTCATGTGTTAGTGAATGCTACTAACCAAATTGCCATGTATCGTTTTTGACATATTCCCCACCTGAGTTTCCATGCTGTCTCTTTGTTTCTATGCTAAGAGCATGAGCTGTGTCCTAATGCACTATGGTTCTGCAGTCCTATTTCGTATGGAAACAAGAATTCTGCAGTCAGCTCTCAGGCTGGTACTCCTCTAAATTTTAAAGATATCAACTGATTTTGACAGAGAGGTAGATGTCTCAAAGACAACCAAGTTCTTACAAGCTTTAATAAAACAAGTCACCACATAGAGAAAGATCTTCTAAGGAACTTGATAGAAGGAAAGGATCATTATACAAGCACATGCGGCTTGACTTCAGAGAATTCAAGCAAAAGAGAGACCATACAAAGATAGAAGAGACCTTTATTCAAATATTCTTAAAAACCAAAGCCATAGAAACAGAATTGTTTAGGTTGTAAAAGACCTAGATCATTGAGTGCAGCTGTTAAACCAGCACTGCAAAGCCCATCATTAAAACATCTTCTGAAGTGTCATAGCTACACATTTCATAAATACCTTCAAGGATGGCCACTTGACTCCATCACTTCCCTGGGCAGCCTGTTTCAACGCCAGACTGACCTTTCTCCTTAGCCCTTCTTTTGTGGCTGATTTATTTATAGAAATGTGTTTTATTGTCCTCTATGGCAGTAGGCAGATTTAAGTTCTAGATTGACTGTGGTCCTTATAATTTTGTCTCTGCATAACCTCATGACACCATTGTAGTCCTCCTGAGTGACCTGACTCTTCTTTCAAAGATCATAAACTCTCTTTTTTTCCCCCCTGAATTCCAGTCAAAGCTCTTTGTTCAGTCAGGCCTGTCTTCTTCCCCATGGCTTGTCTTTTTCCTCTAGGACTGTCTCCCAAGAGACTGTGAACTCTGTGGACCAGGCTCCTTAACAGGCTGAAGTCTGTCCTCAGGAAGTGCAGTTCTACTCATTTGCCCTCATTAATTGCCCTCCTTACTTCTCCTATGCCCAGGACATACTCTGACCACCCCGTCCCCCACCATCCTTCTCTGTTCACAAACAGCAGGTCCAGCAGGCACCTTCCAAAGCCTCACTCATCAGCTGTGTAAGGAAGTTATTTTCCACTCACTCCAGGAGCTTCCTGGACTGTTTGCTCTGTGCTGCGTTGTAATTCCAATACAGATCTGGTAAGCTGAAGTCCCCCATGAGACCAAGGGCCAGTGATTGTGAGTCTTCTGTCAGTTGCTTATAGAATATTTTGTCTGCATCTTCATCCTCTTGAGTGGTCTGTAACAGGTTCCCACCAGGATATTCCCTGCTGGCCTTCCCTTGATCCTTATCCATAAACACTCAACTCTAGTGCCACTATCATTTAGTTGTAGGCATTCAAAACTGTCCCTAACATACACAGGGCTACCCCACCATGTCTGCTTCTTGATCTGTCCCTCCTGCAGGGTTCACAGCCAAGCCTTGCAGCACTCCAGTTGTGTGAGTCATCCCACCATGCTTCTGTGATGGCAACTATGTCGTAGTTTTCCTGCTGCACAATGTCAACCAACTGAGAAATACAAATCATAGCAAATCAGACTTCATTAATTCTATGGCTCACCAACATAATTGTTTTCTTGTGCCAGCTCAACACATTCTCATTTTGTTTCCTTAGATGAACTTACATCTGTAGCCAGTGTATTTTTATTACTGTTTATTCTCAAAGCAGATCCTCCTGCAGCTGGACTTTTTTTCCCAGGCTCCTGCTGGTTTCACCTCTACTGCATTTCCAAATATTTATCTTGCTTGCAATGAATCAAACTCTATCTTGATTTTAATAGACTGGGAAGTCAACTGAATGAGCACTGTGTCCATGAATAGGACCTATGGCTACATCTTTATGAGTAAATTAAGCATGCCCAGGAACATTTGCTGGCACTGAGGCAAACTCATGCAGAACAGCCTGAATTTGTACTATTGAATTAACTTACCCTCCAGAACAGGGTGGCTGAATGCAAACTGCCTATGGAGAAGGATTCCTTCTCTGTGCTGTTTCTGGGAATTGCTTGGCATCCTGTTTGATGGGGTGTTTGTGCCTTTGCCAAAAACACGCCAGCCATCATCCTAACAATTTCATAGTATAAATAATCAAGCTCCAGTGCCTGGGAACGTCCCCTGGCCCTGCCTAATTAACTGCATGACATGAAACTCCTTCATCCTTATCTACAGGCAGTTTTCACATGGCCATCTCTGATTCCAGTGTGCCAATTCATCTGCTCAGATGAGTTGGGCATTATCCATAAGCTGAGCATATGAACTAAGTCTCCCTAACCTGTTCAATTTAAAAAAGAGTAAGCTCAGAGCTTCATATTAAATGAGTTCAGATTTTTTTAGACCAAAACAGAGAATCTGCATGCCATATAATCATCTCATCCAAAGGATAAAAGAGACAGGTTTTCTTGTAAAATGCCTAAGGAAGCAGGGCAAACCAAAAAAGACATGTAAATTATTTTGTCTAAATCAGCAGTTTTATCATCTGCTGGGAAACTCAGTTTTGATTTGCTGTTTTCTAACCTAAGCCAGGTTCCTTCCTTCCTTCCTTCCTTCCTTCCTTCCTTCCTTCCTTCCTTCCTCCCTCCCTCCCTCCCTCCCTCCCTCCCTCTCCCTTCCTCCCTCTCCCTTCATCCCTCTCCCTTCCTCCCTGCCTCCCTGCCTCCCTGCCTCCCTGCCTTCCTCCCTGACTGCCTGCCTGCCTGCCTGCCTGCCTGCCTGCCTGCCTACCTTCCCACATTACAAAATACATAACTGAGCTGTACACTCCTTTGAAAAGCCACAGTCCAGAAAAGCACCTAACCACAGGCTAATCTCAAGTGAAGAGGCTACTCATATGCTCCAAGTTATGCAAGTATTTAAGTGCTTTGTAGATTAAAGTCTGGACTTACTGATGTGTATCTGAAGATCAGAGGCTGATGCATTACTCCAGAACACCTTGGAAATAGGTTTTATGTTTGCTCCTTCTTCTCAGTTTGCGTTCCTCTGAGACTTTGGTAATGAAGAGAACAATTTATTTTCTCACTCCTAATGTTCTCAACAGGAAAGCAGAAATCCTATTTTAGTAGTACATTACGCTATCTCAAAAGGGAGAAGAAGAGAGAATTGTTTATGCATACAATATACTTTGGATTAAGGTATCAAGGTGCTTTATTGAGGCTTGCTTTGTCAAAGTTTTTAAGGGCTCTAAGTATAAAAGGAGTAGGAATGGAGGCTCATGGCATTGCAGCACTTGTGCCTGGACCAAGGCTTCCAGGCTTCCAGGAACCCTTTTTCAGGGTCTTCCTTCTCAGCAGAACTTGTGTACTCATGAAGCTCATCAAGAAAAGTCCAGCTGAGGAAAGTTTTTTTTTCTTTCACCTTTAATTTCATTCTTCATATCATGAGTTAATTAAAACAAAGTCTCATAGACAAAACATAGAATTATTTCATAGTCCCTCAAGCCCATATCTCTCTATGAGCAGCAGCTCATAGGAAGGTGTAGAACTGGCTGATCTGTGGGAAAGATGAAAGCAAAAGAACATGCTCCCTTAGAGCTTTTCCTCTTGGTTTCCCTGGGAACTGTGGGAAATCCCCAATGAATAAACCATGGGATCAAAATTTTCCATGAGACTTTGAGCACGAGAAAACCTTTCTTGTAAATGTTCTGACTTTCCTCTGGGAAATCCACTGGGGAATTAATGGGGATGTATCTCTGGAACACTGACTGTAGAAAAATGTCCCTATCTCTTCCCCAGCTGTTCTGGGGGTGACATTAATTTCAGATCAGAATTCCCCTCTATATGGATAACAGTGGTCCAACATCTTAAAATGAGCTTCGTAATACTAATCTGCAAGTGAGCCAATAATCTTCCTCTTCCCGGTCCTCTTCCTTCAGTGGTCACTTTCATTATACACACTAAGGCTCGTGTCAATCTACTGGGATCATGGCAATGTCATTTTCCTTAAGGGAAAAAAAAATAATCCATTTTTTTAAAAAGCCTTCATTCTGGTCCTTTGCTCTTGGCAGGAGACAGCCCTCTCAGTCTTGTGTTTAGATTGTGACTCCTCCTTTGCACAGTGACTGTTTTTTATCAGCCTGTCATAATGTTGCAATCCTTGTTGGGCTCTGTGTGTGTACAGATCCTGTGTTTGAGAGCAGGATGGTTCTGCCTTCACTGGGATCCAGACATGGCCAGACTGGGGACCCAGGGCTTCATCTTGTAGACAAGCTACCTGCTGCAGCTCTCCTGGTAAGATCCCAGTCAGTGCAGAGGTGGGCAAGCGGCACAGATTATCTTAATCCCTGGAAGGGACCTTCCTTTCTAACTGCTAAGGACAGCTAAAATCCAGTTTGAATGCATGCTGAATTCACCTCTTAAAACTTGCAGAATACTTTTTCAATAAATGGGGAAAAAGTTCTTTAGATCAAATACCTGATGCATGATGATAAAACTCAGTCTGTGAGCCAAAATCCTGAACAAGATGGAAGTCAAAAGAGCCTCAAGGAGAATCAATTAGCACTTTCCAGCCATCAAAACTGAACATGCACAACCATAGCTGTTCATCACGGTTGAATCTATTCCCACATAAGCAAATACATGGGTGGTGAAAGTAAATAGCAGCATTACCATAAGTGCCTCATAATCAGCTTTAATTATTAAGAACAACCATTATTACTGTTATTATTACTATTAGACCTGATACACCTAACACTGGCTTCAGAAGGATTTGAAGTAGGCCTTAAAGTGTCTCATAGTGATATGGCACTGGCCTATAAATTGCATCTCTATTTTCTTTCTTTAGTTGTGCAATGCTATAACAAAAATAGAACTATATTAGTGGAAGATATTTAATTTCTCAATTTCAGACTTTTTTTGCTCAATCACTAACAGAATTTCATGGTGTCAGTTTAATTTCTCATTTCTATAGTGTTTGCAATAACCTATATGCAACACTCTGACAAACAGTTTCTATGAGAGCAAAGATCTCTCCCTAACATCATTATGCTAATTTTTTGTGAACATAGCACCTATGGGAATTTCATGTTGTCAGAGTTTTTTCTAAAAGGCATGTGTTATGCCACTGTATAACACAGACTGTCTCTGCAGTAATATTAAACCAAGGGAGAGAAGAAAATTTAATCCCACTTGCAGAGCAGTTATTCAAAACCAAATAGAGTAGTCACTTTCAACAGAGATAAGAACAACCCAAAACTCTGGTGCAAACCAAATTCCTAACATTTTGTTTCACTCCCTACCTTTCTTTTTCATCACTACACAGCCTGATCAGTAAATCTGGTCTGATTGTCCCTTTCTCTCTGCAGAATCTTGTGTCATTGTTATGTCAGACTTTGCCAAGAGGCATTAAATAACTTTCTCTTGTGGTCTGGGAAGATCTTAATCACGTGTCCTAGGTCCAATTTTCTCTGTGTACAACTGCCCACACTTGCAGTGTTCCTGAATTGTAATTCAAGTTACAAGTCCACTGCTCCTTCAAAAGGAATTCCAAGAGTTAAAACTCAGCCTCGTATTTACTATGCAAAATTTGTGATTACAATAAAAGTCGCTGGCTTCCAAGGAGTATGGTCCAGCTCTGTCTTAATGGAGAGTCTATGTCACAAAAGATTTTACTGGGATGTAAGTACTTTAATAAGAAAAGGATTGATTTTGCAACTGGCACAAAATTCCAACGATGGAAAATAATGTATTGATTTTTTTTTAACATTAAAGCTATCTTGCTATTCATAATGGAAGGTCCTGCCCTTCTTGAAATTTACCTTCACAGGCCTTGGGTGAAGCTTGCAGTTTTGTTCTTACACAGTGAATGTAAGAGAAGAAGTAGACTACTAAGATGGATGGCTTTTTAATTTTATTTATTTAAACCAGATTAATGTTAGCTTTTTATGTAGACAAAGAAGTGGAGGCAAGAGAGTCTTGGGAATTAGGTGGGAATAGATTCACCAAAGGAAGTAGAAGCCTGTACAATGTACAGCAGGACCTGAAAATTATCTTTCAAGTTCAAGACTGAAACTTCAGACTTTGGTGGGCCTGCGTACATCTTTGAATGCCTGGTGAGACTCAAGGCATAAACCTGAAATAAGTCTCACTTCCTGTGACCTGGCTGTTTATTTGAAAGCACAAAAAAGGCAGAGCACAGAAATGAGTCTTGTGAAATGCTTCTCGTATTGTTGCAAATGCAGACTTCATCCCTCCAAGGTAAATTTTCCAAGTTTCACTGGTTTTAGAGATTTCTCTTTGCTAATGTGTTCACATGTGTAAAGCTTGGTGCTTCTAGGACAAGTTCCTCAGCTGTGATGATGTTTTTTCACCCAGAGGAATCTGTAAGAAGATTCCCTCTCTGCTCTGGTCCCTCTCTGCTCTTCATCTTCATTGTAGATGTACAGCATTGCCCTTTTTATAGACAGCTTGTTGTAGTTATTATTATTATTCAATTTCTTATTAATTTTTTTATTAATTTATAAAATCCACTGCCTAGCAACAAGTGGCTTTAATTTTTAAAAAATATAAATTTAAAAATCCCCATAAATTAATACACCATTTCCAAAAAGTGGTGTTAATAAAATCACCAATAACTTGTCACTAGCTGATGATTAAAAGAAGGGACAGAATAATAATCTGCCTAAAGCTATGCGGCATCGAGTCATAAGCACAGCTTGCACTGAAGCTTCCTGCAAATGGTATCTCATTGAGTCTAGCCAACAGGAAACCAACTATTGGAAGAGGAATCTGTGTTTCTGGCTCAATGGTTTCAAGTTTGTCCTGCCTATCAGTGTGAAAAGAATGCTTTTCTTTGTTCTGCATGCTGGCACATTTGCCTAAAGTTATTTTGCTCCTGTCACCTGGTATAATCTGCATGGTGAGCACCCTGTGCCCAGTGATAAAAGCAACTAGACTGAAACCTTCCTGAGCAAAGCATAAGGGCCAAGTTTTCCCAGTGGTGTAGAGTAGCTCCACTGAGATATGGAACAAACATAAGCCAATCACTGGACTGCAACGCTCATGGAGCCTCGGGGTATCTTGTGGTTGTTTCAGTTCCAGTGGTATTTACAGTCACTGTGCCAACAACACACAGAGGTCTCCTATTTTCACTTTTGCCTATCTATGGTGTTTGATCCAATGTTCACTAAAGCTAATGGAGAGCTTTCTGTTGGTTTCTGTGGGGTTTGGCTCTCACAGTGCTTGTGCATATCAGAGTTGTTTAACCTACACTCTGAAAACCGTCTGCAGGCTGCTAGGATAATTTATCTAGGTCGTGGCCTGCTCAAACCTCCCTCTTCCCCTGGGAAAATGTTCCCTCCCCTTCATGTGATTCCCAGGATTTGGGAAGAGGGCAGCCAGGAGCAGGCAGGCTGGGTGGCTACAGAGGAAGATGTGCCTGTCTGGCTTCCCACTTTTTCAGGATGTCTGGTTCCTACCTGTGTTATTGTACTCTGCAATGTGTGCAAAGTCAGACACGTAAGCAGGAGCATATTAAAACCATGCATGCAGCAGCAAGCACACAGTAGCCCTGTAAATAGCCTCTGCTCCATAAAACAAGTTATGTTCCCCTGTCTGCTGGAAAAGTTAGGACCCACATGATCACAGTCATAATATCACGTACCCAGACCATAGAGACAGTGTGCTGGGTTAGTCTGCGGTCAGAGGGAAGGAGGTGTGTGGCTTTCCTGCTCCTGCTGTAACCAACTTTTCATTCTTTCATAATGTAAAATTCTCCCTGGGTTGCAGCCCAAGTCTTTGAGAAGGCAAAACCACTTGCTGAATGTCATGAAGAAAGCAAGTTGCTATGCTAAATGCTGGCAGGAGTTCAAACCTAGTCGAAAAGTTTAGAGCAATATGAAAACACAACACACAAAAATCATGTAAGCAGCACTTTTTGTCTGCTGCAATTAGGGTGCATTTGGGCAAGTTTTCTCTATCATACAACAAAATGTTTTATTAAGAAAATAAGAAGAAAAGTGAAAGAGCGTTTTTTTAAAGGGAGACCACCTGGTACGAACACAGCCGTGGCTGTTAGCTTTGGCAGCAGTTAAGAGAGGTCAGTATTCAGCAGCCTGTGCTTGTTGGGAGTCTCTGCTCAGTCTAATCACTGACCAAGGATACACAGCAGGGAAATTAAGGGTTTGAATGGGTTTGTAAAGGTCTGACCTGTTTTGCTGTCTCTGGAGAGACTCTTTCTAACAAAGGTACACTAAGTCTGCCTAACCCTGCAAAGAGCAGTTTACAGATACCTCCAACAAATTAGGGGTATTAGCCCAGTTAAATTAATTAAAGCAGCGTTAGCATGCACAGACTGCTTCTGAGGCTTGGCTAACCAGCTCAAAGCGAGCTGGCGGTTTAGTGCAGCTCAGACATACTTTCGCAGGGCTGCGTGGGACTTCATCACTGTCACACACTGAGCACTTCTTCTGTCTTCCAGTGCTAACACTTGCTGTCTTGTGCCAACACTAGCTAGTCCCTCTATAAAAACACTTGGTTGCACATTTTGCAGCTTCTGTAAGCCATGTTCTTGGCTTAGCCTCCAGAGGCTGCAATCTTCCTGTCTCTCTCCTGACGTGTCAACCTCCTGTTGATTTTTACTTCTCCAGTTCACTTCAATGCCTACTTCTTGCTTCTTTATGCCAGGGACCTAAAAAGATTCAGTTTCCTTCCACTTTATGCTGTTTTCTCCCTTGACTGGGGAACATGTAGGCTCCCAATACATTCCTCTGGACTCTCCCATCTCCTCTTCATGCTGCTTTGGTTACATTTGCCCCAGTTACAATTCTCATGCCCTTTCCTATCCCAGATCAGTTTGTTTGATCTCAGTTCCCCTTCTTATTTTCTTGCTCGCTGGCATAGTTTTGTTCATGTTTTAGGTCAAATGATACCTAAAATAAGCCTTGAAGTTCTGGTCAGGCTAGCACTTATCACAAAAGTGAGCATTTATTTGGCCCTAATTTGCTGAGAAATTTGGCTTTTTAAAACAAGTTTTCCCTTTTGAGCAGGCATGTGCTTCTACCAGAAAGACATCAGCCAGCCCCAGGTTCTGTCAAGGTGGGCAGCACCACAAATTGACTCCTAAGGACAGCAGTCACATGGATGCTGAATAAGGGCATCCTCGGATGTGCAGCTATAGGTTTTGTACACTCAGAAAACACAAATTCCTTTCTGCAGCTCATCTTGTTTTGCTATAGTCAACAAAAAGACCCTTGGTTCTCTCCTCTTTCTCTCCTTCTCCTGTGGAGTGTCTTGGAGGCACAGCTCAAAAGTTTTAGTGGTGCTTTAATGGAAATGAGATAACCAGCCCATGTAATGGGCAGTTTCCTGGCAGATTCTCTTTTCTTAAATGTACTATCTGAGTTTAATGAGTTGAAACTCACAACTATAATTAGCAAAATGCTTAAGATACTACTCTCTGAACTTAATTGAATTTAATTTACAGTCTGAACAAATACATTTACATGTTGAAGCAAATGTTTGCCTTTATTTTAAACTATTCATCTCTTCTTATCTTCCAGACTTTAGTGAGGCAAAAGTTCACTCATTAAGCTTTGTGGTACTAGGACATCTGACTTCACTTGGCTTGAATACTGAATTTGTGAAACTTGATCCCTGAACATATCATAAAAGAACTTAAGCTCTTCTAATGGAAAAAAATGTTATCAGCTTTTAAATGTATGTGCTTAAGCCTTAAAGGAATGCTGTGTAGTATTAGCACAGCAACCTGCAAATTCACTAAAAAAAAAAAAAAAAAAAAAGACTTAACAGTAATTAGGCTGTGGACAGTGTTTGAAAAAGATAGTGGGAGTTTAGTGGATTTAAAAATTAATTAATTAATTTTTTTATTTATTTCAGAATAATTTCTAAGCATTTTGCTATGAAAGGCTCTTGCTCTAAATTCTGTCCATTTTACTCTGTCACTATAGGATTCTACTGAGAGGATTTTTTAAGTGATAAGAGATAGGACCCTTTCTTTTCCTGTGGAATCTCCTAATATAGCAGTTAGCCAAGAACATCTTGCTTTACAGATCCAAGCACTTTGAGCAGAAATTCATTGCCAAGCGGAGGTCATGAAACCAAGGGCAGAAATCAGTATGAGGAGACCAGGCACCTGACTGTCTGCAGTGTTAATCCTCAGAGCCCATTAAGGTAAATAAAAGTCCCTTCTGTTCTGGACTTGGAGAGCAAAATCAGCAGCAGTTGGGGACTTTTGCTGAAGCAACCAGAAGCCAACTATTCATCAGAATATGAAGTGTTGGAAAGCTATAGATGGCAACATCCTGCAGTAGCAGGTGCAGGGGCTGGAGTTAGACTAAGTAGAAGAAGATGGAAGAGGTGAGAAAAACAGCTAACAGTGCAGGCTAGTGGAGAAGCTGGCATTGCTGTCCTCCCCATGCTCTTGTATCAATATTTTTAGAAAGAAACTGCTTCTTGGAAAAACAAATTAGAGAGGAGTGCTAAAGTCAGCTATCTCTGTGGCCACAGGTGTGCAAAGGCAACTGGAAGAGAGGTTTTACTCTCAGATGTTCCAATCTCATCCTACTTTGGCAAACAACAGAAAAATGGGATCTAAGCTGAACAGTGAAGGCTATATTCTGACTCTAACTTTTTCTCTTACCAAAGCTACAAATGGAGTCTTACAGCTTCAGCTTACAGCAAACAGGCGACTAGACATCAAAGATCACTGGGCCTTATTTCTTACTGTCTCTGGGTATTTAGAGCTAGAAAAGAGTCTCTGTCTTCTTCCTGAGTGCCATGGGTAAAAATATCAATGGGTGGGTTCATGATTTCAAATTTGATAGGGGTCATAATTGCCAAATGGGATTCATTAAACTGTCAAACCAGACACTCTACCTAGTGTTTGTTCTGGTAATCTTAGGAGAAGGTAAAAGAAAGTTACTATGGTTTAAAGGAATATCTCCAAGGGTTTCCTTGCTGCAACATGACTTGAGGGATGCCAGGTGCCACTGGGCTGGGCAGGCTGGGGGCAGCTAGCACAGCACCTGCAGTGGCAGCAGCACAGGGAAGACCCTGAGTGGATTCTGATCAATAAAACACTAGAGCTTGTTTAAAATTTCAGCCAGATATGTCAGCAGGACCTGCAGCAACCTTAAAGTGTTGCCTGAGTATACACCTGGAGCAAGCCCACAGCAGTAGTTAAATTGCAACATTCAGGCCCAAAGGAAAGCTGATTTTGCCTGTGCTGGGTGAAGGTGCTGTGGCTTCTTTTGGTGTGTATGGAGTTTGTTTGTTTGTGTCACTGCCTGGCTCATTACTGACTTGCCTCTTTTGATCATTACACCTCTATGGAAACCAAGAGGGGAGAAGCCCACAAACTCTTGCCCCTTCTTCCACACAGCTCATGTTGTAAACTGTTGAGTTTTATTGCAGTAACTATTAGCCTCAGCGCATACAAAAGGGCTCATTTTAATTTGACAGCTCTTTCCAAATAGGTGTGCATGGGAAAAGGTCTGCACTGTGTGGGGTTGGCTGTGAGATTGCCCCTTTGGGATGCTGTGAGTCCTCTGCACCTTGTGCAGCTGCTCCCCTGCAAGGGCTGGCCTGGCTGGGAGCCCCTCGTCCCATCCTGCAGCCCTGGTGTGGCACAGGGGAAATTGCTCTGGGCTTTGCTCCTGTCCTGGGTTGGCCATATGACCTTTTTTGTATCCCAGGCTCCTGCCTGCTCACATGGCTTCCTCTGTCTCCCCTTGGTTCAGAGCCAGGAGCCTGCTTCCAAGCTTTTCAGGCTTCCCAGGCCAGCTGAAATGGAGGGGAAGCCCACTGGCCCAGAGTGCTCGCTCACAAACGAGCACAGCACCCCGGGATGGCCAGGGAGTGATTTGAGTGCAAGGAGGAAGGATAGAAACCTCACACCTTCTTTTCTCTCACACCCACACACCCACTCATGTGCATAAGGACGAAGCTCTGATCCCATGCCTGTGGCTACCCTGCTTCCTCTTGAATCACACCACCCACAAAGTAAGCAGGCTTTAAAACTTGGCGTTAAGAAAAACAGAAGTAGATTTTCCTGCTGTTAAATTAATCTGCCAAGGCAAACCCATCCTGTATAACATGAAACTTTAACAAGCTCTTGCATTGAGATGCCCTAATTTGAACAAGAAAAAGTTTGCAAGGAACTGAGAGCTGAATTTTCACTCAGAGATAAGGCTATATACCTCTCTGCCTGCAAGCCCACGGGCATTTAAAAAAACCCACAAAACAAAACAGAATGTCTTTACATATTTAAATAAATTAAAATGAACCTGCTCTACATGAAACATTCAATTCAATTCCTTAACTGAGTTTCTAAAGGGTGAGCTCCACTACAAAAGAAACTTATTAAAGAATAATGAAGACTGTCAAAAACCATATGCTTAAAAGCTAGTAAAAAACAAAGTAAGGCTTTTAGTCATCTTGACTGGACAAGGTGAGGTCAGAAAGAAACAACAACACATCCAGCACAATGGCAATGGGCTTTTCATGCTTCTCGTCTTCAGCAACTGCTTTTTTAGAAAGAAGTCTCCCTTTTCTTTGGTCAGACATTCTCTTCTGTTAATCACTGTCTTTAGCCTGACCCTCTGAAATAGAAATTCTCTTTTATGCAATATTTTACTTGAAGTGCTGTGTTTGGTTTTTTTGGTGTTTTTTTTTTTTTGGCTGAAGCTATGTTTCCCTCCCTTGGAAGCACAGGCAACTGAATGAAAGAATAACATATTCTAAGCCATTGGTGAAATGCTTTTTCAGACAACTTTGTGTTGGATGGATCCTGGGGCTGTCATTTACTTGACATTCATTTATACTGAATCAGTTAATAAGTTAGATTTTGTGTCATGTTAAGCATTTTTTCCTTGTTTATTTTCCCTGCATTAATAACCATATTGCAATTGTACACAATGCCCTGAGCAAAATTTAATTCACTGGCACTGATTTACAACTGTAGAACATGTTCTGATGGGGATAGCTGTTGAAAAAAAGATCATTCTAAAAGCATATGCAAGCATAAAGAACTGATCAGTTGGCATCTAGTTTTTGCTGTGTGGGAACGAGGTAGTTGTTAATTATTTTATTTTTGTGTTGTTGTTGTTTTCTCTTTTGTTCTTTATAAGTAGACAAATGTTCAGTGGTGATTAGGTGCCATTTTATCTTAAATACTGTTTGCCAGCCTCAGGGTTAACAGAAATCTCACTGCAAAATGTTTATAAACTCACCATGACAAGAGTAGAGGCTTGGAGTACTGTGTTCAGTCATGTAAGAATGCATCTGAAATTGAACTTAGAAGCCAATAATATCTGAACAATCAGCACTGCCTATGTTACCCTTTTTTAACTAAAGGAAATCTGTCTACAATGTGACCTTGATGTGTAAACAAGAGGTAATTAATAAAGGCTTTGGTGCAATTTCATGGAACATGAACTTCCTCCTCCAAAATCTTAGCACTGAAAATCAAAGTGTATTTTGGTATTTTTGGTGCCCAAAGCATTTAGAAAAAACCCCAAACAACAACAACAAAAAACCCCCAAAGACTGAGGTTACAGAGCCAGGATTTGATGGCTAGAGGACACTATAAGGAAATACAAGGGAACAGAGGAAATGCTAATAACTGACCCCAGGAATAACATAATAATGTGGTTCTGCAGCTTGTACCTTCAGTTTCTATTCTTCTTTTTTTTTCAATTCCTTTACAACATCCAACCAAATAACAAAATCCTTTTATCTTTACCTTGGTATCCTATGCCTAAACTAGGAAACAGAATGTATCATTTGCAATGAGAGGCTATTCTAAAACTACAAAGTTTTGTTTGAGTCTAATTCTGACACTGCTCAGGATTTTTGGATAAGTCTCATGCATAATAAAAAAAAGCATATTTAAGCCATCTGTAATTTCTGTGTCAGTGGTGAGCTACATAATTGTTTTGAAAATGTACATAATTCATTATATATGAATAATTATATAACAAACAAAATAAGATATTACACAAATCACTTCAACCCAGTTTTGGCCCTAATGAGTATGTGAGGTACCTATTTCCAAGGTATAAAGTATATTTAAAAACAACCAAGTGAATTTATTAAAGGCTGTATAAAGCTGATATACGGTTGCATGCTTACAGGGACAGAAGTGTTTAACTTTGCTTTCCAGTTGTCTTGTCCTAAAAGGTTGCAAAGCATAATGCCTTGGAAAACATCTTTAGAAAAACGGAGGGAAAGGGAGAGAAGTACAGAAAAGGATGGGAATGAGGGAGGAAGGGAGGGAGGGAGGAAGGGAGGGAGGGAGGGAGGGAGGGAGGGAGGGAGGGAGGGAGGAAGGAAGGAAGGAAGGAAGGAAGGAAGGAAGGAAGGAAGGAAGGAAGGAAGGAAGGAAGGAAGGAAGGAAGGAAAGAAGGAAGGAAAAATTTAATTTTCACTCATTCATTTCATTCATACCATCAATGTCAAATTAGGATTCCTAAGTTTTAGTGTACATAATTATCTCCTCCTGTACATTTAAGTCCTAGAGCTAATTGCTAAGCATCACATGTAACAGTGACAGGCAAGTGCAGTGATCTGTAGCATCTACTTAGTCCATGTTATTTGAAATTCAAACTATGCTTGTGAAGCAGGACACCCATTTGAAGGTCTCATGAATACTTTAATCTCCTTTTTTTGATAGTCTAGTGATAGCTACCTTGCCTGCTGTAATATTATTTGTCTCAAGTTTTTTCATTGAAAAGCGACTGGAAATTTATGTATATATTGTTTGGTTTTTAGCAAGATAACTTCTCTTTCTAATTATCTCCCATTTATCCTTTAGTGAAATGACTGATGAAAAACCAGTTTCATTTATAGAATAAGTAAAATATTGTACAAATTAGGGGATTGGTAGTATTTTCAATACCATTGTCTTCGTATTTTAATATTAATAAAAGTACTGGTACGCTAATTTATACCTTGAATAACTTATGTGCTACATTAGAGTGTGTGTTGCAATGAAATTTAAAATGCAAAATGGTTTCATTACAACACAAATGGGTGACACTGTGTTCCTGAAAAGATGACACATTTCAGTTAGAACCAATTAATGGATGCTTATAGGTATTTTTAAAATTATATGAAGTGAAGTCACAGAATAACAGAATTGCTAGGATTTCTCCTTGATTTTTCAAAGATATTGGAGGGCAGCAGAGCAACATCTGCCAGCCCCCTTTAGCACCTGTTAGTACACCCCATCAAGGCCCATAGATTTAGGGGTGTTTAGTCTGCCTATCCAATCTCCAGCCCAGCTCTCTGTGACCAGGGGCAAGTCTTCCTTTTTCAGCCTTCTCTTACTGTTTTTGCTCTGTTTTTGTCTGATGTACCATAATTCTACAGTGCTGCTGCTAACATTTTATGCAAAATTGTAAACAAATAAAAAAGAAGATGAGGGAAAAAAACCATGTGGAACTCTAACCAACATGACAAGGAAGTTTGCATGTTGATGGAACAATCATAGCTGTCAAATTTGTGCTTATTTGTGCAATATATGTCACAACTTATAATCAGCACTAAAAAGAAGCAATAAAAAGGAAAGCACAGTTGGTCAAACCATGGATCAGGTGTGTCTTGGCACTCAGGTTTAGCTTTGTGATGAGAACCAGCCATTCACTGAGGAAGAGCCTTCCTAGAATCGCAGTCCAAACTGGAAAGAAACATTAGGTGACTCCAAAATTTTTAAGTGTTTTGGCACTTACATTTGCTGGCTGGGCACAGGTCAGCAGACAGGCGGCTGTGAACAGGGCTATTCCTGTACTATTTATGAATACAGGTAGAGGAGAAAGCATTTTCATGCAAGGTTCCCACCTGAATTTTGCAAACACAGAAACAATACTCCAACTCAATTCAAAATGTGAGCCTGATGTGTCTGCACAGATAATGTAAACTACAGTATCAGAAAAACACATTATCTGTAACTTGCAAAAAAGAGGCACCGCTTTCTATGGAACATCTCGATGTTCATTTGTTATTTCTTTCTTCTTTTACTGCACTGCTGTAGATAATTTCTCTTGTTCTGTCTCACATTGTTCTTGGTTAGTGGCACTTGCCTGAAATTAGTTTGTAATTGGGATAAATGAACTGCATGTATTCATGGGGCCTGGGCAGTTGTTTTTGGCTTCCAGCAAAAAGCAGTGAACAAGCAAATTCTGGTGGCTGCTGACAGCTGTTTCACATAGGCTCGTGTTATCAGGGCAAACACATGTAAACGATATGAATAAATAACATGCAAATGTTTATAAATTGAGTGAATTTAACTTTATCAGATTATCCTCAAGCTAGTTTTAGACTGAATTTAGTGGCACTAAATCCTTTAGCAAGTATCACAGGGTAATGCTTCTTATCAACACAGTGAGAGTGTGGTTCCTTTTTTTTTTTAACTTTCCACTTGATACTCATGGTGCAAGAATTTCTACTTCAGGACAAAGCAAGGTCAGCAAGTAGTTTGTGACAAGCCTCCTGGGTGTGTACTCACGGGAGCAGTTCCCCATCCTGCCAAAAAGCTCACCAAACCCAATACGTACAGAAGTATGTTCTTATTTTCTAGCCAAAAACATTGCTGGGTTTGGCTTTCAAATGTTGGCACCTACAAAATGCTGTACAAAGAAACATTTAATGTGAACTGTAAATCATAGTGCATGTTAAACAGTTGCTCAATTAACCTGGATATCAAGAATGGTTTGGGAAATTGGAGAGAGAATCCTCCATTCATCTTTCCTTTTTTTTTTTTTTTTTTTTTTTTTTAGTTAGAAATTCATTGCAAAGG
>JAHLSL010000022.1:12779188-12879487 GCA_025920805.1 Petroica traversi
GTAAGAAATTCTAGAGATTGTACTTAGGTCTAACATATTACAACAAAAACCCCATTTTAATATGGAAGGATCATGCAGTTTCAGAGTATGGGATGGTGAAATTTCTTCCTTTGCTTTAATGACATTTGCACTGTTGCCTCTCTATGTGTGTGCACCACCTGGTTCACAAAGCCCAGAATAGAGGCTGGCAGGGATGCCAGAAGAAAAAGAATTTGCAGCCTGTACAAGATCTGTGAATGAAATGTGTGGTCTCCCAGCTTGCTCCATGCTCTGTGGAGTGTAGGAAAAACAGTGGGGTACTACCTGTCTCCCACCCGACCACAGCTTGTGAGGCATGCAAGTTATGGAAGATACTTAGGTTGTTTCTTACACCTCACTTATCTTTCTACATGTATTAAGTGTTTCTTTTTTTCCTTACCAGCTCCTTGTGCCAAGATGAAATGCAATCAGCATAAAGCAGCCATGCAAAGCAAGAATAAGTGTCACAATGAGCTGATTGATCAAATATCTCTCAATATATTCATTTATTGTGTACAGTACCTACTTCAAATTCCTCATAAACTGCTCCATCATCACTTTAATATATGGTATCAAGCCACAAAAGCTGTATTAATTTTCCTGCTTCTTAAACTATAGGAATAGTTTCTTCTGCTATTCACATTTTGGATACACATGACTATAAGAAAAAATCTGCTGTATATTTCAAAATGCTCTCTTTAATGTGTATAACTATGTTTGTTAAGCAACAAACCCATGAAAATAGAAGGCAGCAGAATGAAGTACATCAGGACAATACTGAAAAATTGTTCATTTTAACTTACAGCATTTGTAACAGGGAAATCTCCTCTTGAAATTCACATTTACATTTGTTTATTTATTATTTTAATCCTAGGATGCTTTAACTTTCAGGAAATGGGCATAAATTTAAGGTAAGTTAGCTCACCTACCTCATTGCTTGTTTTTGTTATTTTGGGTTTTGTTTAATATACCTGGAGCCCTTATCTGGCTATGGAGCTATTTTTTTTTTCGCTCTTTTTTTTTTTTTCCTAACAGGAACATGTTGCTGTTTTACAAGCCTTAAAGGAATTTTTTTTTTTTTTAGATTAATTAAAAAAGGCTTACCAGGCTTGTACTAGAAAAAAAACAGATGGGATGACTATGTAAGTAGAGTCATTCATTTACATCAGAGCTTGAAATGAGTGGGGCTGCTCAAATGCGTCAAGACGCATAAGAAAAGCACAGTTTGGACAGCAACACAGAATATTGCAGCTAATCAAATGTTAATGGTGGAAGTCCAGAAATGACCTTAGGTTACCAGATCTGGCAAGATGCTTTTACCCACGTCGAGTTGAAAAGTGTCACAGAGGAAAACCTAAATGTTCACTGGAGAAACTCTTTAAAATAGAAGCATCATAATGTCTCTGAGTCACAGAGCTTTGCAGAATGCAAAGAGGTCACAGCGTGGTCATCCCCTTGAGGAAATCTGAGTAATATAAAAATTTTCTGCCCTCTGACTTGACTGCATGGGTGGCTGAGCTATTTTACCACTCAGGAAGTCTTGAACAGCAAAAATGCTGATCAGAGGACAAAAGTTGCAATACTGTTTTCCTTCCCCATTCAGTTTCTTTATCGTTTATTTTGATATTGGAGGTTTTAAGTTGCATGAAATTATTTGACTGATTTTCTTCCCCATAGTGTCCTGGAAAGAAAATGCTATATGACTTGAAAAGAAGAAAAGATTTTTTTTGTCTTTTTTTTTTTTCCTAAAAAAAAAAAAAGCATGTATGAAGGAAGCCTAGAAACCTTTTAGTCTAGCCTCATTGGTTTTTAATAATTTTCACAGTTTATTTTCTGCCAGAATATGGTGTTTCTGAGAATAACAAAGAGAGAGCCTTACTGGATAGTTGAAGGTGGTGTGTCTCCTAAAAGCACACATATTTACTTCCATTAGAATGCTTTTTCATCGCATGCCAAACTTAGCGACAAACTTACTGAAATATGAAATTCTTCATAGGAATGTTTAAGAATGAAGTAAAAAATTTAGAAATAATAAATTCATTAAGAACTCTTCAACAAAACACAGCTATTAACACCGATTTATCTTCTGGGCCTGGTTCAGACATTCATACAAGGTAAAGACAGAGTGGAAAAACCTGTTGAACTGGTTTCTTGCTTGTGCTTCTTCCCATATACTCCTACAGGTTATATCTTGTCATTAAGATAAGATTTTTGGGATGAGGACTATCTCTTGACTCCATATCTGTAGGACAGCCAGCAAAGTGACTCCTGCAAAACACAGCAAAAGTTAAAATTCCTACTCACATGGCCATGGTTAGATGAATGCAGTACAAGCTGTTCTGACTTAGGCCAACAGTCCATCTTTCTGAGTATCTTATATCCACCAGTATCCAGAGGTAAAAATCCTAGGGAAGAGCAAGCATCTTTACATATTCAGACTGCTACTATTTTCAACTCAGGGATTTCCTTATCTTGATGAGATTTTCCTATTTAGTAATCTCCAGAGGGCAATTCATAAAAGTATTTGTCCAGCTGCCTATTCATATCATGCAATTTTTATGCACAACGTCCTCCAGCAAGCTCTCCCACAAACTCATCATCCATCATATGGAGAACCATCCTCTTTAGTTAGTTCTGAGCCTGCCCCTTATGTCTGAACATGATGGCTTCAGTTCTCATTTTCGGCAAAGAAAGTCCACTGACAATCTTCATGTCAGCCATAATTATATTGAACTCCGCCAAACCTTCCCTAAGTTTCTTTCCAAGGCTGAGGATTTCCAGCCTATGAAGCTACTGTTCATGCAGAAATAATTTCTGAAAAAAACCCCAAAAACATACTGGCTGCCCTTTTGTGGACCTTTCAAAATCCTAATACACCCCAGAGACCATTTTATAAGTAGAGCTGGGACTGGTGTTCCTTATGTGCATCACTTTACATATATCTACATTGCATTTCATCTATCATTTTACTGCCCAGTCACTCAGCCTTTGAAATATTTCACAGTCTGCCCTTGTCCTACAGGTCTGAATAACTTTGTGCCATCAGCGTATTTTCTTATTTTACTGCCTACTTTCTTTTTCAGGTAATTTTTGATGTTTTTCCCTAAGGCAGTGCTGGTTTAACCAGCTGGTACCTGCTGCCCACGCTTAGCACAGTTGGGATAGTTGTCCATGACCTGGGCTGAGGTGACACAGTGACCTGGATCAGGAACGTGACCTGCAATTTTTTTTTGCTGGACTGTTTTTAAGTGGGAAGGCAGGAATATGGCAGCTTATTCTTCCACTGCTCCAATGCTGAGGGGAAGGAACAATCTTAACCTACTTGAAGCTTTTCCCTATTTCAAATATCAACTTTAAGTGCAACATTCAGCACATATAAATTTTCACAGCCTCTGTACATAATGTCCCAGATGATGAATAAGACAAAGCATAGGGAAAAGAACAGGTAAGTGAATCCTACTTGGATTAATCACTGTGATAAAAGGCTCCAGTTAAAAAAACAAACAAACAAACAAAACAAAACAAAACAAAACAAAACAAAACAAAACAAACCCAAAAAAAACCAAACCAAACTCTGTAGAAATGTTAACAAAGAAATCTTAAGAGGAAGAAAATAAAATAAATACAGATTAAAAGCAGTATGGCTGGAGTATATCTCTAAACATTAGGCATCCTGATGTAGACACCAAAGCTCCTAATTCCAATCTTCCTTCAGACAACAAAAATGGGTATTTTCAGGGAAAAATTAATAAAATATCTTTTGCATACCTACATTAGAATGAATTTCAATTACCACATTGATTATAATACCACTAACTGTAAAAAAGTTTGGAAGATTAGTTCAGAAGTGGACATCATCTTCTGCTGTTCTGGGCCCCACCTTCAGTCTGTTCACCTTGTTTGTGTCTAGAAATAGTTAAATAATGTATAAGATGATAGCCCATCCCTAAAGTTGAAACACCTTGGTTAAACCTTTTGTCAATTTCTCAGGATGACTTCCCAGGTCTTCTCACTAATCCTAGGACAACTAAAATAGACATCACAAATAATACATGAGATTTTTCGCCACTTACTGCACTTGTCCTCTGCTCAGAATTTCTAGCATGAGCTCCAAGTTTCAAAAACTAAAAATCTACTTCCAACTAGCTACAGAAGTCTCAGTGATAGCTGTATACCCACAACTATTTGAGCAGCATTTGAAAACAGTGACTGAAATTTTTAGTAATAGAGAAAAAATATAGGTTGTCTGTTTGGGTTTTTTTTTTTCCATTCCCTTCCCTTGATCAAAATCAATAAGTAAAAGATTTAGAAATTTATGAGCTACTGAAAACAAAGGACTGGGATGGAAAACATTATACAAAATTAATTATAGTGATCATTGTTGCCATGATTGTGATTTACAACACATACTTCTGCTAGTAGTAAGAAAGACATAAAACAGAATATGAAATTACTTGGAGAGCAATACTTTTTCTCTGTGTTTTCCTGAGTGCCAGATTTCTAAAAATTCCCTGGCTGTGACGCGTTTCCTCCTGCACTACAATCACATTGTGGATAGCTTTATCTCCAAATGTGAAAAGCATTAGATGCTGTGTCCAAATACAAGGTTAGTTGACCTTCTTTAAGACAAGCAAAGGAAGCAGAATAGGATGCTGAAAAGTGGGATAACCTTAAAGCTGTGGGACATCTGGCTGCCCTGTACAAGATGGAATCAAGCAGCTGCTAAAGTGTCATAGGAATGCTCCACAAAGACACACAGGAATTATCATTCCAGATCAAACTAATAGTGCCAGTACCAGATGCTTCAGAGGAAGACGTAAAACTTCCATAATAGGCAATTATGCAACAACATGTAGGGGAGGGAAGTTTCTCCTTTAAGTCTCAGCCATTTCGTGCATGATTTATATCCTGAAGAATGTGGATTGATTTATGTCCTGGAGAAACCACAGTTCCCCTAATAATTCATATAACGGTTAATCCTTTTTTTTTATATCACCGAGCTTTTCCTACATGTTGTACTTGTGTATTATTAGGAAACAAATATGAAGAAAGATTGAAACCAACTGAATCTCAAGGAAGAACATAGAGGGAAAAAGCAATTACGTAAATTAGAATATGGCCAAAAGGCCAGGAATAATCTCAAAAAAATGCAATGCACGTGTTTTCTCTTTAACCACTTGACAGCATTAAGAATGGTGGAAGTACAGCTAGCAAAGCACAGGTTGGAGCATTCAGGTGTGAGGCTGTGGGAATGCAGGGAGTGGGAATGAGCATTGCCAGTTGGCTGGATGAGGCCTCCTTCCTTCTCTTTTCCATGTGTCAGCCCTGCCACAACAGAGGAGAAGCACCAACAAGGGTGCTCTCCAGCCCCTTTGCCTTAGTCAGTAAAACATATACCTGATTCTGTGACTCTCTGATTAAAATACACCCTGAAGTCCCTTCTTCTCAGAGACAGAAATTGTGTACTTTCATCACAAGGCACACACTCTGGTATTATGTTTGGGCACCGTTAGTCCCAAAATTGTGACCAGGCCGTTGAGCTGCTTCTGAGAGCTGTTAAATCACTGAGACAGCTCCTCTAAGGAGAGCATTAAACACCCATTGGTCAGGGCTGCTGCAGTAGACTGAGCAATTTTTTCTTTCTCAGAGTGTGAGCATGTATTCTAAACTATTTATATTAAGAAAATGCATGCCAGGATCTGAATGCTTTCTAGGGGTATGACATGACAGGCACACATGCTACAGCTGTGTACATCCTGCTGCTGCCAGAGACTGTATTTCATTCTGAACTACTTAAAGAAGTAGTTTAAGTTTTATGGCAGCCCACAAAGTGCACCAGTGTATAAACACATTCTCATCTGAAAGAGGAGTTTTGGTCCATGCTACCACTTTTGAGGCAGTACAAAATAGTGAAGATACAAATGGGAAATATCCATTTAAACATAAGCAGACTGAATAGTTAGGTCACCCGAGTATTTCTTAGGTTATAAAACTGTGAGGAACCACTGTGCTAATCTAACCCAGTCTTTTTAAAAGACATCCTGTTCTGAGTTACAGATTTCCAGAGACAGAGTTTTGCCATAATCCTTGTTAAATTGTTCCAGAGGTTAATCATCTTCTTCATAAAACTAATGCCTTTAAATTGGAATTTTTCCAGCTTCAGCATCCATCTACCACATTTTGTTATGTCTTTGTCTGTTGAACTGAAGAACCCCTAATTATCAAATATATTTTCTCCATGGAGATACTTATAAACTGTGATTATGTCATCTGTTAACCTTTCCTTTGATAAACTAAACAAATTGAACTCATTGAATTTGCAATCCTTGTTTTCTTGTCCTCTAACCACTCCTATACTTCTCCTCCAGATTACTCACCTCCACTCCCAAGTTTGCAGAGAACTACATAAGATGGTGAACCCCAGAACTAGGCATACTAACGTTGTCACAACCACACAAAATATAAAGATATTACAGCCCAACTTCTCCTCACTAATCCAAGCATCACAAAACCATATTTGTTCAGTTAAGATTCCGTGTTTATATTTTGAGACCTAACAGTTAGTCAGTTCTAATAAACTCAATGTGTTCTGTGTTGATTTTTAGTCACTAGAGTTTCTTAGAGAAATGCTTGCTGGGTACTCAGATGAATGCCTGACATAAATCTATGTATATTATATCAATGTTATTTACCTTTATTAACCCAGCTTGTAATCCCATCAGAGAGAGACATCTGGTTGGTTTGACAAGAACTATTTTCATAAACTCATGTTGATTGACATTTAATATATTATGCTCTCTTGGAAATTGTGGTATCCCAAATGTTATCATTTCATAAGGAATTATTCTATCAGCTGTTGAAAAGACTAGGTTCTATCCCTGTGGAAATTCTGTGGGTCATTTTGTATTAACTTGATTCTAACTTATATTAAACCTCTCTCAGCCTTTAGTCATTTACTATAGTGCCACCACCACTGCAAAGGGGCTGCCTTACACAAGTGCAATGAGTGGGATAAGAGTGCCAACACTTCTCAACAAATTAAACTAAGCAGGTAGTCATATCTGAGCCTTAGGCTTCCAGAAAATCAATATTCTCATGCAAGAAAAGCTCACAGATCTACAGCCTATGTGACTATTTTTTTAATGTTTAAAAATACATTAAATAAATTATTATAACATAGGTCAGTATATAAAAGGATACATTAAACCCAAAACACTTGGATTTACACAAAGCCTATGTCCCAGTGATAATACTTTACTAGTAGATATGGAAAATTCCCATCATTTATTATAAAACACTTTAATCCCAAAACTTCCTAAGGGCAACAGAAATTATAAACAATATTGCAGAGCTGAACTGCAATGGACAGAAGTGTAATAATATGAAATGTCATCAAAACTTTGGGTACAAAGTTCACATCGAATGGGTTTAGACAGAAATCAGTAGTGGATTCTAGGGTAAAACCGACCATAAAATCAAATTCAAAATAAATTGATGCAAAATTACTGCCTAGGTTTTCCTGGCATTCTACAGTCCCAAGAGCAGGTCAATAAGAGAACTGCACTTTAGACCACTGTAGCCTCTAGTCTTTAATTTATGCTATGTATAAATTATTTATACATATTTATTACTCTGTACTAGACTTTATTACTATGTAGCCAAAGCATTGTAATGGATAATCCTGTAAGAAGTTCTACCTAAAACAACGTGGTCTGCAGAACTGGAGGTTTTTAAGAAATACCAATAAATGCATTAGTTCCACACCCTTTCTCCTTGATCCCCTGGGTCTGGGCACACATTCCTCCCATTGCTGTGCTGATTTCTCTCCAAAAACTAGGTAAAGAGCTGTTTCTATAATGGGTTATTTTAAAAATCATCTGGAGAAGGAAATGCTATTATTCTTCACCCCTGTTTTCCAGAACTTCCAGGAGCTGGAGCAGTCATCTAGAGACTGGTGTTCTGAGTTCAATTCCCTTCTCTGTCTAATTAATTTAAACCCTGTTATTCTAACTACCTAAGGCACTATATTTGTTAAGAAGGGCTTTAGAGGTTTGTGAAGTGTTGTTTTTGTTCCCTCATACTGGAGTTCTTCCATTTTATGTGACCCATTTAAACAATGAAATGAAAAAGAACAATCTGACTCTAAATCCCGGGCTTTAAATTGCTCACAGGAACATGTAAAACATTATAATAAATAGAAGAGTTCCCTAGATCAACCTCTGTTACTTGGTACTTGCTTTCTCTCTTTCTCAGGGAATGTTTAATTTGCTCACATAAAGCAGAAGAGCTTTGGAGTGGGAGAATGAGGGTCTGCTCCTTCCTGCTCAGGTTAGTGGTAAAGTACATCACAGGAGACCAGAGATGAAGGCTCAAGTCCAGGTGACCTAGGGAAAAGCTGAACTCCTCTCCTGGATTGGTGTCCTGATGAAAAAAAAGTCACTGTATCCCTGTTTCCTGGCTTTATTATTCCTAGCAGCAGATCAGCTGCTAGGTTTGCTCTAGAAGACACTGATACTGATGGGAGAATCCATGTGAGTTATGGTAAGATTTAGGCCAGGGACAGGTCTTGAACTGTTTTGCAAGTCTGCCTAGAGTGGGAATTTAAGGGAACCAAGGAGGTTTTATCTCATCAACCTTGAAATGACTAACATGCAGGATGTTTCATATAAATTGTCTAGGATGGCTCTGCAATGCCCTGAAGAAATGTATTCTGTGAGAGAGCAAGCCATTACAGCTACCCTACAAATGACACCTTGCACACATACCTGGTTTGCTCCAGTGACAATAGAAGGGGAATGAACAACCCACTCAGGTTACATGGCTTATTTTGAATGGCTCAGTTAAGGCAAAATGAACCCTACTCTTGAAATTATAGATATGCTTCAGGTTTAAGGAACAACTACTGAAAGAGTTGGGGAGCTAATTTATAGATCTAAGTACCTGCAATGGCTCCAATCTGTTATGGTTGGACTGAAGCAAAAAGAATCTTTCTCTTTTTCTTTTTTATGGAAATTCAAAATCTTAAATTCAAAAACTTTAGAATTCACCTTGCAAGATATATGAAGTGTAGCTCATCATTTTTGTCACACATGCCTTCCCTGTCCTTTTCCCTTTGACCCCACCAGCATAATCCCAAAAAAATGTTCTTTTCAGGGCTTAACTCCGCTGATGAGCTGGGCTTATTTGTGCCAGAGGTAATGTACTTTACTAAGCTCCAATTCATTATCAATATCATTGACCCAAAACTGACCTGAAGGCACAAGATAAGGTCCAAGACTACCTGGCAAGAACCAATCAACATTTCTTTGTATTGAAGATAGCTGTGTATTAACTGAATTTTCTGTATCCTTGTGTTATCTCAGTGATCATCAGAAATGTATCTGCTCTGACTGCTATCCACTGGCTGGTAAATTGATTCTTTTCCTGGCCTGCGACAAGTGACTGCACAGATGAGAGATGTCTGGAATGTCCATTATCCAGATCTCCTGCATTCTGAGAGAACTCATGATTAATATTTTCATGGGAGAGAGGGGAATAAAACTGAAATGAACACTTTTTTATTTTGCCTAAATGGAACTTTTTATTTAATAAATAATTCTGACAAGACATTCCCAAATCATGTCTACTTTTTTAGTTTAGGAGATGATTTTTCCTTTCTCTAAAAATCACACAGTGTGGCCAAGGTTGTCAAAAAGGTACAATCTGGAGCCAAAAAGACTCATGCACATATTTCACTATGTTGCAGAGGTTCTGAAGCGGTAAAAAAAAATCAGAGTTGTCTACAGCAACAGTTATCATTGCTCTCAACAGCATCAGGACTGTCCAATAAGTACCATACATGCATGGCCCGAGCTAGGGATAAAGAGGAATAAATTAGTTGGGATCAGTTGCTGGAAAAGCTTTAAGATTTCAGGGGCACTCTATAGCAGCCTTCCAGCACATAAAGAGGGCTTACAAGAAGGCTGGAGAGGGACTTTTCACAAGGCCATGTTGTCGTAAAACAGAGAGGAATGGCTTTAAGCAGAAAGAGAGTAGGTTTAGATTAAATTTTTGAAAGAAATTCTTTACTGTGAGGATGATGAGAAACTTGAATATGTTGTCCAGAGAGGATGTGGACTCCCCATCCCTGGAAGTGTTCAAGATGAGGCTGGATGGGACTGAGCAATATGCTGTAGTGGGAAGTGTCTCTACCCAGGGTGGGAACCATAGTTCCAACCAGGGGGTTCCAACTAGATGATATTTAAGGTCACTTTTGTGTTTCTAGGGATCATTGCCAAGGCCTGTAACTGTGCACATTAGATTGCTGCACCTGAGTTAATGTCATTACCAAATCTGGCAGCCAAGCCAAAATTGCCATGTTGCATAGACTTAATTGCAAATCACAGATTACCTGGACTATGTACTTTCAAGAACTTTCTCTGCAAATAATCCAGGAGCCTGGTTTGATACCCATCAACATCAGAATATGTTATAACTAAAAAATTAAGAATGCAGAGCTTAAAATTAAATGTACAATAAACTGATTCAGGTGTCATTTTCTGCTTCTGGTAAAATCAGATACAGTACATAGGAAATGCTTCATCTTCTTCCACCCCTTCTTCAATTCTAAAGGAAAGTGATGTTTTCCCATATACAGAAAAAAAGAAGGCAACTCATTTTCAAAATAAAACAAATATTTTCTTAAACCAACTCTTATTTTCCCAAATATTTTACAGGAGCAAGCTTTTCTGAAGAAGTTTAGTCAGCTGTGCAGTTTGACTTTTGAAGTGTAAAATAAACCTTTACTTAGCAGATGTCAAGAATATGACTTCGTGAGATAATCACAGGTTTTGTAATAAGTTGGTGGTGGTTCTTTCTGAGTGGAATGAATGAAGTTTTGGTGCCAATTCTTTAAAAAAATGACAACATGATTATTAACAATTGAATGGAATAGGAAAAGAAAAATCAACAACAAAACTGACTCTATTTTTGTGTGTGTGTTTGGAAGGCACAAGTTGTTCACTAAATGACATGGAAGTACAGCTGTCTTTAGTGAGTATGCTATTCCTTCATTTGGGAGCAGTGATGGAACTGCAATCAAGTGCCCAGGAACACAACCTTAGGCCTAGACCTGAGACATCAGCCAAAGTTGACCCTTTCCTTAGGCCATTCTTCCTCTGCAGGACCTGGATATCCTGATTCTCTGCTAATATGATGGCAGTTCCAAGAGATGACTCCCCCTATCCAGTCAAAACCAATTCAGCATCCCAGCAGTTCACATGGCTGTTATGCCTGGGGACAGAAAGGGGGATCTTCTCCATAAACCATGGCTTTTGCCATCTTCCCAGAAAACAGGGCTGCTCCTGCTGTCAGCTCAGAGAACAGCGTGAGAAGGACGTTAACACATCCTCTAAATATTTCCCACAGAGACAACCCTTTGCTATGCTAAACACCAGCAGTGAAAGCTTGGAAAAGTTGATGCACCTGAGATGAGTGGCACTAAATTTCCCTGCTGGCTGAACCCATTGGTATTTGGCACAGATTCCAGCAAACTTTCCCACCCTCCAAAAATATCCCTGTGGACTGTCATGGTGCCGCCCGGGTGGCTGCGATTGTTCTGCACTCTCAGACAGAGTACATAATCTGGAGCTGGAAACAGAAATGTAAGCTTATTGCAGCATTTGGAGAAAAGCTGAGGGACGCTTTTATCTCTGGTGGCCTGACACTGAACTTGCTTGATGGCAATCAGGAGCTGCTCTAGGCAGACCTGAGAGTGGGAGTTTTCACAGAGGCTGGGTCCCCATTCGAAAGGAGTACTAACAAGGACATGTGTACTGGCTCTCTTCTCACTTGCTGGCCTTGTGCCTGAGAGTCAGACCTGCTTCTAAATATATAGAAACTTTTGAAGTCCCATGGGAACAGCTATCCTTTGCCAGTGAAACCATGTGTTGCTCATCCCCCTGTCAGTGCTGTATTGCCAGCTCCCAGCCCTGCCAGCTGACACACTGCTGAGGCCAGCAGTGGAGAGGGTGGCCAGCCGTCCCCACCTGCCTCCTGGGTCACCCAGGGACCTGTGCTCATCACCTCTCCTGCTTTTTCATTAGTCCTTCAGACAAGCCCTTCCAGTACTGCTGCTACTCCAGCTCACCTCTATTTATGTTCATTTTTATTTGGGTTTATCTTCTTCCTGCCAGCTCCTCTTGGCTTTGTTGAAATAACATATTTTCTTTCCTCTCATCTTCTCCTTATTTTAATTTTCTCCATTGTTTCTCAGATTCCACTTCCAAACTTCAGGGTCCTCACTCTCTGCAGCCAGCTTTATAGCTTGCCTGCACATGTTACTTTATCTTTTCTTCTATCCCATCAATACACGCTTGAGAGTCCTCTCCACTCTGTCGCTCCATATTTCCCTGTCTATTATATTCCTGAATATTCAGCACAGGAATGAGGAGGACAGAGATGAGGTAGAATCATTTGTACATTTGTACAAATGCCACTGTAAGTCTGAGGTTTGAGGCCAGCTTATTAAAAAGCGACCATGAATATTCAGACCAATAGTTGTTTCAAAGCAACTCCTTTCCTCCCTCCCTGAGCTGCTGTTTTTTGTTTCTGACAGAACCTAATAAGGAAAAAGAAAATACTTTACTCTGTGGAGGGAATTAATGCAGCAGGCCTGCAGTGGCTCTTCTGGAGCCCTCCTCATCTACAGTGAAAATCCATGTAAGTCCCCTGTAAATACACACCCTCAGCATTTCTGCTAAATGCATGCTATTTACACAATAGCCCATTACAACAGCCCATCTGTCAACCCTCTTTCATGGCCACAGGTGGAAAATGAAAAATTCTTTTGAACAGAGCACTGAGGGTCTTTGGAGGAAAGCTTGTTTGCGGCTGTATAGCCAGGCCTCCCACAGAGCCAAGATCTGCAACCTTCTGGGGCTCCCAGCCGTGGCTGGCCTTTAGTCAAACAGTGCCCAGGGCAAGCCAGAATTTCATGCCTTTCCAAAACACTAATTGATTGGGGATAAACATTAACCTAGAATTTCAGTGGTGCACTCTAGTCCTGAGCATGCTGGGCAGCCACCCAGCTAACCCACCCCTCAGGCTAACCCTACTTCAAGGGTCTTTGTAGAAGACCCAGAAGGTCATGCAAGTTTCATTCGTTTTATGGTACAGACAGCTACAAAGCATCTAAAGGTTTTTATTTTTAAGAGCTTCCCTTCAACTCAGAAAATTATTTTAAAACAATGGTGAACAGAAGCAGGGCATTGGCTGGACGTTGTCTCCCTAGTTCAGAGATCAGAGAGATGAAGCAGCACCTCAACACAGACTGCAAACCAAAGTCAGGCAATTATTTAGATCACATATGCACTCACAGTGACAGATAACCTACCCGTTCCCTGAACTCTGAGAGACATCTTGCCCTTCCAAAAATGTCGTCACAGGTTCTCAGCAGATCTGGCAAAGAGTAAGTGCAGCTTAAATACCACTGGCCACAGTCCAACTCGGAGCACATAAGCCCTGGGCTCTCACCCCATCCGCCAGTGTGGGAATAAAGTTTCTCAGAGGCGGCTAGAAATCAAAGAAAGAATGACAGAGATTTTTGTGACACTCTAAAACTATTTGCTGAGAGCTGTAAGGTTGCTAGTCTCCCTATTTTGTTTCTGTAATTATTCAATGACTCAATTAAAAAAGAAAAAGCCCACATTGACACACAACACAGGATTAAAAAGAGTCAGCAGCAGCAGACTGTCCTTAAAGCCAGGTTGTCCCATGCCTTGGCCATATGGATTGTGGCTATATCTATTGTATTATTTTTCCCATTATTTTTCTTTCTTTTTTCTCATTCTACTCATAGAATAATAGGATTACTAAGGTTGGAAAAGGCATCCAAGATCATTGATTCCAAATATTAAACTAGCACCATCCTATTCACCAATAAACCATAAATCCAGGTGCCACACCCAATCCCTTTTGAACACTTCCAGGAATGGTCACCCCAACACTTCTCTGGGCAGTCTGTTCCAGTGCCTGACAACTCTTTCAAGGAATATTTTTTTCCTAATAGCCAACCTTAATCTTCCCTGCCACAATTTGAGGTAGTTTGCTCTTGTCCTGTCACTTACTACCTGGGAGAAGAGACCAAATCTAACCTCACTATCACTTCTTTTCAGGTCATTGAGGAATCTCTTTGGGTAGGTGTAGAATCATCTCAAAGTTTTTCCATAATTCTGTATCATCCTTGCTCATCCGTGTTTTCATTTTCCTTTTTTTTTTTCATGGAATTATTCTTTCTGAGCCTTCTACCCCAGTTTCATCCTGTTATAACATGAAACCAGTAACACTGAAAGTAAACTTTTGAACCCAAAGTGTTTAAGTTAGGTTAAAATTAGGCAAAACCATCTGTACACCAAAGGTCCTCCTTATGTTGAAAGAAGAAATAGGAAGATAAGACATGGAGAAAGTGGTGCAGACAAACCTTTCATTCTCTGCAGCATCACCAGCTGAGGACATGCCCACACCTGCCAGTGCAATACTGCACCTTTGGCTGTTGCCCAAATCCACCATAAGCAAAAGCTCCCTGATACTGATGTCCCAGCTCAGGTGTTAGAGGCAGAAGAACTGCATTTACTTAGCACAGGGTCCTAACAAAATAACTCTGCCCCTCAGCATGGCTAATTATCAAAGACACAACATTACCCTGAAAACAGATGAGAAACTAGCTTAGGAATATCTATAGTGTGCTGTATGATTCAATATAGACATGCCAAATTCAAGCTACTGTTCAGTACAATCCTTCCTGTGAATGCTACTCCCACAAATGTCAGTCAGAATCATATTTCTGACAAAAAGCACCCAATGACAGCAACTGTGAAGTGTTTGGGAGTCTGCTGCCTTCCAACTTTTATGTATTTAAGATGTATAGCTGTCAAAAATAGAAGTTTTTCCATTATTCTTTGTCCTTTCCATCTTTTATCTTGCAACTAGGCATATTTGCACCTACTGATAGTTAAGTTTTCTGCCTGTGGTGCATAAATGCAAAATACTGGGTTGTGTGGAGAGGAAGGGTTCTGTTGCCCATTAGACAACAGAAATTTGATGAAAATGTGTAACCCCAGAACATTCATTTTCATCAACCTAAATGCTCCAACATAGTCCTAAGTGGCTTGTCAATTGTCCATTTTGAACTTCAGGAGTGTTGAGCTCTGAGCAGTTGGAGAGAAAGCCTGTCCCAGTTATTTCACCTTTTAGGGGAAATAACATCAGACCCACGTGCTTATCCCATTGTGCTTTTTTTTTACCCTCTGTAACATCTTTCAGATAAATAGTTATAGCTCATAGAAAATATGTCCTGGCTACTTCATATGGTTTTGACTATGGATCAGTTCTGACTGTATAAATAATTTTGCCTGGGTACTGCTCAAAGCAGGCTTATGAGCTGTGGTACAGAATGCTGTAATTCTTTTATTTTGGGTCTGCACTGTCTGCCTACCTTATTTGTAGCTGATGGCTAAATTTCTCTCTTTTACAATTGCTGAAATAGCCTTGAAATGGGAACTGCCTGTAATTGATGTAGTGATGTCTACCAGCATTTGCAGAACCTAAATGACAAGCTCTAAACACTAGCCTCATCTGGAGTAGCATGTCCAGTTCTGTTTATCCTTGTTCCAAAAAGACAAATTAAACTTGGTGCAGACCAGGAAAATTGCTGTCAGTTTTGCATGGAGAATGAGTTTCATTTTAAAAGAGACTGAGAACAAGACAAAGTGAGAGGATAGAGACAGACTAAAGCTCTCCCTAGGGTGCAATAGGCAGATCATAGCACTCCACTTCCATAAAACAGCTGGGTCAGTTCTGGCCTATTCAGCATGGCAAGGGTGATTTTTATCTGTATCAACACACAGATGCATGTGGCCTGTTTAGCCTAAGAAAGCAAAGGTGTGTAAATACCAGTGTTTGGATTCAGATTGCTTTTGAAGCAGATCTCATGATCTGATTGCTTCACCTTGCAAAAGGTTTGTAGAAGGCATCAGATTGATTCCTTTCAGATTAAATTAATCTATAAAATGTGGCTAAAGCTCAATCTGGTGAGCTCCTGCCACTAATGGAAGCTCAATGGGAGATTCCTCATGAGGGAAAGCAGTGAAGTAGCCACCAATCTCTTCTCTCTGATGACCAAGGACAGGATCTAAGGGAATGGAATGAAGTTGTGTCAGGAAGTTTACATTAGATATAAGGAAAAGTGAACTAAGGGACCCCTTGCTGAGCCTTGCTTCCCAGCAAGATTGATCCAAAGAGTCCTTGTTTAGAATTAGATCAAGCATTTTCACAATGTTAAGAGTTAATAAGAGTGACTGCCATGAAGAAATTAAAGAGAACCGTTAAAATTATAATGTTCTGTATCATCTTTATAGCCAGACCAAAAAAGGACAAGGAGTTATAAAAAATATTTTAAATTTACGGAAAGAATTGCACAATATGTCTGCTTGTGTTAATCAGGGGATGGAGAGGGCTTTGTAGATTTTATGAACTGATTCCCAGGGGGTCATATCCTTTGTGACTTGTCAAAAGGTACATCAGCTCTGGCACTTCTGTAATCACTGAAGTGCACACAGTCTAGCTGGTATCTACGCTCAGCAAGAAAATTAGTGCTAGTGCCCAGGACTCTCAGCCATAACAGATCTTTACTTCTCCCAGGTACATGCCTTGGGCTGTTGCCAAAGAGAAGGACACCTGCTGCTGTGACAAGTACCTGTCAGAGATCCACTCAGAAGAAACATGCTCTTGAATTTTCTAAGGCTAAAGTGGCAGAAATTTGATTCCGGCCTTTCACTCTTTCCCGTAAAAACTTTGTTAGATTATACTTGTTATATAGGGAATTTTGATGAAAGAATGAAGTACACTGATACATTTGAACTGAGTCAGTTCCTCAGCAGCAATGGAAAAATCTCTGAGGTATGCAGAAGACATGCGGTTTTGTGATTAGTGAGCAGGACAGAGAGGTCAGGAACTCTGGGCTTCTCATCTCTCTCACTGTCCTCCTCTGTGTCCTTGGGAATGTCACTTAAACTTCTGTGCCTCAGAACTCACATGTCTGAAATGGAGATCATTAAACCTATCTACTCATTATGATCTGATCCTATTTGTAAAGTCACCTCACATCCTCAAATGGTAGGGCTTTCTGGGTCCTAAGAACCATTAGTGTGAGCTGAAAGATATGCAAAGTAAATAGCTGGAGTTCCACTATAGGAGTTATTTAAGGAAAGTGTGGGTGTAAGCCTAATACAAGTAATGTTCAAAAAACACACTTTCTTTGTTTCATTATTCATTTCCCACTTGACATTCAAAATATTTAGAAATGAATACTTTTTAACATTTGTGGTGTTTTTTTCTATGACTGAGGATGCTGTAGTTGATGAAATTTGGACAAGTTTTAAATAAGTGAAGTAAAAATCCACAAGCTTTGGGAATTTGAGCACAAATTAATATATTCTTTCAGGGGAAATTTTTATATTTACTTACTGGCTGTACTTGTGAGGAAATTAAAATAACATGACAACTTGTTTTCCAAGAAATGAGGAACTCCAAAAATACCGATATGATTGTTACTTAATTCTGTACAGTTTTTAAAATAGTGTTGTTTAGAATGACCTTCTTAAAGTAAATGACACTAAAGCATGTATCAAGAACAGTCTTAGAGAATTACATCAAGCACCATGTGTTGGTTCTGCCTGCTGTGTCTGCCCATCTCTTTTAGTGCCACAGCTGTGTAGTGCTTGTTCATAATCAGAATGTCTCTCTGATTCCAACAGGAAGCACTAAATCAAGTATCATAATCAGAATTATCTTGAAAGTGTAGCAGCAGTCACCAAACTCTCTGCTCTGCTACCTGGGTTTATTCTATATGTATGAAGGTCAAAGGCTGACTTGAGGCCAAATGAGGCTGCTCAGGACACTCCAAGCTGGAGTGGATATGGAGTAAAGATCTGAGACTGAAACCAAGATGTAGCTGGTTCCAGGACTAGTATTTTGGGACTGGCCTGTTTAAAACTCCAGGTAAATTTTAAAGTTTCATATGACCAGTACGAGCAGTGATAAGAGGAGAATGTCTCACTGTACTCTGCACTGCTGTGGCCTCACCTTGACCACTCCATGCAGTTTTAAGCACCGAAACATAACAGAGATTTAAAGCTGTTAGAGACCATCCAGAACAGAGCTACAAAGATGGTGAAGGGCCTTGAGGGGAAGCCATATGAGGGGCAGCTGAGGTCACCACGACAGATGACTACTCACTGGCTTCCACCTGGACATAGAGCCATTGACCAAAACACTCGGGCAGTTTACATTCAACAGTTCCTTATCCACCAAATTATCCACCCTTCATATCCATGTTTCTCCAATTTGGAGATAAGTGCGGGACTGAGTCAAAGGCCTTACAGGTATTAAAAAGGCCTCATTTTTTAACCTAAGTAGTTCTACTACTCTATGACTTCTCTGATCAAGTTCATAAGAGTGTTTAGAAGAATGGTTTTGCCAGACTTACAGAAAGACCCGGGGGGAGATACTGATGAACAGCAGATTTATAAGGATATTGGGACCTCTTAATGACAGCACAACTGTGTCAGTGCAAAAATGTTGCCTGTGTCTGCAGGCGAAAAAACCCGGTGTTATTATGAATGTGTAATTTCTGTGACTGGTATGACTACAAGACACATCTTTTAATTTGTGTTTTTATTGTATAGTTTCTGACCATGAGGAAAATAAAAAATGAGGTCCTATCAATATTATGACTTGATACCAACTTACAGTTTTAATGTGATTTTCATAAGGGCATTGCTTTTTTCTTGAAAAAAAATGGAAGAAAAAATAGATGTTTTTCACATTTTTGAAATCAAAGGAGATCTCAGTTGTATTGGCCTGGTAGAAATCTCATATGCAAGACAAAGTCAATTATGTGTTTCAGATGTCCTTGTGGAAACTCAGCTATTCTTTACGGCACCTGATTTTGATCCAGAAAACATGCTCCTTCTGGTTTGAATTCAACCCAAAGCTAAACCACAGGGAAAACTGAGGTCCAGAACTTGGAATAAAATACCACTAAAAGGGCACAAGTGCCATTGTTGAGGAATTTCTTTGACAAGTCACATTTGGTTACATCTCAGTAAAATGCCAGATCAAATGCCTGCCAGTTACTGTGCAAGTTAGATTTGAAATGATATTCTGGTTACTTTGAGGTAGGGTCAAACAAGGACAAGTTCGGGAAGATTATGGAGGACGGCAAGAGTCACACACTGAGAGCAGACCCCACACACTCAGTTCCCAAAATGTACACATGGAAACGGACCCCTTTCAACTACACAGCTCTCCAAAACCAGTCCTCTGTTCTGTGAGTCAGGTGCTAGGTAGGCACAGCTGGACGAACAAACCTTCCATCACCTCTGTTCAGGACAAAGGTAGGACTTGTGACAAGAAAGGGTGAGTTCCATAGCTGAGCCCTACACCACAGCATGTGGCTGACCACTCACAAGACCTGAAGCTCTGTAAGTCATTCCCTGGTGGAGGAAATCCTGCAGAGCTCTGTGTTAGAGTCCTTGACTCATGAATGTGTCTGCAATGGGCACTGAGAAGTGCCCAAAGAAAGGTAGCCCAGCTGAGCCAGACTCAGGAAGTATTCATGGAGAAGTAACGTTTTTTCAGAAAAAGGGGAAACTCTGTACTTCCCAGCTTGCCATGAGGCTATGAAAGGGATGGGCTCTGGCACATTCCCTGCTCAGGATATCCCTTGAGCAGTGTTCTGTGGCTTACAATGTCTCATCCTTCATTTTACAGAGACATTTGATGTAGTTGTTGTCCATGCCAATGCATTTTCCTCATTTTGTTCGTGATATTTGTGAAATTGCCTCACAGGATTTTTGTGTATTCAGTCAGGATTTATGAATGGGCTCTAAAGGAGAAAACCTGCTGCTGAATATCTATGCTCAGTCACACTTTGATAGCCAGCCATTTAGAAGGTTAAAATATAACTTCTGTGACATGGGTTTCCTCTCACTTTACTACAAAAAGAGTTTGCAGACAGGGCTATATCACAACAGAGCCCTTCTTCCTGTTTGTCTGTCCTATGGCTTCATAAATCTCTGCTTGTGACATCATAATCTGTTGCTGTGGGAATCCTGCTGGTATCACAAACAGGGATTACGACCTCAAAGAAGGAGCAAACAGAAAAAAGGGATGGGTTCTGTGAGAAACAAAACATCCTCAGGGAAGATGAATAGATCATTATCCCAGACCTTTCAAGATCAGGCTTACCCATGTCCTGGAAACCTGAGACTTCCAGGATTCCAGATTGCTGTGTCTTAGTAACCTCATCTTCAGTGTCACAAACCTACTGAAGACTCCCTTCATATCTACTCACCCCTGTAACACCACTCCCCTCAAAAAAAAAAAAAAACCCAAAAAAAACCAAACAAACAAAAAACCGAAAATAAAACCCAAAGGCCAGACCGGGATGCAAAGCCTTTTCAAACAAGTTCTTGGGTGAAATATAGAAAAAGATCTCTTTTGTAATGAGTGTAAAAACACATTCTTACCAGACAGTAAACCAGCTAGAATCCACCTGCATAAAATGAGTTTATATCAAGAAAGTTTAATTCAGCCTCTTTCGTCTGCCCATTTAATAATTTTATTTTCTTTATTTCATCTTTGAAGGACATGCCACAAGGTTTTGGCCACATTACTGTAGACACCTATGTGAAGGGTACCCTATGGGAACTGCTGCAGAGCACTTACATGTGAGGAGTTTGGGGACCCAGGGGGTCACAGGCAGGTGTCAGTGGTATCATGCACCCTACTGTTGCTTCAGTAAGAGGGAGGAGGAGAGCACCTCAAGATGTTCAGTGTGTCCATGCTATGGCTGACTGAGACCCCTGAGAGACACTGTAGCTTTGGAGTTGATGCTCACAGGAGTGCTGCAGCTGGAAAAGGAGAAAGGGTTTGGTGATTTTCTTCAAAATTTCCACACAGGGCTCTTCCAATATTTATCCTTTATTGCTAATCTATTCGAATAGAATTTGAAGGAAACGCTAGATCAGTAAAGGCATATGCAAATATAACTTTTTTCTTGTAGGTCATTGCCATAGAAACTATTGCTACAGGATCTAGAGAGAGATGGCCAGATCATAAGGCCACAGAAATGAGGGTCTCAGCCTCTTGGGTCCAGTAACATTAATTCTTGTGAAGATTTACTCCATTTTTAGGGAAATTATTTATGTGTTTTCCTTAGTTTTGCTACCTGCTAAATTCCAATTGCTTTCACTGGAGTCCCACAAGGAAGAACTTATTTAGTGTCGACAGGCAACAGGAGAAGACAGCACAATCGCTTTTCAATGAGGTTTAAACCTCTCTTCCAGGTTCAGGCCTACAGAGTCCTTGGATGCCCACAGACTAAGGATCTTCCCCAGTTTGTGTCTTAGAGCAATAATTGAGTTCATCCAGCAGATCCTGACTCTTCACCAAGTGATGGATCTGAATAAAGTCAGTCCACAAAACCCTGTGTCCTGTCCTACATCTTGTGCAATACCTCTGCACCAGGACAGCACGTGGGAGCAGCAGGAACGTCTCTGGGATTGCTCTTGCAGCCCTCTAGGCTCAGATAGCCTGTTCAGTAAAATTAAATTTTTTTTCTTTCAAATAAACCACTCTAGCTGAGGGTGTTGTTTCTCAGTGAACAACCTTTGACCACACTGTGGCCGAAAGCAGTCTTTCCCCCGTGTTTCCTGCCTTATGTTCTTGAAGCATCTCTTGTGCTGGCAGAGGCAATCACAGAGCCTCACAACACAGAAAACAGACCTCTTTCTTTTTCCTCTAAGTTTTTCAGACAAATCAGCTTATTCATATGGTTGATAATATGACAGCTAGTCCTGAGGGAAGGGACTGTGTGGTCAGAGCACAGGGGAAGAGCTGCACTGCTGCATTTGGCAGAAGTCCACATTCAGACTGGGCTAGCCTCATTCCTGTGAGTGGGTACCAAAGGACTCGCTTGGTTTCATTGCAGTTGCTCCCCAAATATTCCTGAGCAGGTGAACATCCAGGTAGTGTGGAAGCCCATATTAGATCTTGAGAGAGTACTGGCGTGGAGGGTACTTGGAAAGGCTGAAATAGTTGTTGAAAGCTATTTGCTGGCTGGTTTCTAGGAGACAGCATGACTCATTGCATCTTTCCTTGTAGTCTGTGCCTCTCAACCATTTATCAACTAACACACTTGATCAAGACTGATAAAAAATCTTTTAGAAAAATTATAGAGAGCTGCACTATAGAATGGGAACATTAAAGTGTGGAAATAAAATGATTGCTGAAGCTAAAGTCTGTTCTACTAGCATTGAAGAATGTAGGCTCACGTTTATCCCAAGGGATTTATTGGTGGAACTCCCACTAGTGCACATAATAAATGCATGCATAAATCCCTTTGTATCTTGACAATTTTCCCCTAACCATACTTTGACCAAACTTCACAGTCAGCAGTCTTTCTGTGATTGGGGATGTGTGTGTGTTAAAATTATTATTGTCATTATTTCACTCAGCACTGCCTAAATATATCAAAGCTAGAAAATATTCTTAATTTTAGTTGAAAAGCATAATTTATACCATTTATAAGAACAATAAATAACAGTAGTTTCAATAATAATAGTAATGGTCCAGAACATGATTTTAGAATCACAAAAAAAAAAAAAGCAGATGTGGTGCAATAATCATAAATAAGTAATTGCTGGCAATTAACACATTGCATTACAAGCTCTGAAAGGAAAAATGACACTAGGGTGATAAGGCTGTTTTCTGCAGCTCATTTAGAATAAAGGTGTAAATGGCATACATGACATTTCATCACTGAATATGCCCAGAAATTAGAATGCAGAAAGGAAGGCAGAGCCATCATATGTAGGCTACACAGGAAAGTTCAGCTTCTGCTGTAGAATGTACAGGTTTGGTCTTACAAAAGCAGTCCTATGTATGCCTTTTCTGACAAGCAGGATATGTTGTCAAACATTTGATTCATCAAATGTTATCTTCACTATACAAGAAAAGTATTCTAAGCCCTAATAAAGCCCAGGAAGAAGAAAATTAAGTAAAAAATAGCAAGTTTACTACATATCCAGAAAAAAAATCAATAAGAATGTCCACTGAAAATGGCAAAATTCCTTATTATAAAAATATAAGCCTTCCATTTTGAGGTTGATGAGGTAAAAGGCTGTGTTCATGCTGAATTTCAAAACACAAAGCTGAAGAAAGCTGTTGACATTTTCCACAGTGTGTACCTGCTTTAGAACTGTAAACCTACTTTTAAGTGGTTTAGATGCCTATAAAAGATGTTCAAGATGGAGATGCTAAAAGTCAGGGATGTGCACCAGAGAGTGCAATTTCAGAGCAAATAGATCTTCTCCTTGGACCTAGGTGGAACCCATGCAAGGGGGGAAATTGTATGAATGAAAAAAATTAAAAACAAAACTCTGGCTGTGGTTAATGGCTCTGGCAGCCTGCTGCACCTCAAGTGCACAGACAGCTGCTCTCCTTGTGCATCAGGGCTCGACACTGTGGTGCTGCTAAATAAACTGGAACTGGAGACAGCTTCCTCCTGTCCATGGGCTCCTCTGTGCTGCAGACAGGCAGCTGGCTCCGGAAAGGAGCAGCCACCCACGCAGGGCAGCCTGGCAGAGAGCTGAGAGTACCAGCAGCCTCGTCCAACCCATGCACTTGGTCCTGTCACCTGTGACTCATGGCGAAGCTTGGCATTCCTCCCCAGAGGTATTTTTTATTCACTAGAAAAGCTGGAGAGTCAAATGCTTTATCCTACTCAAACCTTTTGGGGTTTTTTGGTAGAATTTATATATGCATGGGCACAAAGGTGTCTTTGAAATATTTATTCCATTATCCAGAAAAAAATAATATTCTGATTAACTCCACAGCCTTCCCTCCTCAGTGCCTCTGCCATTTTACTGGGAAGTCTACATTTACCTCGGGTATTTCAAGTTTCAATTATTTAAAAATAATACATAATCCTTTTTTATGGCTGTTCCTGAAATTCCTGTGCATCTCTATCAAGACTATTATTTGCCACAGAAAAAAATACATGGAAGTGGGGGGAAAAAATGCTGGCACCCAAGTGATCTGTTCTCCACCAGCATGTGGGAGAAACAGGTTCTCTTCCAACCCTCTTGTTCCCCAGGCTGTCATGGGCACCGAGTGCTGCAGAGATAGCAGCAGCAGCTTCTCCAGCTGATTAACCAGAGACAGTGACAGACTTTAACAGGAGTGCTACCCAGCACTCCAGAGCCAAAGGAATAGTTGCCTCAAAATAGAAGCAGATGGATCTGCGCAAAACGATGGGACTTTGGAATTCAAAAAAGTGTGTTAGTGGCGAGGGAAAGAGGGAATTGTGTATCTCATTTTAAAAGGAATATGTACACGCTGTCTCTTACTATCTTTTCCAGCAAGAAGATAAGGAGGTCAGGCTGTGCTGAAATATAACAAGCTCTGGTAAACCATGATTTTAAAATACATTGAAACCTTTAACAGTAGCAATAGAAGATATTTACAAAAATACCATGTATAGATAATTTATACAGGGCTAATTATCCTGGTAATAAATATAAGTAGAAACAAACATAGGGGTTTTTTTCATATTTTAGACAAGTCAAGTGAACTATGTGGAAAACAGAGAAATGTCCTATTTTACAGAAAAGGTCCAAGTGTGAAGCTGAATTTGAACTTTATCACTGGGATTTCCTGAGTCTGAGACACATATGCTGGTGTAAGGATCAAACTCAGAAGTCAGTAGGGCAGAGTTTCCTGAAGTTTTTTACACCAGGATAACTTCTCAATGAAATTGCTGTTGAACTGTACTCTGGTAATTGAAAATAGAATTATCCTCAAACGATAACTTCCTGTCAATTTATTGATCCAATTCCAATATAGCAAATCTTCATCCTAAGTGCATGTTGCAGGGCTTTAGGATTGCTTTATCCTGCTCTGAGAGGAAGTCACTTGTTCCCTCACTATAGAACAGATGTGCCATAGTGCCCTCCAAAACACTGAAAATTACACTTTGGCTACAGACTTCTAAAGATTCACTGTGTATTAGAAAATAACAGAGATTAGAAATGGGATTGGACCCATTCTCCGGTCTCTGAGCTTCACTCTGAGCTAGCTTTTTTCACATCCACATGATTAAACTCCCTTAGCCTGGGAAGCAGCCTGACCACATTTAACACGCTTATTGAGGATGTGTCAGGCCCATGCTGAGCCCCAAACTGTGTGTGTGGGCACTGTCTGGGAGAGTGCTGGGCTGCTGCTGACGGTGCTCACAATTTGACCATATGGATGGTCATGCACTGGTGCACAGGGCTGTGCAATTGCCTGGCTCTGTTTAGTAGTGTAAAAATGATCTTTGTGTCTAAGCCTGTCTGCTGCCTCTTAAATGTCCTTCTTAGAAAAACTGACACCTAGATGCCCGTTTCTCTTCATTGAGTTTGGAAAAAATCTAAAGTGACTGATTCAGATCTAGATTTTAACTTTCTCATGCCTAAAGTGAAGTGCCTGCTAACCAGAGTGTTTCGGGGACACCATGTAGGTACATCAATGAAGAAAGAAAAAGGTTAGATTTCTTACTGCATGTGCCTGGATTTAGTAAAGCTGAATCTCTGAGCAAAGAAATAAAGAGTGAAAATAAGGCAGTCTCTGACACATGTAGATCAATGCAGAAGCAAGCACTCACTGAGGCAGGTCAAATGCTGACACCATGCTTTTCTCCTGTCTGCTCTGTAAGCAGTATAAACAGTAATAGACATTGTATCATTTTAAATTGCCTCATCGAATGTAATGCTGATTTTAGACTGTTTTGAACCTCCTAGCTACCGAGGAGCAGAGAATATTTACTCTCATCTTAAAAGATTTTACCTGGCGAGACAGAGCAAACAGCAGTCAATACCATTAGGGTGAGCAAGACCCTTCTGCACTCCCTGCAATTCTTCAGGGCAGAGTCCCTGCCGAGCCCTGAGGGATCTCAGACTAAAGTGGAAAAGCAGAGTAATGGGCATGTCAGCACAGTGTGGTTCATCATCAGTCAAGTTAAAGTTTGGGGGACACACAGACACTTACCCTAATGTAAGGAGAGTAAGCTCCCACTTACTGCCCTTGTTACCTAATGCTTGACATGGCCTCAGTACTGGGTTAAATTTGGCAAAGGCCCAGACAGAGATGCTGATATCCAAAGTTGCAGTTGCTGATTCTTTGAGTGTCCCTTGATGCATCTGATTAAAGCAAATGATCGATACTAAACTTTGAGAAAAACTACTGTGGGGATGTTATGGATGACAGCCCATGAATAAATAACTCTGATAATGGCATTTGTCTTACTATAAAGCTCATTCATAATTTAGCAAGAATAATGCCCATTAAAGAACACCTAGAATGATCACTGACAAAATAAAGAGTTAATTGGTTTCTATCTTCTGGGAACTCTCATAATAAGCTCGGTATGGAAAACTGGCTATGAACTCTATATAGTGATTATAAAAGTATCTACTCTCCAGGTTACCTCCTCCTCATTTAGTCTTTCTGCAGCACTTTTTGGACATCTGCTTTTGATATATGTTCTCTAAGTTGGAAAGAAAAAATGGTGAGAGAAGTCCTATCTCTTTTTCATAAAAATAAGGAAGAATTTGACCCAATCACCAGTCATCAGAAACTGATTTGGGTTCCAAAGTAAATATCATGGGAACCTTAAAGTAAATATTGCTCCTTATTAAGCAAATAAGTGTTGCTGTATGCTAAATTTAGAGGAAGAAATAACCCAATTATGTCAGAGAAGTTATGTACTTTAATAAAATGTAGCTTGAATATTCATACCGTACAGTCATGTAATGCCTATAAAATGTTTCCTGCCCCACTACCACAAAAACAGTTTGCAGATGTCTTTTAATCTAGAAATACTGTCTGTCTAAGGCAAGGGGAGAATGCCAATACCAGAGCCCTGCTCCTCCAAAATACAAGTGGTTTGTATTTTCACATAAGGATTGCGCATATGCACTGGCACATCTGTTCACTACGCAGTCCCACAGCCTGGAATGGATAACACTGACTTGGGGGATTAATGTCAGCCTCACTTGAATAACAAACACTTGTACTCTAACAGCCTTTGTAGCACTCAGATAGGATACATTTTCCTGGACCTTGTGTCAAAATGCAAAGTACCATCCCATCCTGCCCTCACTGGGCAATCACCTGTTTCTCTTTAATGTCTTCTATTTAACAAGTATAATATGATGGTGATGGAGCCAGAGTGTTTCAGAAGTATCCTGGAACAATACTCCATGTAGAAAATTATGGTGTCCCATAGTGCTTCACATCTACCCCCAACTATATTAAACACTACATAAAACAATCTGAATTCCAGACGTTCTCTCTTGATATTGTAAGTGTGCTATGCCAGTATTTAAGAGATCAAAAACATGCCAAGGTTTTAAATCCATTATTCCAAATAGAAACTCTGTGTTTCACACAAGACTGAGCTCTCAGCATATTGCTCGCCTCCCTTCAACATGACACAGCCTCAACTTTGAATGTGGCCAAAAACGCCACCACTGTCACTTCTCTTGAATCAAAAGACAGAAAAGCAAGAGGGATTATCATAGTCTACTCCAGAGGTCCACTTTCAGAAACCAAGCAGTTCAGGCATTGACATCCAGTGGCTCCCTACAATTCATCTGATGCCTCTGCACCCAGACCTGGCAGTGCTTCTTCTGACTCTTGGCTGTGTGGATCAATACCAGAAAACTGCCATTGCTAATTGGCACTTGGTAAGCAATCAGGACTGCAAGGGAAATGGTTTCACAGGCCTGAAGGGAGGGCAAGGGAGATGTGTGAGAGGGCAGGGAGGCAGCCAGCCCCCCTTGGCCCACTGGCAGCAAGGTTTGCCATCATCTCCAGCCACACACAGGATTTGCACTTCAAACCCCCTGCACTGTCATCCCTTCCATCGCTGAGATTTCTCCCTCCCCTTCCAGGCCATTTCAGACTCTTAAGTCTGTAGCAGTGCAAAGAGCAGGGGGCTGAGGTACCAGGGCAGATGGATGGAGCAAAAGAGGAGTCAGGGCCAAGGGTGAAGGCTGTTTGTCCTCAATGGCAAAGTGTTTCTGTGGCGCCGTCCCACTGGACAGAGGACAGGAAAACACCTGGCACAATGTGAAGGGAATGATCACAAGGCAACTGCCTTGCACACACACACACACAAAGGTAGCTGTTCTGGAGGAAATGATGCAGCTTGGAGTCCCTTGAGCTCAGAGAGTTTCACCTCAGGCCAAGGGGCTATGCCATCTGGCCAGTTTTGTGGTAGTTTTCCTTTTCCCTGGGGCCAGCTGCGGGTTTCCTGCAATAATATGTGTGCACTTCCATGTGCTAAATTGCACTTTTCTCCCGTGGCTGTCCAGAGTGAATTGTGGAGGGCTGAAGCATGCTAATGTGGAGAACTTGCACTGAATGTACCACATGAGCCATTCCAGGGAGATTTTAGTCTCCAAGGGGAGCAGCCCAACATATTTAATGAGCACTGTTACTTTCTATTATTTCCTGTAAGAGAAAGTGGAGAGAGATGATTCACTAAGGAAATCTGCATAATTAGGGTCCATCATTTCCTACAGATGGGAACATCACAGGCAAAGAAGAACACTTCCCCTCATCCTTTTAGCAATTCTTCTCAAGTAGCTGCTAGCTTCTCCACCTCTGGGAAGGGAGAAGGAAGAGCTAATGCCAAAGAAATCTTCATCAGGAGAACTGCTTCCCCCTTGCTGCAACTGACACTTTTCCCCAGCTTTTTAACTCCTCATCTTTTCTGCTTAGGAAATGTGCCGTTTGATTTCATTTTCTCTTACGATCCGTGGCTTTATGTTGATTTATAAATCGCTTAGTAACCACAAACTGAATTTTGGCCTGGCAGTTTAGGATCAGTATGTTGGTTTGCTGAGGCCTGGTCTTTGCCAGGGTCTGTGCAATGCCATGGGAATGGCATAGAATTTCATCAGATCAGTCCTTGAAGAAGAGCAGTGTTAAATCTGTGCTTTGTCCAGCTTCATGTTTTGTGCTGCCTCTGTCCCAGCAGACAGGGTGACCCTGTGTGGGGTTTGCATGCAGGGAATTATTCAGCCAGTGGTCACCAAGTGGGAAAGAGGGAGGGGAAGGGGGTGTTGAATAGTTCAAAACAGTGAGAAATGTGGAATCACAATTTATATATTTTGTGTTACCTTACAAGAAGTTAGTGGTACACATTTCTTAACACTAATTTCTAGATAGTCCTGTAGTAGGAGGTAAAATCCACTGCTACCAGCAATAGTAGATCTCACTCTACTCCTCAACCTCCTGTTCAGGGCTGACCGTGGCACAGGTTTGAACAGCCCTCCTCTCTTCCTGGGCTGGCTTAACTCACTACTTGGACAGGAAACTAATTCCAAGAGGGTGAGGAAAGGATGGGAGAGGACTAGGAGAGGGTTAGATTTCTGTTGGCTCAGTGAGTTAAAGCAGCCCAGGGAGCCATCTGGAAAAGGACAGAGCAAGTGTAAAGGAGAAAGCAGGGCCATAGGGCTAGGAACAGGGTAGGGGAAGAAATCAGAGGGGAGATAAGTATTTCAATAGCAGCCAATTATTTTACAGTCTAGATTTCTCTTAGAACAGCACATTTTGTATCAGCATGAAGGTACAAAATACCAGTCTAGGACAGCTCTAAGTTAGGCATCATCAGAGTGGGTTTGATTTTAAAACCACTTCAAAGGAAAAATCACCTGTGAGCAAAGGTTGGTGGTAGCAGACATAAAATGTGCAAATCAGGCCTGAGTTTACCTTCATTCAGAAGCTCTGAGCAGCTGAGCAACATCAGAGCTGGAATCTCACGCTTGAGGATGTCTGCTGGCCTCTTCTATCTTCAAAACTTTTCTCAAGTTTTCTGTTTGCATTTATATTTTATTGTCTTTTTCTGCAATTCTTGTTCTTATTCTGCAAGCGGATAGGAGAGGCTTGGAACCTAGATTTCTTGATAATACAATTTTTTAGTTTTTGATGTGCTTAAAAAAGAAATTTTATGTCAAGTGAACAACATATAACTCTTCAAAAGAAAATCTTCATAATATTCCACTTTATGTAGTGTTGATCAAATTAGGATATCAAAGAGACCTTCTAAAGCGTGTTCTTGTGACAATAGATTATCATAATCTTAATTTTCTGGTAAAGCATATGAACTGTATACTTTTCAGCTTGCTTTTCTTTTTTTTTTTTTTCCTGCTCTTTTGTGTTCTAGTATATAAATTATCTTATCTCCAATGTTAATCCACATTTCTTAGTAGCTCAATGCATTATCTAAACAATCATTTTTCACAGCCCTGAACTCAAGTCCAGCAAAAGTGAGAAGTTTCATGGTTCATGTGAGAAAGTCTTTCCTTTTAGGACTTTCAGAATTAATCAGTCTGGAGAGCTTTTGTATACAGTGATAAGCACCTTATTTTTTGTGCTAAACCTTCGAAAGGTAGAAATTAGCCCCTCTGCCTTTCGCCTTTTAAAATGAGGATAATTACCCTCAGTTCCACAGTAGCTGGAAACTTAAAAGTTACATACAAAACCTGTGTTGCATCTAAAGACAGACTGAAATGTTTTGTGCTTTGTTTTTTTTCCATTACTGTTATACTCTTTCTGCTTTGCAGACCAATAATAGCTTTTCCTAAACAATAGCATACTTCATAAATCAGGGGGTTCCTTTTGGCAATAATAAAAGAGCCATTTTTGTGATGTGATTAGTTTATTATAAAGTATTCATCAGCACACCTCTGTGGGGAGGAGCAGATTGTGAACAGGGCTAACAAATGGCAGCCTGCCGCTCACAGAGACCACAAACCTCACTGATTTGACCAAAAAGCAGCTGCCAGAGGTTTCTTATCTCTTCTAAAGTTTCACACTAAATCGAAGACTTCGACAAGAACTTCCTGTCCCCTTGTAAAAGCCCTTCACCTAAAAACTGCTGGAAACTTGTGACCTTCAAAGGTGAGATCTGAATATCAGCTCTCTCCTTGTGCCACTTTGCAATACAAAGGAACCTCTGAGCTTTAATTGTCAGACAAAAGACTCTCTTTTAGCCTACACAGTCCCTTTAATTAGGGTCTGCATGTGTATACATCAGTGACCTTTAATGGCAGGCCATTAGCACCTTTAAACATTGCACCCTGATTGGTTTAGAGTCTGTGTGTAGAGATTGTTTTCGGTATTAAAGGTCTCTTTAATCTAAGGGAAAGGATAAAAGGATCCATTGCTTGGAAACAAAAATCTGCAGAATTTTGTACCTGCTTGTTCTACACTGAAGATACCTTGCCGCTGGAAAACCTTCCCCAGGTGTGGTCTCACTTGGAATTTAGAGCCCCTTAGTGTTGACAAAATGAAACCAGTAAGGAGTGGTAAACAGCAGGGAAGGAGTGTAAAGTTCGGAGGGGTATTATACATCTGGCCAGTGAGCTGTTTATGACCCGGTTAACAGAGCTCAGCTGAATCACTGTAGTTGGCTCTCCCCTGGGGCACCATCACCGTCCTTGGGGCTGAGTTTTTTCTCCAGCCCTTAGCCCAGTGTTACCACCACCAGTCTTTGTGGTGCTACAGACTGAACTAAGCAAAGGAAATCATTTTAGAGGGGGTGGGCGGGGGAGAGAAAAGGCAAGGAAGAGACCCAGCCTAGCCTTCTTCTCACTTGGACCCAACCAGATTAATTCATTGATCTGATCCGTGGCAAGACCTCAGCAACCACTGAACCCACAGGAGCAGGAAGAGTGCTTTGTGGTTGGGGTAAGGAATCACTGCTGCGGGGTAGTGCCACGGTGTTGCTGCCAAGCATTTAACTTTGTCTTTTATGTGTTGTTTTGCAAGGTGAAGTAGTCAAAACACTGAAATTACCAGCTTAGTTTTATGGAAAAACTGCAGAGCAAAGAAACCTAAAGGTTAACCTCAGTTCTCTGGCCAGGTCTCCTGCTAGAGGATTTTCATCATCTGCAGCTTTCCAATAAGAAACCCCTTCCTCTCTAGGAAGCATTATGTTCCATGGTCCTGGTGAGCATGTCTGTTATGGTGATGCTTTTTAGGCCTTCGACTAGGAAATTATTTATGGTCCATTTAAAAGAAAGTAATCTGATACCAAAAAAGGTGTGAATTAGTTCTACAGAGCCATAGTAGCAAACTTACTCCCACTTGTATAAGGATCAAATTTACCACTTTAAAATACAGTACTTTCTATTAGACTTATAAATGGTCCTCTTCTAATTCACCCAATGATTTTCATCATAACTTCCCCACTCCTTTGCACCCTTTCAGGACAGGCCTACCTAGTCACCTTCTTCTCTCTAACACTCCAATGTCTCAGAGGCTGTCGTTTCCTACTTCATATTCTGGCACAGAAGCACATTTTCCACCTCCACAGACATTCCAGTGATGGGGTGTCTGGGATCCCACCTATACCTTTACCTCCCTGTAAACTGACTTTCTGTTCCTTCAAGGAACCTATAAAGATTTTCAAACTCATCACTTAGGAGGAGAGCAAAGGCCTAGCAGGCCTTAAAATGCGGCATTTGCTAAACCTATTGCTCTCCAGGCAGATGCCAGAAGTCCTTGGGCAAGGACTTAGATGGGTTCTGAGGTGGGTAAGACATACTAATCATCTTTTCAGGGCTGAAGGTGCCACCACCACTTTCAAACATCAAGCTGGTACAGATTGCAAAGGCATAATCTCAAATCATATTTTGCTACCGACTCTGCAACTGACTTGGGTAAAACTGGAAAAAAACAATGTGTGGATCCTCAGGAACAGGGACTTTGCCAGCTAGCAGTCATTTTTGCATTCTGATTCTGCACAACCAGTAGATGCTCCTTCCTGCCAATCCATAAACAGCTGGAACCACTTAGATTATTGTTCTCGGATGTGAGAAAATGTTCCTTTACCTTCCTCTGGCTTCTTATTTTCTTTTCCATTGGTCTCCTCCTCACATAGGAGCTGTTGGCCAAATCTGCATACAAAACTCTCTTCCCTTTTCCCAGACTTGTTATCTGGCTTAGGCAGACACCCAAGTGCCTTCAGACTTCAAAGTTTACAGCATGCATGCCAAGAACCAGCCATGTTTCGTGCACTCCTTCTCCTCTCAACCTCCCCCTGACTTCTCCAGGCTGTAAAACTCCAAAACAGAGTTTTCCGTTATCCAGGGCCCAACTGTTTATCATAGCAATACCCACCAGGGTTCCTGGAGCAGTCACGGCGATGAGACTGAGCATTCCATAAGCACTGGAGAGAGCAAACATAGGCCCTCTCTTGAGAGAATGCCCATGTGGTGCTGACCCTTCCCCTGCCAAAGCCCAAAATAACTTGTTTAGGAGAGTGAAAACACAGTTAGTCATCACTCCCTGCAGATAAGCACTTGTAATCTGACAGTGCTGGGTCATGTTTGCTGGGGAGATAAGTTGGAGGCTGAGGCACAGGAAGTGCTTTGGCCAAACAATGTTTGTGGGGATGCCTAGCCTGTCCCCAGTTCCTGAATTAGCAACATCCCTTTTTCAGCTCTGCAAGAGGTCTGGTGGCACCAGTCTAACCAAAGCAGGGAAAATCTTTGCAAAGAAGTTCTTTTGCCATGCTCACCTAGAGCATGGCGTTTCTAAGATGAATTGTCTGTGGTCCTGTGCAACCAATCTTCTGCATGGTTCTAGTGCAGTCAGCCTATGCACACCACCCCTGTTAAAGACCCATGACCACTTGAAAATTCTTTCCTTTTTTTCTCTCGAGCAAGAGCATCTCTCACAAAGAGGTGTGCATTCCACACTGGGAAACACTGGGGGCCTCAGGTGTCTCTCCAGAACACCAGCTGTTATGGCAGAAAAGAACTCCCAGACATCAAGCCTCCAAATAAGAAATATTTGTGACTATGAAGAAAAGGAAATGATTGGGAGATCAACAACTTTTTGCTCATTTCAGTCAGTACCTACAGAAATGAACTGATGAACAGGGTTTCCATGCAGTGGCCTGTTCATCTGTGGCAGACTGACCAAATGTACCTGGATTGCTGACAAAAAAAAGGACTTAATCTACAGCAGCTACAAATTTCACATGGGGAAAGGTCAATAATTAAAAATTAATTGAGTAACAAGGGAGTTAGAATAGCAAAAGACATCCACAATCATTAACAATGTGTGCCAAGATCTTTATTGGCTGTTTATTTGACAGGCAAAAACACTACTTTTTTTATTATGACTGCTCATATTTTGTGCATTGTGGCTTTCAAAATGTTTATGCCAACCACTCCGTGGGGCTTCAGCCCCAGCTCCATACATAAAGGAGCTCTTCTGAACCATGATGCTCATCAGCAGTGTCAGAGACTGTAAGGGGGATTTCTCTGTTAAATGCAGGAGACTGTTACCCTGATTATCCTCAGTATCTGGTATCTGGTTAGAGTATCCAGTTCGTGTGGAAGCCTGGGGTGAGCAGTATGGATGCAGATGTCTGCTCTGTGCATAACTAAGATTAAGTGAGGTGACTCTGAATGTGTTCGTTTGTGGCGCAATCTCTTCTAGCAAATCCACCTTTATTTTCTGTATCCTGAACAGACCAGAGAGAATATCAGTGCAAGCCATCTTCATTAGGTGTCTGTTTACATTCACATCTCTGGGCAGATTGCTCTCATCCTTCCAGAAAAGAATGCAAGTGGTAAATTGAGTGTTTCAGAAATCTCCAGCTTGGCCCCTTAATCTTGGAGATTTCTGGTTAGACATCTTCAAATACTCCATAAACACTTAGGAAAATATCCCATATTGCAGTGAAACAGATAAAGCATAATTCATGGGAATTGTTCCTTCAGCTCAAACAGATTTTTGTTCACATCCAATGCTTTCAAATGGAATTGCAATTGGACAGCTGTCCATTTCCAAGACATTTTCTAGTCTGGGACATAACAGGATAGGATCTTAGATATTTGATTTAGTGGGTAAGTACTGCTTTGACTAATTTGGCTATTTGAACTCAACAGATGCAAATGTGGACAATTTGGAAAGGACCTGCTGTCTCCAGGGATATTTGTGAAAATGAGGTGCCGTCTCTCTTGAGGGTTATCTTGGCAAACAAAACCCAGTAAACCTAAGCCCAGTATTGCAAAACATTTTTACATGTCGACTTTTTGGTGGTGGTGGTTGGTTCGGTTTTTTGTTAATCTATGAGAACAAATAGATCATAATTAAGTTAAATCAATTGAAGAGGACAGAGAGAGAGAGAAAAAAAGAGAGAAGAGTATTTCAAACAAGCTATTTTTGGTTTTGCTTTCACAAAACTCTTTTTCTTTCTTTGTTTATATGGCTGGGCTCAGATTCAGCTAAAACAGCTGATTCCAATAAAGAAGTACTGGCAGCTTTCAGACCTGTTTTCCCCCTTGAATCTAAGAGAAAAACAGAAAAGAGTTTGCAAACTTTTCCAAGTGGACCTGGAGGGGATTACTTTCTAGAATTCGAATGTCTGGCAAAAGAACTCATGCTAATTATAACATCTCAATGCTCTCAGCTTCCCAGACCCTTTCCTGGTATTTTCCCAGAGTAGGAAAAAGGAATGTGCAAGACTTCTATTGGCAGTGAATGGTAAAATCAGGAGCCCCTATTTCTTCCCTTTCTCCAGCTGAACCTACACCTGCCTTGACCAGATCCATCCACAACAGATATCAATTGCATGTGTCATCCTTGTAGCTTGGAGTTGCTAAGATGTGAGACCACAGCAAATTGAAAGCCTGTATCCTGCTAAGACAATTTGTCAGTCTTCATTTGTAGCAAGCTGTGCGGTGATGCTGCTGCGAGTTAAAGGGTCAGTATGACTTTCATTTCAGGTTATCTGTTCTTTGTGAGGGCCTCCAGGCCTTCTCTCTTGTGGGATATAGAATTCCTTTTGCTACAAGCCACAGATCTCCCTTGGAAAGCTAGGCCTATGACAGAGTGCTTGAGAATAGATGCAAGGATGGCTCAGTTACCTGCTCCTTATTAAGGACTCTGCCTTCCCAATGGCTGCATCACTGCACTAAAGAGCAGCAGGAAATCTGCTGTACATTTTCAGACTAAACCCTTCCTTTGCATAGGCAGACAGATTATGAGCAAATAGCTAAATGTTTTTGGCTCCTTAAATATTCTCCATTAAAATGTGTTTTAAAAAGACATGATTTTTCAATCTGGCCAAACAGCACGTGGGTTCATTGTGAGAGGAGCATGAGGAATCCTGCCATGGATGTGTTTTTGGGAAGCTGGGTACAACAGCAACACAATATGATTCAGGGAACAAATCAGCATCCCCCCAGGGACTCTGGTTTGGTCTGGGACTGTGATGTCCTGAGGAAGAATTTCACAGCTGGCCCTGCTTCCTTTTCCAAATGTATCTGTAGCACATCCTCCAGTGCAATCCCTTGGATGTCACAATGCAAGGGATTCCAAGAGAATCTCCAACTGCCCAGCCAGGGATGCTTTTTACAGACCTTTCTGTACAGCAGAATAGTGGATGCCATAATCTGATCTCGACTGCTCATCTTATAAAATAGTCTATGGTCCAAGCAGGAATTGTAAAGTGTTTAAAATATTGTTTTTAAACTACTATTTTAATATAAATATGAGGCCTTTTATAAATAGCTAGTAGTTTATTTTTATATTTTTTTCACCTCTGAGCATTGTTTTCTGTTAATTTATTTCTCAGGATTCCTTTTTTTCATGTTTTTGTATGTGCAATGACTTACTTATGCATTTAATGAAAATGCAAAAAAGCATGGAAAATTAATATACAGAAAATAATGTTTCACCTGCCATCACAGAGGGGAAATAGAGAAATCAAGTAAGATGGTATTATCTTCTGAGCCCTATAATGTCAATATATATTTGTATGCATTCCTCACCTTTATGATTTTTCCTACCTTCTGATATTTTATGCCAGAGTCAACCCACCACATTTTTGTTTGTAATTTTTGTCCTGGACTTCTAATACATTATTCAAACCATGTGTATCTCCAAATTTACACTATCTTTTCTGATAACCTTGGGCCTCTTTTTATCTCAAAACTAAGCAAATGAGCCTGTTTTATTTTTATATGCTGTTTGCTGAGCCTCAGCTAAGCTTTGGGTTTGAAATACTCAGACTTAGTGGAACCACAGGTTTGAATACAAGCAAGTTAATCTTTCCAACACACAAACCTGAAGTGGAACACTGTGATTCAATGAATAAATTCGTTCTCAAAATCACACCAAAATGCCAGACTTTGAATGGACATCTTAAAATCAGGCTTTCTTCGAGGTCGCCTTATAGAAGATGAGTAAGTTCTGAAGACAGAACCCCTCATGAACCATAAACTTCCACTCGCCAGCCCCTGTTTTATGGAGCTCAAAAGATAATATGTGCATCTGCACAGATTTCTGCTGCAGCAGTAGAGCACACAGAGAGAAAGTAGTTTCAAGGGACAAATTAAGCCAGTTAGTATATTGCAAATCCAAACCAGCACACTAAACTCCACCCAAAAATCAATAAACAATCAACATAAATCACAGGCACCCAAAATATAATAATGATCTCAACCTTTCTCTGAGCTAGAAAAATTATTCCAACAGATTTAAGAAGCAGAGATAATGTAGATCATTTAGTGTGAGTTTGCACCTATGCATGACAATTGTACTTGTCCTCATTCAAAGGTAAAAAAAGCTTTTCCAGCTGCTACTATGACCATCATGGAATAATTGAGAATCAAATTACACTATTCAATGATAAACAAAAAAAAAAAAAGGCTGACAAATATCTGCAATCTAACAGAAAGATATATTCTTCATAATAATCCTACTTTTTTATCTGGTTTGAGCATAGTGACAGAATGCCAAACTGGCTACAATAGGACTGGGTCTAAACTATTGCTCTACTAAGAAATCCTCAAGGAAGACCAAAGAAAAAACAAACAAATTTTATTTGGAAAGAAAAATAGTAATACAACTTTTCAAATAAGCAAAATGAAGTAACCAAGGACATATAAATAGAATTGTTGTTTGTACATAATCTTTATCCTCATCCTCTACATCCTTGCTTCCAGGCAACTTCTTTACTGTTGGAGTAGAAACAAACTTTCCTGTAAATTTTGGGTCCTAGACAAGTTATTTTCCTCATCTCTGAGGCCTGGCTGGCTTCTCCCAGCACCAGTTTTCCATCTCCTTGTTCCTTTGCCAGGTTCCTTTGCCATCCTACATTGCCTTCATCACTTTGTGTGCAAACATGCTCATAGGCCTGATGAGGAAGAACCACCTCCATATCCCCCAAGCCCACATCTCCCATCAACTCTCTTAAGGGAAGATAGAGTTGTAAAGATACCACTAGGGCAAATGTCATCCAGCACAAGGCTCAATTAAGTTTCAGATAACCATGTGGCAATACCAGCCAGACCCAGGAACAAGGATTTAACTGTGCCATCTGGAGCAGAGAAGAGAAAAGATAAAAGCTGGTGTGTGTCTGTTCAATGAAGGCAGCTAACCAGGACTTCAGACCAGCACCTTCAAAAGCTCCTTTTCAAGCTGACCAAGGGAAACAGAGCAGGATAAACTCTTGCACAATAGTTCTCAGAGGAGAGAAAGCAGCTGTCTGAGGTTACTCATGAGGATTTTCTCTGGGTAAAGAATCAGAGCAGTGCACACCACTCAGGTTTATAGACATTTCAACAGTATCCTGTGAATAGCCAAGGGGATATGTGTAACTGCTCTGACTTCATCCATCAGTAGAAGGAAAGTCATTTGCCAGGCCAACAAAGTCAGCCTTCACATTCTGCCCTGACAAGCTTCGATTACATTTATACGAAGCTTTGATTACATATATGCGTGTATATTGCATTTGTATGTGTGAGAGTACACAGAGATAAAACCTGTAATTTTTGCCTCACTGTGACCTTGCCAATAAGCTTTATACCCATACAAGCTTCACCACTCATTTCACTGCTGTTTGTAAGCGAAGTTACTGACCTGGGCTCTTGAAGTAACTACTTCATTTACACAGGACCTAGTGCCTCCTGCTAGGGTTTAATAGCTGTGAAACTCATGGTTTCAGCCTCCAAGTCGTGACCCAAATGTCACCAATCTCTTCCCTACTACACAGATAATGACAAGAACAAAAATTAAGCAAAAATACTGTAGCATTTCTTCTGGGGAAATATTGCACTAACTCCACAGTGTCAAAGTCCATCTGAAAGCAGTCTGATTTTTCTCTCAAGTATGTCATGTCAGTCATGGAGTAGAGCCAGGTAGGATTTTCCTCCTAGATATCTGCAACTTAAAGTAACTGGGGGATTTGGTAAATCCTTTCGGAAAGAAATTTCTTCTTTGGTTTCAATGTTGTGAAGGGTGTTAGAACTTTTACCATATTTTTGCTGCAGTCAGGGGACCTTTGCCTGACAATCCTGCCTGCTTTCTGGGCCTCTGGAACTGCTCTGGATGATCACAATCAGTGTGATCTCCAAGGGAAATGCCACAGAGGGGATTATCTTGGAGCCAACTCTGGGTCAAAATTCATCAGTAAAGTGCCAATAGAAGGCGAAATTATCTTCCTCAGGGTCCAAACAAGACTCATCTATTTTTTAGAAGAAGCCATTGAAACAGAAGTCCAATGCCAACAACAGAGCCATGACCAAATTTTGGATTACCAGCCCATTTAGTGTCCAAACCTGACCGTGGGTCAAACAGCCTCAGCTGTTAACTTACGCCATCAGCTGCCAAAAACCCCTGCACTGTGCACTGAAACAGAACCCTCCCTCCTCATATCCCCTTTCTGCTGTGGCTCCCCCTCTGCAGAGACTGAGTGAATCCCCAGCTGCCTGCCAAGCTGTGCCTTTCCTCCTGCACTCCTGGCATCTTGCTTTTTATTCTCTACCTGTCACACGCAGGCAGCAGAGCTGGCCACCCAACACCTTCTGCTGTGAGTCATCCCTCTGAAAAATACTGCAGAAAATCCTCCATCCTGCCAATCATTGTAAAGAGCCCTTCAATAGTTTTCACAGTGGGTGGTATTTTTTTTTAAGAGCCATGATTTTTTTTTGTCAGTTGCTAATCTGGAAAGAAGGTCAAAACCTCTGTGAATATATACACTGTTGAAAGTTCTATTGCTAGTGTATGTTTAAGTTATCATAAAGACCTGTGAGAGGGGAAAGTGTCTCAATTTCTAATTGCAAAAGCAAAAATCTTCAGAAGGGGAGCTAGCAGAGAAGATCAAGGAATTGGCAGTGTATATATTCTGGAAACAAATTATTTTTATTTCTTTCAAGGATGAATAAAAATGAAATATTAAAGGAGAGAAAAAAACCTTTCACAATAACTTTTAAGGCTACCTCATCCTATTGTTTCAGTATTCAAATACTTTATCAAGCAAAAAGATATTTTAATTTGCTATTTTAAAAATTCCTCAGCTGGAAATAGTCTAATCTCCAAAGAAAAGAGTGCCAGATGCATAGGACAAGAACAGTAAAAGCTCTAACCCAGCAGTCTCCCTCTTATCTTCCCTGATAAGAGGAAATGAATGAGTCAGCAGATCAGAGAGGGAGAAATGGAGTGTGTCACTCCAGCAGCTCTAAAACATGTGAACCCAAGAAAACGTCTGAGTTATCAAGCAAACTTTTAATGTTAATAAAGAATTTCATTGGAAGTCAATGGAAGGATTTCAAGTTTGACAGCATAATAAGCCAGAGTTTCTTTGTATCCATCATTATTTTGGACCTTGGCTCAGTAATACCGAAATCTCACAAAGTATTTTTCATCATTTAATCAGAGATTGCTTTACCAATGAGTTCAGTATTCTCTGTTGTTAAATTGAAGCAAAAAATAATCTAAAAAAGAAATGAATCTTTATTGATAAGACATTACAAGAGCTAGAGGGCAGTCAGTGTCATGTGATCTAGACTAAAAGAAAACACAAATGAGTTTCCATATTTGCCTTTGATTGATTAGATTGTGCTGTTCTTGCAATGATAAGCATGTTAATTAACATTGTAACATTTCATAAATGGCAGGAAACTGTCAAAGACTCCAAGAAGTCTGACAAAATTAATTTAGAATTGAAAAAAATGTTTAAAAAGAAAAACATTTGGGGAGAGAAATAACCAAACCCAGTTTAAAGTAAAATTCCAAAGGTTTCAGAAATTTTTAGATAAATATTCCATGTATTAAAGGTCAATCCATTTCTTTTAGCCATCAGTCTGATTGAAAAGCTGCAAACCCAACAAATTCCAAGATTTTAAATACTAGTTGCTTTCACACAATCTGGAATGTTCTCAAAATACAAGTCTGTTTCAAAGTACTTTGTTGTTTTCACTTGTGATCACAGATGTATGTGTTATTTAATAAAATAATTCTTCATTTTTGAATTAAAGAGATCAACTAAACCACTTCAAACCTGCTAGGAGAGTTGAATTTTTAACATCCCTTCTATTTATTTAATTTTGCACGGCTAGAAGCTACTTAACATATTTCTGATAAACTGTATATCATAGGTGCCTAGAATGAACTCAAACAGGGGGTTTTACTATTTTCCAATATTCCCTACAGTAAATAACTTCAGAGATTCTTACTAGTTGACCAACTGCAATATTCTAAATGTATTATAATTTTTAATTCCATAGTCTAAATGGAAGAAAAAAAATCACAGAAAATAAAAAATAGTAATCCAAATTGAGAAGGTGAGTTCATGAGGCATGCAGAATTTTTAGCTTGTTTTGCCAGCCTGTGAGAAGGTGAAATTAGACCCCCAGTAGTTTTCATTTTGCTGTGGAGTGGTTAAAGAAGTGTGGCATTCAGGGTTAAAGCATATGAACTGCTGTTTTTGAGGAGCTCTGACATTCTGTGCACATGAGAGGAGCCATCCCAGCCCCTCTTGTTACACAGCCAGGTCTCAGACATGTAGGGTGAAATCTCCTGCCCTCCAAAGGCCTGCCTGGCAAAAGTCACCAGCTTTTCCAGGACAGCTTTTTCCAAGTAGGGCTTGTATGAGGATCTGTTACCTACAAAAAGAAAAGCATTTATGTCTCAGCTTGTTTCAACCTTTTGCCCGTGATGTGGTAGTGATGATGGCATTATGTATGGTGATTGCACTGACACTGTGCTCTCTGAGCATGGGCTCCTGTCTAGTTTCACTGGAATCACACTGAGCAGATACATCTCCTTTATTTAATGAAAATATATGGTCCCCCCACCTCCATGGTGCCCACCAGGAAGCGAGGATGGCTGTCACTGGGAGAGGACACTCTGTCCCCACTCCCCCTGCTCCTTCCTGAGCTGCATTTGCTTGACTTTCACCGGCAAAGTCAAAGTGTGGACTCATTAACAGATTACTCTCAAATTCTTAGGCTGAAAGTCTAATAAACATGCCTGGAGAACCATTTTAAAATAGCAGCTCCTGGACATGCCAGGAGCTAATTCTCATTCAAATGAAACAACGTGAATGAGACTCTGGGCTGCTTTATTAGGAGTGGAATCACTCAGGCGTGGCATTCAGCTTTGGTCCAAAATGAGCTTTCTCACACCGAAAGGCTTCCTTCAGCAGGGTAAACAGTGACCACCTGCTATTCTCTGAGCTGCAACCAAAGCACAACGAGCACTTTTTTATTTTAACTAGCTTGCAGCCTGAGTTGCATATCCCCATGGATATTAATCAGCAAATTTAGAGCTGTAGTGCTATCAAAAGTTGTAACATTTTAAATTTATTTTCATAAAATACAGGGTCAAAGTAAATGTTAATCTTTAACGGGATGAAAATATGTCATTTCCTTATGGGAATTAAAAAGTAGACATAATCTATAACTGACTTATAAAGTAGACAATAAGGCAGTCAGCTTTATCCAGGAATAAAATATTTGGCATTTTAGAGGAGTATTTTCTATGAATTATTCAAAACAGAGATAGAACTATGCCTCGGCTGTGAAATTATTTCCTGGCATTCGTCAAAGCTCTTTTCCACTAATTAACTAAATATCTTCAATCAGTGATTTTTGTGTTTATTTATTAAATAGGCCACAATACATTGCAAACCCCATTGCCAAGTTGTCTTTTATTTTAAAGAAATAATATTTAGAAACTGAATCCCCAATTAGAATGCATGCCTCTGAATTTCAGGGTGCCATTCAGGTATTAGTAGAAATTACTTCTCTCAGTGTTTATATCTTCGTCTCCTGCTACCTGTGGTGAGATTCCCACTTTAGAATTCAGTTTATTGTCTCTTAGATTATTTCTCTATTTAAAAAACATGAAAATTATTTACAAAACATGATACATAAGTACCTTAAACAACTGTTTGATTGGTCAGTGCTTTCCCATAGTTTCATCTTCTAAAGTAATAGGCAGGGAAGTTTAAGAGTATCTGTATTTCCTATAAAGAAAGAGAGCATAGGTCCTGACATGTACTGGGGAAAATCTTTTTAACTTTAATTGTGTTATGCAAATATAAAACTGGAGTGGTAATACCAGTTACTTTTCCTCTTCTTAATTATGGTTTAGGTGGAATGGTTGTTTCAGGATTTGCTAGTGAGATGAAATGTTTATGAATTGTTTCTTATTAAGATAATACTTGAAAAGTTAAAAATGCTGCCCAAAAATACACACTTCTGCACAGAAAGAAATCACTATGTTCCTTTTGACAAATAATAACCACTTTCTATGTAAAGACCAAGCTACTGTTCAACAAGGCACAATGCCACTACACAGCAGAGTAATAAACTGAAGACACAGCTCTCCCTCTTACAACAAAAACCTGCTTTCATGCCCTTTTTGTTCTGCCTGTTTGCCATCATTGAAGTGAGGTTCAGGTTCAGATGCTCACATACCACCACTGCTTGGGACTTCTTGGACTCAGGCTGGAGAGTACCTCAGGATAGTAGCATCAAACACATTTTCCAGACTCACTTTGTTTTGTATTCCTGATTGAGGAAGTAAATGTAGGTGTTGGGGGGCTGTGGCCAGCAGCAGAGGGGCTGGGGCTGCAGGATTCCCTGGGGTTGGGCAGGGAGAACCAGCCCAGCCAGCAGTGGACAGGACGGGCTCTGTGGGGATGGGGGTGGCCAAGGCTGGGTGGGACATCAGTCCTGGGAGCTCCCTGGGGCCCGAGGCCAGGCAGGGCACAGCTGTGACAGGGCTGGGGGCAGCATCCCATGGATGGGGCAGGACAGGCTGAGGCAGGGCCAGGGGAGATGTAAAGGTTTGTAGGTCCCCTCAGGGCCTGGATAGTACAAAAGTTTGTTTATTACAGGGGGAAAAAAAGTATTTAAAATTAAGATTGTGTTGTTGTCTTTAGAGCAAATATTTCTAGGTAGAACGCCAGCAGAAAGGAGACACGGGGTGAAGGTCCTACCTACCCAAGGGTCAATGTTCAGCCAAGTGTCAGCTTGGACACAGTGAGGAGAATTTATAAACAGCCCATTTCAAAGGTGGGATACACTCTCAGGTGCTGACTGGCTTCAAACAGAGTTTGGAAAAACACTTTGGAAAACAGATATAGAACCTTAGTGCATATTAGAAAGCACTCATCTCCAAGACAGGGAATGATTTTTTAAACCAAACCTATCTCAGTTCAGTGAGTACATTTCCATTATTTTTTGATATTATTATTTGCTATGCCCTTTTTCTTTAAATAAGCAGCTTTGGACTTTGTGACCTGAGAAGTTCCTGATAGTTTTAATCCCTTTTTTTAAAAAAAAAATGTAAATTGGACAACTTAGAGAGAAAGACTTTTTCCACAAATTTTATTTGCTCAATCTTCTTTTTACCTTTTTCACTGTCATTTACTATTGGGTTGATGCATTCAGAGAACTACCTGCAATTCTTATATCTCCTAAAAATATGTTTATAACTCTTGACAGTGTACCTGGAGCAAAATTTACTTTTTTGTGCATACTTCCCTGCTTTCACTGACAGTGAATTTGATTTGATAAGTTATTCTCTAGTTTTTTATGGCTGTGAGATCCTTTTGTAACTCTTCAGAGTCAACTTCAAGACAGCCTATGCCAAAAATGCCTGTGTAATGTAGAGACTTAAAAGTGACTGACAGCAGATTCATCCTCATTTTCAGTTCCAGACTATGTTGAACTTACATATGTCCCAGTACTGATCTTAAGAAGATTTTGCAAATTTTTGGGTACATAAGCCTTCTCCATTTCTCCATTGTATAAACGTGTCATTTGTTTCTAACCTTCTTTGATCACCCATTAATCCATAATAAAAATTCCTCTGTTATCTCAGGAGTGCTTAGTTTCTTTAAAAGAGATAATGTCAAATGCCTTTGGAAAATCCACACACTTTGTATCCTTTGGATCAGCCATATCCACATGTTCATTTATTCTTTTCTCAACTGTAATAATACTATGACTTTCACCAAAAGCCTATTCCCAAACATGTCATATTCCTCGCTGCATTACTAAATTTATTCATTATCAGGTAATTTAATTTCAATGGTTTTGTGGAAATCAGATTTACTGATTCATATTTCCCAGAATCATGAGTGGAGCTTTACTTTAAAGCTTGATGACATGGTTCTCATGTTCTTTTCTCTGACAGTAAGACAGATATAAACAATAATCTCAAGAGTTAATTAGCAGTTCAACAATTTTATATTTACCTTTTTTTCAGAACTCCAGAGACAGTGCTACTAAGTTTTAGTGATTTGTTGCTCTTAAGAGTGTTAACTTATTTTAAAAAAACTCTTTTCATTGACGGATCAGTCTGAAACATTTCCTCAGGCTCACTCCCTTTATAGAATGATTGTGATATAGGAATGATCCAGTCAGCCTGTCTGCAATCACTACATGTTAGAAAAATATTCTTTCTTAACTATATCTTGGAACTAGGCTAGCTTTCTTTTTCTGATAGGTTTGTATAAGAAGCAGCTTCTCTATAACTAAAGATTAGTTTCGCCAAAATTTTGGCATGTTTTTTGTGATTTTGGGTTTAACTTGTCAAGGTTTGTGGTCCTTTTTAACCTTCTTTCCTGGACGTCTTTTTCACATTTTGATTTTTAGATTTACTCCAGAATTTGGCCATATACTTGCACTTTCTTGGTTTTCCTTCACTCTAGTTTTCTCCTTTATTTTTAAATTAATTTTTTAAAACATTTCCTTTTGTTGTCTTTTTTTTAAAACTTCCACTTTAATTAAAAATTTAGGAGGTGGGGGCGAACTTTTTCTCTTTCACAGATGAACTATGAAGACACAAAATTTCTCCAAGAGGAAGGAGATCCTTTTACCTGAGCAGAGATAACACCATCAACAGGCTTATTCTCTGTGTCTTCAGGTATGAATTGAGTACCTTTAAAAAGTGTTTTAATACACTTATGAAAATTAATTAACAGTATGTGGCCTTAAAATCTCACTAACAAAACTCAAATCTCTGAGATGAAATTTAAGAGTCAAGACACTTCTAATGTCACCTGATTGATAGCTTTAAGAGAGGGGGAACTTATTTCTTCCTAGTTTTCCCACTCACCTAAGACTACTAAAATAATCAGGTTTTTATAGCTTTCTGTATAATTTACAGTCTGCTCACGTGTGATAAAACTGTAGAATTATTACAACTAACAGATAAAATGGATTCTTTGATTAACAGATTTCCTACATCTCTGACAATATTTAGCAGCCGCGAGTAATATAATGCTTTTTAATTACCACCTATGAAGGAGAGTTTTTTCAATTTCAAATTATTATGATTAATATTCATATAATTTTTAGGGATGAAAACTTAAAAATATTGAGTAATCTTGTTTTTCAGGAACAATAAGATTACCTGAGGGTGTCCCAGTATTCTTTTGGTTCTTCTACTAACTGGTAGTAGTAGAAGTAGTAGAAGTCTGGTTCTTCTCTTATATCACACATATCTCTTAAGAAAGATTGTCTTTGAGCCCTAGACTCTGTCTTTTTTCTATATATTTTTGACTTTGACATTGACCTTGTAACCAGCTGGGTCTATTGGTGGAATAGTAAATTCAGTAAGCATTTTGGCTGGCTCATGCAGGGTCTTTCAGACATTTCCTACTCTCTTTCAAGGCTTCTCTTTTACCCTTAACCACATATGTCTTCAGACAAACCCCACAGAGCTTCTCAGTTTTGTGGCATCGTACTGTCCATGTGACAGTAAGAGATGCTGCAAAGTTTGAATAATGATGTTGAACCTGTTTATGTTTTCCCTAGATCACAGTGCATATGAATCGGACATCAGCAGACAGCCAAGAGCTGGTTCCCTTCATGGCTAAGGCTCTTCAACAGAAGGGTCAAATGTCAAGGTAAATGTCTGGGTGGGAGGCTAAGTCAGTTGTGGGAGGGGGAGTCAGGATATTGCTCTTACCAGGGCAGTAATAAGAGCACAAGGTTAGAATTTCTACTTCAAATTACACTTGTGATTTTTCCAAACTAATCTGTCACTCCCTAATTAATGCTAAGAAATAATTATGAGGAACATTATAGAGTGCCACCACTTAAGATAATGCTAGTATCCCATACTACATATCTATAAAAATTCCCTCTGAGCCAGAGGTCCTTAGCGTTTTGTGCACAACATTTGCCACTCTGACAGCCTAAGGGTTGTGTTTCATTTGCATATTCATCTCAATATATTTACATACATAAGTTGTCTTACAAATACACTGTAACATCCAAAACTTGTTATTAAGATAACTGAAAATAAAGGCTGTATTTAATGACAAGAGAAAAAAGACAAGACAAAGGTGTGTGCTATAAAACTTAAGCAATGCTCTTTCACAGAATATTTCATTTACAAAGGAATTCTGTCTCTTTTGAGGATGATTGCACAAGGAACATTCATAAATCCATTTCAGGCCAAATAATTTATGGTTTAAAATGGACTAAAATGTACCTGGCATGTTACTAGAAGTTGATGGATTTTCAACACTATTCGCCAATTCTAAGCAAAGTTCTTCTATTCTTTCCAGGAAAATACAACAAACAAATAAACAAACCAAACCAAACAAAGGCAGGAAAATAGGTACAACTTGTCTTCTTAATTTTATTTTTTTTTCTCTCTCCTTTTTTCTTCTCTCTTCTTCCTTCTGTTTCATTCTCACTCCTTTATTTGAAAGAGCTTTTGCACTGTTGTTGCAATTTCAGCATGAGAACATGTTGACATTCCTGGGTAACCACATGAATAGTGAGAAGAGAAAAGAGCATCTCAGAAAAGCAAAGCTCATTACAACAGCCTGTAGTGAGAGCTGGCAGGAACATGCCCTAAGAGCTGCATGTGAATGGCTCTTCTGATCACAGCTTTTTTCCTCCTGCAGGGAAAGGCCACTTTCCAGAAAGGTGCCCACAAACCAAATTTGAACCAGAGCATGGGCTGCAAACAACAGGTCCAAAGGCATGTGCTCTGATGGCTTATGAGCTGTTGGAGAGAAATGTAATACAGTGCCCCCATAACTCACCACTTTATACTTTTGGTGATCCCTTAAGAAAGGTGGATGCATTGATCTCCTAAGGGAATCATGGAATTGCTTTGAAGAATGTTGATTATGCTTGGTGGTCAGTGACTATGTCTACAGAATAGATTTTCCTGTCAGACAAGCTTCTTTCCAAAAGATTTCATGTGGATCACTCAGACTGTTACCAAAAAACAAAGGTGTGACCTGCTTTCCCAGTGGACTGGTTTTTCTTAGCCCTTTCCCCAGATTTTCTCCTGGGAAAAGACAGTCAAAAAATGCACTGTGTCTTCAAGCTTCATGTTCTTAATATCCCTTTGCTTTGCTTTACATCCAATTTTAAGATTTAGATGTATGTTTATTTTCATATAGGTAGATATATCCATAAAGTGTCAACACAATATATCTGTACAGTCCTGCAAAGATGCTCATAAAAACAGTATTGTTTTCTCTGTCTCAGCCTATGAATTTAGTCATGGTCTTTATTGTCTTTAGCTGATAAATGGCTTCTTCCATAAATATCACTTTCATATACAACAAAGATCCAAGTCTTACCCATAACATTGTCATTGTCATAGAGAGGAGAGATATTTCACTTTTAGCAAGCAACAAAGTTAGTGATTTTGTTGGTGTGACTAATTAAATTTTTGCAACATTTATGCTGCAACTGAGGTATCATGATTTGGAGATAATTGCTGGAACCAGTCAGTTTTATTTAATATTCTTCAAACACAGTCAAGGGCATCCAGAGTTTGAGACTGGCATTTATTTTGTTCTGTGCAGGTAAAAATCTAGGCAAGGTAAATTCTCTTCTCATATCAGTGTAAATCTGGAGTAATTCCACTGAAAGCAAAGTGAGTCGGATTTGTGCAAGCACAGTAAAGATAAATTCAGACCTTATAATTTCTTCATTGCTATACCCAATGCCATGCTATGATCTTGGAAAAGATGGGTCTCTGGTTTTATTAGTGGTAACTGACAACACCTTCAACAAATATGCACCTCCATAAACATTTTCTTACTTCAGGTAAGATGTCCATATTAGTACTGGAATCTGAAATTTCCACAGCGTCCTGAGTTTTTATTCTAAAATATTTCACCATTGTAATAGCCACGAAGGTGGAGGTTTTTTTTGTTTGTTTGTTTGTTTGGGGGTTTTTTTGTTGCTTTTTGTTTGTTTGTTTGTTTTTACAACTCTTCAAAAATTTTATTAGTATTTTTAAGCTTTTTTAATCTATATTTTGGCAGTTACAATAACAGTTCAAACCCACATATATGCTTTTCTTCCAGATAGAAATTTGAGGACTGTGCACATATTTATATTAGAAACAAGATTTTCCATTATCATATTAGCTCATATTACATCATATAATGTACACATGATCATGTTAGAAACAAGATTTGCCCAACAATTAAATGAGAGCATCAACAGAGCAGTACAGGAATCCTGCCTATGTCCACAGCAGGTATGGGGATTGAGAGGACAGAAAGAATCCAGACAGCACTGCACCTCTCACAAACATACTGAATTGCTGTGGGAGCACATGACTGTAAACCTCATAGATCAGATGCTGCCAGGACCTGCTGGGCTTGTGAACTTCATCCTGTCTGAGAAAACACAGAAAAGAATATGCCAGCGAGTCCTCACCTGCATTCCCCTCATTAATGAAGCAGAGCAATGGCCTCTCATTGGGCAATGATCCTGTTCTCCTCTCTAATACAAAGCACAGGCAGCTCCCAGTAGAATCTTTTGCATCAAAATTGTCAGAGACTGGAACATGTGATGTGGGAGACTTTGTTCAGTGTCTTTCTCAGATGGAGATTATCCAGACTCATATTTTGCACCTCCCAGACAGGCTTCCTAACCATAGAAATAGCAATGAGGAACCTCTGAGCTCCTAATGCATCTCCCAGCCATGCTGGGCTGCATTAAAGCAAGCCCACATCTGTCTCCATGAACAGCAACCACTGCCATGAGACTCTGCAGCACAGTTTGACAAGATGCCCAGATTTTAAGATTTAGATTTACAAATGTCTTTTCAGGTTTTCTATGCTTCCAAGGGACCTAGGGGACTGATTCCCACAGGTCCTTGGATATCACTTAGCATCCAGTTCCCTGCTCCAGCTGATGTTGCTGCTTATGTGCATGTCTCATTCTTGTATGTCTGCACAACTTACCCTGTTCTGGAGAGGGAGATGGGGTCTGGTATTGAATATGCATTAGGGACACATGGATCTGAGCCCATGGCAACCTTCACAGGAGTCCTGTGGAGCAGACAGAGAGGCTGTCAGGCTGACACAGCCGAGTGCCTTGCATATTATTATGTTTCTTCCAGTCTCCAGCTGACTCTTACTGACTTTGCCACTGGGGTTTAGATTTGTGACCAAGTGCCCCCACCCCACCTTACACTTCAAATCTTATTTATGCAGTCAGTTTAGCAAAATGCTATCAAAATAACACTGTTGCACCTCACATTTTCACCATTCCTTCATGTCTGTAGTAGTTTAACCAGGGTCAATAGTATTTTTAAATGACTTGCAGCAAATGTGGTAAGTACTTAAACAATAGGCTCCATCAGTTCCAGAGAAGCTGTTTTATTCCACTAAGTCAATTATCAGTAGTTTCAAAAGTCCCTAAATAAGTAGTTGTCTGACAGATCGTAATAGCTCCTTCTGTTACTCTATGCCAACTCATATTCTGCTGCAGAATAATTTGCCTTACTCTTTTGTTTAGGATTTGAAAAACAATCATGTTGAAAGGAAGCAGAAGAAATATTATAATAATGGAATAACAAAACAAAAGCAATTTGGGGAAAAACAAACTTCCTGCTCTAAATATTGCTGGGCTCTTTTTAGCAATGCATTTTGCCACTTTACCAAAACTCCCAGTTCTCTGGCAATAACATTAGCATGCCACGGTTGCATTGGCTGAAATCATCTGCCCCTTTGCCATCAGGTTGTTATTCATTGCCAACCCCTTTCACAACTGATGCTGAGCCTTGGGGAAACCACCTGGTTGCCTGTGCTGTAAGGGAAAAACATCACTTCTTGGATATCTTTTATGCCAAAAGCATCCAGGCTGGAGGTAACACTGCCAAAAAAAATAAAAAAATAAAAAAAAGGTTGCAGCTTTATTAATGGGCTCCCTTCAGGTGTGCTGTACCCTTTTACTTTCCATAATTGCTTTGGAGACTGAGTTTTGCTGAGTGTTCAGAGGCCAGTTTTCTGCTCCAATACGCAAATGGCTGTGGTGCTTGGTTGCCCAGGGGTAGCTGGTAGGCTCTCCACTCAAGGGGAGAAAGCAGTACTACAAGACCACCTGAGATCTGCTGTGGCTCTCCAAACCAGCCAGCACACATAGCAAGAAAACCCTTTGTGATCACGTGCCAGACACACCTTGGATATGGCCTGCAGAGCTATAGGATCCCCATGGATGCCATGGGCTATGGACAGGCAGTCTCTGAGATAGCAGCAACTGGACTGGCAGCAGTTTCAGGATCAGGGCCAAGGGAGGATAATGCTGACCAGAGCTGAGGCTGCTGCAATGTGCTCTTTGTAGCCCATGGCAGCAATAACCTGACTATAGCCTCTGAAGCATTTTCATCCAGTGTCCCAGATACAGGAAATTTCACCAGTAATGAATGGAGGTGCTTTATCCTTAGCCAAGGCCAAATTTTAGGCTGGGAAGAAGCCAATGATTCCTGCCTATAGCAAGAAGGCATAGAAGAGTGGGGTGCTTTGCCTTCATTGACCATGAAGCAGAGCACATGGAACAAATGTGTAAGAAGAACTCAGTCATTTAATGAACAGAGGCACATACTCTGGTTTGGCTCCTTATCCAAACCATCCATGCCTTTCAGCCGGCATTATTCCACTCCTGCATGTCTGCTTTTGGGGCTACTGCACCCACAGTCAGTATTGTGTGGAGAATCACATTATGAAAAGCCAGTGTCCATAAAGGAGACAGAGGAGTTTTCAACTTCATTTGCATAATGGGAGAGAGGCCGCTGGGGCATATCCCTGTGGGGTTTCTCTCTTGGGGTTTCAGAGGATGCAGCCTCCTTTTGTCCTAAACTCTGGGCTGCATGTTGCCTCCTTCCTTCCCCCACCTACCACATATTCCCCCCTTGAATTCATCATTTTCCTCAAAGTTCTGAAGTTCAGGCTGTCTGGGTTCTGCAAAAGACTTTGCAGACCCATTTAACGATTACCGTGAAGTTAAGGAGTTCAAACTGTAGCCAAACTGTCTTGAATTCTGTAACAAACTTGGGGGGTTTGAGGTTGGCAGAGACACTAAGACCCATTTCAAAGACATTAACATCCATTTCTGCTAAAGACCCTCACCCACTAGGTTGTTGGTAAAGATATCAGCACTCATCTTTCCTATCAGTATCTGCAGGCAGTGTGAAAATGTTGAGTAAGGACAATATCCATCTGGATGTGGATCACCACGCTTCCAAATACATTTTTTATGGACTTCAACCATCCAGTTTTAGTCTATGAGCACCTGCTACCCCCATAAATTTAGAGAGGGTGTAGAAACTACTATAAAGGAAATTATAAAATAAACTGATGTGGACATGTGGAGACCCTTTTCCAAGCAAAAATCCATTTCCAGTGAAATAATAAAGTAAAATCAGTAACCACAATCTTTAAAAAATAGTTTAAGCTGGCTTTATCTGCGTTTGTTGCCGAGCAGAGAAAAGCAGCCAAAAATTGGACCTGGTGTTTGGACCTGCTTATACTTGATATGCATGTCACTATTTGCCTTCACTGTTCACATTATCAGATGAATCTTTCCCTCTGTGGGCATGACATGTATTCCTACTGTCCAATGTTTGGTAAATACCCATACATAAATCCAAACATTTGTAGCAACTCTTGGGTCAATTTGCAGAGAAGTTCTGGAAAACTCAAAAGTTGTTCTTTTGGGTCTGCATTCTTTGTCCCTCTTTCTGTGTGTATTGTGATAGGGGAAAACTGAAGGAAATAATGTCTTCTTCATTAGAATTCGAAAACAGAGTTTCTTTGATGCTTTGCTCATTATTTTTATAAATAGCCATAAAATAGTGCATTCTTTATCCATAATTTAACAGATCACTATGTTTATTTCCCTGTACTTTTTTTCCCCCTGCAAACTGCAGATAAGGAGTCACTCATATGTGGCATAAAGCTCTTTTTTAAAAAAATTAGTCATGGTGACTAAGAGTTGGAATCTTTCAAACTTCTGGCTATTCAGATACTAGATGATTGAGATGCAGAATCAAAACTCATAAGAAATATCAAAAACCTTTTGTCAGACTCAGAAAACCAAAGGAGTATGAATTTATATTATCTCAGGGACAGTGAGATGAGAAACAGTGGCATACTCAAATGAGAAATTTTAAAAGGTTTAGCCAACAGTACTCAATGAACTTTGCTTTTTCCTAAGGCAAAATTATCTGAAATATTTTAGAACATTTCCTAAGGTTACTTATAATGTCAAAAAAAAGGGGGATAATATATATTATTAGTGTTGGGCTTTTAAATACATTTGACCACAGGCCATTGAAGCAGAAGGTATAGTGTTTTTTTTAGCATGAACATGTTTTCCATGCATAATAAGTAATGATCAAAAATGCACTGAAAAGGAGTAGCCCAATGATAGGAGACTATTTGTGGGTTTTTAACTATAATGGGAAATGGACATTTATTACTTCTCAGAATTTGTATCAAAGAAGATTATTTTTATCTAGTTGGCTGTCATAGTCCAAGTAACTTCTGTGTGGGAGGCTGTGCTAATGATTTCTACATACATCTCAAAGCATTGCTCTTTGAAAGAACAAATCAAATTTGAAGATATTTGAGACATTTCTAATTCTTTTCTTTTGAGTGGACTTTCCAACCACACACAGCTGTATGTAGTCCATGAGAACTGTTGTTCACTGGCAGCTAAGCAGGCTTTCAGGCTAGATGCTCACTTACTTTCTGACAAGACTGAAAGCATACCTTTTTTTTTTCCTAAGGCAATATATGCTTCCTGGAAGAATATTTGAACCACTAGCAGGACACCAGCAGACTTTCTACGTTTTCTGAAAGCTTTACCTGTCAATCATTTGGATGGCTTTCACGGAAAGGTGTTGAAATTCTCAGTTAAATCTCATGAAACTACTCTTATGTCAGAGGAAATAACAAAACAAAACAAAAAAACCCAAACATCCACACACATTAAAAAAAAAAAATAATTAAAGGCACCCAAATATTCTAAAAAAACCTTCAGATTTTGTACCTCCAGTGCCCTACAGGAAGCCCTCCAAGACATGATCCTTATTGGTGATCCCTGGATTTCCCTGCCTGGGACTGTTTGTACTTTCCACAGCAGCTCCTCTCTGCACTGTGCACTGCCCTTCCCAGACCACTTTTAAATTTTACTCACTGCTTCTCCTATTGGTCCCTTACTAACATCACTATTTCTAAATCTCCTTCCAGGATTTAATCTCTCTATTGCATTTTCCCCACCTTCCCCCCACTTTCTTTTCTTCAGGGCACTTGCATAACTCTTATTTTCCAGGGCTCTCACCCACCCAAATCTCCCCTGCTGTTTGCATGGCCCTTCCTTCTTAGGTCTACAGACATCTTTCAGCTCCTCGTTTGGTCCACTGTTTTAAAAACAAAAACCCTCTTCTCCCTGTACCATCATTTGCTTCTTGTGCTTGTCTCTCTCTCCTCGTGGTGCTCTGCTTACATTGGCTGGGCAGCTGCAGAAAACATGAAAAGCCAATTCAGTCCTTTGCCTAAGGGCAGGATTTATTAGATGCTGAGCCTCAGAAGGCCTGATAGACTCTCAGGATAGTTTAAGACACGGGGCAGATTCTCAAAAAATGGGTTTTATGGTCCAGAATACAGGAGAGCACTGTTCAGGCAGGCAGTGTGGGAGGAACACAGGAGCAGCATCTCTCCCCTCCTGCAGCTGGGTGCTGGCAGTGGCAATCAGGGATTGCACTCCCCTGCTTCCCATCTCACTGGGCCTCAGAGCAGAGGAGGTGCAGGTTCCTCTGCTTTAGTCATTAGCACTGTTTATGAAGCTGTATTGTAGCCCTCCAGAAAGTGTAACATCAAGAGCCCTGGCCTTTTTTCCTAGGTCAGTACAACTTCCTGCACTTCCCTGCCTGTAACTGTTGTAAAGACCCCTGCCTGCCTGCCTGAGTCAAAGCATGATATTCCTCTATGCAAAACAATGTTTTAGAGCTCCTGTGGCTAAAAGTCTGTTATCTGAAGTGTATTATCTTCATGGGCATGTCATCTGCTTGCAAATATACCATGCAGGACAGAGAAAAATATGACCCTAAACTAATGCTCAAATTTAGATTAATACTTCCCCAAGCACTATTTCCATTAGTGCTAATACAGGAATGCATAGATCGTAAATTGTCCTTTCAGACTCTGACAATTCTAAATTTAGAGCCAATGTTAATTAAACAAGAGAAAATTAGGCAATGCAACGGATTTGGGGAGCAGGCAGTGGAAGGGGAGAGATAGGTCAGCAATTTGACAGTTTTGGGAGGTAATAATTTAGTGAACAAACAATCGTGAAGATAAGCCTGAATATTTCAGCGCTTTAAATAATTTGTAGCATTTAAGGACAGCAGATTTTTTGTATATATTATTTGGATTCCACATAACTAGAGAATAATCTTGATTTACCCTTCTCCTGGCCTTTTCTGTGTTGACAGAAAGAGTTCATTTGTTACTCTGACATACGTGCTAATTACTGTGCCCATATGTACACCCAGCACGTTTTATTGACTACTGTATGAGAGAGATTTCAAGGAGTTAATAAATGTCAAAAAATCTTATGTAAACATTTTCTTCTCTTTTCTTTCATACAATATAGAAGTCTGTTTAATAAACCCCAAATCAGTATAAGGTCACAATGTGTTTAGCTTTAAAAATGAGTTAGGGTAAGTAATTACAAAGGGTCCACTGTGTTCCTTATTTAGTTGCATATTACACAGAACTGAATGGGATGATTAATAATCATGTTCTACTCTGAAAGAATGTAATTTATAAAAGTTTATGTAAATAAAGTTTATGTAAAAGCAGCAGAATTAGTTGTTCATTTACCATTGCCCTGTTAGCACGTATGGGAATTCTAGCATTTTTAGAAAGCAACAAAGCCAAGATTCTCACAGGAGTTCTGTGCTTAAATACCTTAGAGAGTGTGGGCCCAAGGTACTAAAATAGCTTAGCATTATTGAATGTTTAGTTAAAATTAGACAGAATACTGGCATGTGTAGTAATGTTTCCTAAGAAGTCTGGGTTGTACTGAGCTATGTTGGCAGTGGAAGAAGACTGGAGATAATGAAAAGCTTTTACAGGATCATTGAACTAAAAAAGAGCAAAATAAATAAAAATTAATCATTGGTATAGAATAAATTGCATTTTTCAAATGAACATAATTCAGAATCCAGTACAAGATGTTCTTTTAATTCATTCATTATTGTCAAAATTTTGATTTAAATCATGCTGATTTTTTTTTAATCAGCATGATCTGTGAGAAGCCTGAGAAAAAATGAGCTCTCTTCAGCATTGTCCCTAGCCCATAGTGCACTGCCATGACAGAAGTGGGTTGATACTTACCTGCAGCAAGCACCAGCAGGCACTTACTGACCATCAATGCAATCAACAACAACTCTGCTCCATCATCTCACTAATAGTAATCTAGGTCTTCAATTTAGAGCACAACAAATCCATCTCTCTCACCTTCTGAATGGATCTTATACACACAGATTCACTGAGGCTAGAGACATTTTGGCTCCTAAATACCTCAGTGGATCCAGCAGTCAGTAAGCAGTACGTGCAATGTAGCTAGCAGCTTTTGAGAGAGGAGTAAAACTTGCTTCATCCTCTCCTCATGAAGACTGAGTGTTAAGTAGAAAGTATTCTATAATTTTTACTTTGGAATACAGCAAAGTCTTTTATGAAGATGATCAAATCCTGGGTTGCATTACACTTTAAATTCATTATACTTTTTACTGCTATTCATAGAGATTCGTGTTCAGAAAAATTATTACGTTTATACCTATTTATATTTGAGGTCATATTAAACTGCCAAATGTGGTTCATAAATAGGGTGGTAAATGGGGCTGCTTTTTTGAATGAAAAGTACTTGGTAACTTATTGACCCGGTAATAAATGGAAAGTGCTTGCATTCCATGCTGAAAAGGCTGGATCATGCACCGCCACGGCCAGTGGGAGTTCTGCCACTGACTTCACTGGGAGTGCATAGCGAGGCTGTTTTGTTCCTCATTCAGTTTGGTTAACAAGATTTGTGCTCCAGTCCCTTTTCACCAAAATGCTGGCAGGCTTCTTACAACATTACTGGAAACTAGACTCTACACAAACTACTAAGGCCTTTTGTATTTTAATGTCTTTTTTAAATGATATTCAATCCTTTGGGACAACTGCCTAAGAGAGACATTTGTCAACTTCACTTTGTTTTTAGGACAGATGAGCCAGAGCCAAAACCATAGACCTGAATAACTTGAAAATCCAAAGGAGTTTGGATCCAGACTTGAGCCCCACAATTTGAGGCCCTTGCTGATTAGCAGGCTGAAGTTTCAGCCTGTCCTTGTGAGCTTTGCTTTAACAAGCTGTACTCCTGCTTTGAAAGGGGCTCAGCATTTGCTGCCAGCACCATCAGAACTGAAACACAGGGCTCCCTAGCAGTGTCCTGGCTCTGGCACTGTCCTACAGCCATTGCCTATAACAGAGTACAGGAACAGGGCAAACACAGCAATGCTCCCCCAGCACAGCTCCCCATCTTCAGCAGCACATTGGGGTGGAGTCTTTGCGCTGCCAGAGAATTTCCTTTGTCAGCATCAGCCATTCCTTTCTGGATTACCTATCGCTGTTCCTGCTCCTCTTGCTCCCGAGGCAAACATTTAGAAAGGAGAGCTTGTAAAATCCCAGTGCTGCTATATATGCACATGAGAGGGCTGAGAAGGGCAGGTCTGAGACAGGAATCACGGGGAAGAACAAAGAGAGAAAGAGGAATGGCTGCAGAAAATCTGTGCTTGGAAAAACGAAAATCCTGGGCTCTAGGATACCCATGATAGGTTTACACAAAAGTGTAACAATGGCCAGTTAGAAAATGGTTGGACTTAAATTAGTATAGCATTCTTGCTTAGATAAAGTTATCACTTATAAATGCAATTCTGCCATTTTAGGACAAATTACATGCACACAAACCAACAGTGAAAGTAAGAACAAAGTATTTGAAATTATGTCTGTGAAATGCATATGCAAAACTAATTAACTTATAGATGGCATTTGTCCATATCCCCCATGTGATGCACTGAGAATCTCTCTGGTATTGTAGAATTCAAATGCTTTCAAAAGAAATTGCCCGAGGGATTGAATGTCTTTCCTTTACATTGTTTTTAAAAGGAAGAGTTTCTCACACTGTGTTTATTTGCTGCTAAGATACTGTTACACTAGCACCATCACAGCCCTTTCTCACTGCAGTATCCCATAAATTAGGTGGTTGCAGGGAGTATCAAGAATGTGCATACACTGCCTGACTAGAGCAATTTTATCTGAATAATGTTTTGTGACCTTTCTTGCAAAAAGGTCCTGACTAGAAAAGCATAGCTTTACCAGGCATCCTGGCCATACTGAAAGATTGCAATTACTGTTCTATTTTATCAGTATTAATAGAGAGAGTTCCTGCCCTGACATCTCCGCTCCAAACACAAATGAAAAGTTGGGAAGCTGTATGACTCAAGTAATGAAATACATTAAATCCAGGTACCTGTTTCAAATTCAACAATTGTGGAAATGATGGAAGAGCCATCGCCATCAAGATGACTTTCCAACAGCCTCAATGAGTTGGTTTTGTGGACTCAGTCCAATTCTTAATGGACATAAGTCCACATTACAAAAAGCAACACACAACTGGCAGTAATTGATACTCTTTTGGCACTCAACAGAGAAGTCAAGTATTGAATGAGCATGAAGAATGGACTAACCTTTCACCTCCCCCTCTGCATTCCAGGTCAGGGATGAGACATCTGATAGAGCTACATAGGAAGCTTGGGCTGCTGCTCTCCCTGCTGCCCCGTGCCCTACCCAAACAAAGGACTTCCTTCTTAACAAGCATTGAGCTGACACTTTTCATGAACTTTAAATTTATGTTAAAAATTTGGAGGCTTTGGAAGTTAGCGTGTAACCTCAGGATTCTGCCTGAAGAGCACAAGTCACTGCTCCACATAAAGCCGTGTCTCCCTGTCTGCCAGCTGCATTAAAAACTATTACACTAATTCCCTTTTATACATATGCATATATAATGTATATGTACATGCATAGCAGGAGTAAATGCATTAGTTATTCATGTATGTTTATACATAATAGGAGAAGTAATGCCTTTAGCTAGGATTGCCTAATGCTCATTTTTAAGAACTTACTTTCAATTACTTATACAGTTTGCCAAAATTTAACTGTTACAGCTTAAATTTTCCATGGTGGGTATCTGTCTCTAACTGAATTGGGTTTGGAAATTCTTGACTAAAATGGCCCAGATAATTCCAAGAACACTGATAGTAAAAATACATCCTTTTACTCATGCTAAGAACTCTTGCAACCATCATATTGAGAGACTCTAGCATGTCTGAGCTTTGGAGCTGAAGTTTGAAACTCCATAAGGAAATTACTTTGATGTCAAGACTTATCTTCCGTCACTCCTGTGGAAATCTGATCCAGCTGTAATCTCCTAAAAAAACTAAATTCTCACGCACACATATTCTGTTAAAATGTAAATTCTCCAAATACTCTATTTGCAGTAAGCATGCTGTCTTTTCATACAACTGTGACATCTGAGGCACAGTGTATGTTTGCATTCTCTGTGGAGAATATCCACACAAATTTGTATATAAAAATATGTCCAAGGCCTGTCCCTGTCGTTTGTACACGCCACACATATCAGGAATGATGGCCCTGTAGACTCATCTATGCGTTGTGTTAGAGTTCAGCTCTTCTCGGGGATTTTAGTTACAGCCATGAGGACAGCAGCACTTGCAACAAGGACCAGGAAACACCTGCATCATGAATTAGTGTGCCTAAGCCTCAAGACTTCATCTCACAGTGAACCCACTGGGTATCTGTCTCCTTGTGTCTCAGAGGCCGTGCCCAAAGACACTGAGGGCTCTGTGGTCACAGAGGCCCTGATCAGCCTCTGTGACCACAGCAGCCAACTGCTTTGACCTGAGCTTTGCTGAACCCTCTGCAGGGATTGCATATTGCTCACAGGGTGCTTTACAAACAAGTTTAAGGAACCCATAGGAAAGAGCATGAGCAGTTAACCTATAGAAGGGTCATTAACTTCTGAAGGATTCAGAAGTGACAAAGTGCTTGAATTAACATTGTGCTTTCAAGAGCTCCAGACTGAGCAAGTGAGGTAGAAATCTACACTTCTCTAACCACTGAAAATGAGGATTAGAGGCCAAAATAGCCCAATGAACTTCCACCCTCTGATCATGATATAGAGACACAAGAGGAAGTGTAATGATTTTTGTTAGTGATAAAGGTTTGAGTAGTGTATATTAAAAGCAAAGGCTTAGACACATCACAAAGTGAACTGAGTCAGCTTAAAAAAAATCAGCATAAAATTCCTCTTTTGTGAGTTTTCTGAATCCAGTGCACTAAATAATATGAGGGGAAAATGCAAAAAATAATTTTAACACATGTAATCAAAATTCTGTTTAAGCGCATACTCAGAGGAAAAACAATTTAAGGTTATACAGACCACTTAAAAACTAGTATTTCCTCACTTTTCAATCCTTGTCTCTGTTAAAAGGGTTGGATAAGATGACCTACAGAGGTCCCTTCCAACCTCAACCATTCTGTAATTCCAACAATCTCTTAATATAGTGTTTGGTATGATAGATATATGTGTTTAATTTCTAGCTTCCCTCTCTCCCCCAAAAAAGAGAATATATACCAAATCTAATGTTCTCTTCCCTTTCTGTAACATATTTTGAATTTTGTTTGTTTTGCAAGCTAACCCTCAGGTTGCAAGCACTTTTCCACTTTGCCAGCCAAATGAATATGATGGCATATGTAGGCATACACAGAAGCCAAGAACATTCTGTACATCCATTATTTATTTAGTTCTTTTCTTTAGGTCTTTTATATAAAGAAAAAAAACACAGGTAGAAAGATAGGAGAAAAGTTAATCTGCTATATAGTTGCAGGAAGAAAAAGCATAGAAAACAGTGCTTTTGTTACCTTGGCAAATAGAATAAAAATGTCCTCCACTGTGCAGTCTGTGCAAAATAAGTCCCACAGGAATTATACAAGCACATTCTCATTATGGTAGTTATGATTTAGATTGCATTACAAAAGTAAAAACAATCATTCAAAGAGACTTGGGTGCAGTGATTTGGAGAGAAACTGCCACTCTGCCAAATAGAAAAAGAGAGGGGAGGGGTGGGGGCAATGAAAGAAATAAATCCTGCCAAAATGAACTCATGGAAAGGTGAAGCCAAAATGCCAAGAGGTACAGATTAAATGCTCTTATGAATGTCCCAAATGTGCATGTCAGCAAACTGCCCAAATAAGGTTTTGAACTGAAAGCTCAGGCTTCTGCTGGAAACACCCAGAAACATGGAGATTAGATATTGTTTGGAAAAAGGGATTCTGGCATGATTACTGAGAATGAGCATTTAAAATCACACATCTCACCAGACCACATGTTAATGCAATAGAAATGTTTTTTTAGGAAACTGAAAAACAATCCTTTAGTAATTTCACAGCACAAGAAATAAAGGACCACAGAAATTGCTTCCTTTTAGTTACGGTTGTTCTACATTTGATGGGGGTTTTTTGTTGTTTAAGGTCTGTAATGGCCATTTTAAAAAAATGGAATAATTCAGATAATTCTTTATTTGCCCCTGACTTTAATGAAAAATTCACAGGAAAAAAATACCTCTTATCTTAAACATAGCTACCGACTTCCAATATCTCATTTTTCTCCCACAATAATCCCAGTGTTCAAAGTAGGTATTGTATTTATCATCTTTGTATGGAGCAGAATTTCACTTTTCTTTATGGTCTTATCACATCGTTTACAAACACTTTATCTCTGTAACTGAAAATAAATGAAATCCTGGGCTTTCGATGAAATGCCATGATGAAATGAATGGTCCAAAAATCTATATTGAGATGACTGACTCCTGTTTGTAGAAGACATGATAAATGTTTCATGCATATAAACTGAAGGATGATGGATTTAATGATCATAGTTTAACGGGGAAATGTTATTTTGGAATAATTAAGTGTTCTGTCATTTGCAAGTCTAAACAGTCCATTGTTAGATGGTGCTTTTGTCTGTCAACAAGTCATTCCATTTTGTGAGGGTTATTTATCACTAAAACAATTGATGCAATGGAAACACACTACCAGTATGTGTTGTTAACAACACATTTCATGAGACCTTGATTTGGATCCATATTTCAGGGGTAGTTAATTGATGTATGTTTCTGTCTTACAGAAGAAATATATGACAAGAACCTTTGAAAGGTTGGAGGGATCTTTCTTATGTGAAGTGTTACATGTGGACTGTATTTATTGTCCTTCCTAAAAAGATTTTCGGGGCCAAAAATACCTCAGTTTTAAGGCACACAAGTGAAAGAAGTTTACACTGGACTGTACTGCCCTGTTTCCAGTTGTAAGTCCAAGAGCGTGTAAGTATCTGCAGATCAAGGTTTGTGTCTGCTGGCCCTTACAGCTGTCCTGGACATCCCAAATTGTATCTCAAATGGACATCTTTGTTTAGACAGGTTAATCTCCCCATGAGGAATACCTCAATGGGAAATACACTGTGCCTATGCTATTTTTTATTTTTAATATCTGCATCAAAACAACTGCGATCAAGACAGTTACAACAATCTGATTTCCCCTGTTGTGCATACACAATTTTTTATTGACTCTGTATAGAGAACTGAATGTGAGTGCCTTTTTTTCTTGACATTCAATAGCAAAGAAAATAATAAGAAACATAAGTGCTAGAAAGTAATATGGAAAAGGTAATTATTTTGACAAAAAATAGTGGATATACATTTGGTTGTGTGAGAATAGTGTATGATATTTAATATCTGAATGATCATCACAGCATGGGAGGGTATAAAGAAAAGATTAATTTGTATTTTAATCACAATCACTATTTCCTGGGTTGCATGATATTTATAAATCTTAGAACACTTCATATATCTTCTTCTCTCCTGATACATTTTTTTTTTTACCACTCAACCCCAAACAAGGTTTAAAAGTATTTTGTGTCTTTTCTTCATTTCATAGTTAAAGGGCTAAAACATATGAAGGTGAGGATTGGTGATAAAATTTAACCAAATGCCTCAGTCTCCTGACTGCCCACTCTGCTCTGGTGAGCTGTGACTCTGTGAAATGTCTGGTCACACCAGTTTCTATACTTTGCCAGATATAGAAGCCTTTTGTCACATCTCTGAGAAGCAACAGTCTCTCCTTTTTACTGTCCAGTTCATTACCTTGCCATGAGTCTCTGCTCTCTGAATTTGTACAGCCACACACACAGGCAGTGAGCCCTACTATTGAAGTGGAAATCCAAGCACGCACAAGTGTGGAAGCAGTGAAATGGATATATCTGATCATCAATGATTTTGCCCTGGGCTGTGGGTAGAAGTACTGAAAGTATTCCCAGATGCCTAGAGCTGAGATCCGTGGTTCAGATCTTGACAAAACCGGCTAATATTTTGTGACATTTATATTTAAGTCTCAAAACTCTTTGGAGATTCCTTTCGCACTTCTTCCCCTGAGAGCCTTCTGTGTCACTGCTTTCCAGGTCCTTTTCCTTATCCAGGGTGTAGACAGTAAAGGAATGTCTTCAGCAGCCCCTTGAGAATAGGAAAAGGGGCAGCAAGGGGAAAGTATATCTGTTCCAAAAGAACTTTGAATAGAAGAGTATTGACAGGGTTGGGGATTTTTTTCCTCTTTCAAGAGAAAAAATTTTTGGAGCTTTTCTACTGAAGGCCTTTTTCCAGGTCCTAAAGTATACTAAGCTCTGATATTAATCATAAGTCTTGATTCAATGAATGGATGGAATTATCAGGCCTAGGATACATATTGATTCTTGAGAAAAATTTTGTCACAATTTTTTTTCAATAGTTCCACCAACATGTGTAGAGTTAGCAACTATTTGGATGCATTGTACTAATGGGACAAGTACCCTGGAGCTTCAACACTGATTTCAGCGCACAATTTTGCTACAATATGATTCCCCATTTATCTTTTTTTGCCATAATATCCATTTCTTGTTAAAATCAATTTTTATTTATGGGAATAATCAATTCTATGCTCCATAGCCTAATTACCCAACAAAGATAAAGTTTGTTCCTTTTGGAGAAGACTTCCCTGAGGGCCTGGATTTCAAATCTATAAAGCCAGGACAGTTCTACTGAAATCAGACATTCTTTAAGAACATACTACCCTGAACTTGGGGCCATTTCCTTGAAACTGAAGCCAGTAAGGGAGGTTACTTCAGCTGGCCCCAAATGCAGTTCCTGAATGACTGTAGGGTTGGACAAAGACCCTGTGAGGCAGCGTCCACCATTTATGCTGAGGATGTACAGAGGCCTGAGCAGAAGCTAACTGCTGCAAGGGCATTGGTCCATTCCTCAGGTGTCTCAAAAGAGGGACCTTCATGCTAATCTTCCAGTTAATGGCAGATATTGCCACTTGCAAAGGAAAAATAATTTTTAGTCTCTTAAGCAAAAAGTAGTGAAGTAATACTTCACTGATTGCTTACGCTCACATACAATTACAACTTAGTTAAAGCAGAAGAGGCCCAGAGCAGTCCTGATGACCTCAGTCTGAACAGACATAAGACCATAAACATCCAGGCAAACAAACAACCTTTGAGTTCCATTAGTCACAGAAATTAAGATACTGAAATGCTGAAGCACTTGCAGAATCAGACATTTTGCTTGTAGTCACCTCTAAATATGGCATAAAGAGCGGGTCTGAATGAGAGATTTCAGTATTAAGTCCATTTTTCATTCCTAAAACAGTGGAAGCCTTAATGGCAAACCCATTAAAATTATTTTTGTGACACACAGTGAATATTTTGAACATATCAAGCCAGGGTTTCAGTTAAATATGTTCATATCGTGTCAAGCGTAGCAATTTATTGGAGAATCTTTACCCAATTTGATGTAATTGATGTTAAAGCCTTTTTTTCCTAATACGCTGTTTGTGCATTCCTTTTAAATGTGGATAGGAAGAAATGGATTTGTAGAAAATGTTTTTAATTGATTCCAAAGGGAATAGCTACCATGGAATCTGCTGATGAGTTCTGTGGGGGTCTAGACTCCAATCATTCAGCATCTATATTTTTAATGACAAGACACTGCAGTGTTTAAAAAATGAATTTGAATTATGAACACAGATAATGAATGTCTGCTCTCTCCTAACATCTTATCAATAACCACCAAGCCTCCAGTTAAAGCAAAGACCTCTGTGCTGGCTTAGAGGCTCAAATTGCATAAAAACCCAATGGCAGTAAAGCTACATTCAAGGTCTTTGAAAGCTTCGGTCAGACATTGCATGTTAAATCCTTGATTTTCAGTTACAGAGGAGAGTTATCAGTACATCATATTGAAAATACCGCATAATTTGCCACCACTGGTTATTTTGGCATTTTTTCTTCCTCATTTTTCACCTAGGTCAATATTCATACAAAAATAAAGAGTGTTAATGCTTTGGCCACCTCCATGGGAGTCATGCTCTCTGTGTGAAAAATCTCACTGACTCCAGAACAAGTTGTACGACTGAGGGTTGCTCAGAATTAATAATGATCAGGCTTGTCGTTTGTAGTGTGATTTAAGTCTACCTTTGGGAAATAAGGAGCAAAACCCTTGGGACGCTGCTGGTATTGTTTCAGTGTGCAACAAGCGGACAAGATATTTAACAACAACTTTAAAACAAAACCCACAATGTTGTTATGTATCGCATAGCTGCAGCTTGATTTAGTGAATGCTCCATATTACTTTCTGTAGAGTCGTCTGTCCAAACTGTATGCATTTCACTAGAATATGAATTTGTAAGCAGGAATGTAGCCTATAGGATATACTAAGTAATCTGTCACTTCTCTTCAACAATGACAGGGATTTAGAAGAAATATTTCTACTAGTTTTGGCTACTACACTCCAAAAGCCAGCTGAGGACTTTGTGTGGAAGCCCTGAGGAGAGGAACAAAAACAATCAGAGGTACAAAAAAGATGAGCTATCAGGAAAGATTGACAGAAAAGGGAATGTACAGCCTAAAGCAGAGAAATCTGTGGTACCACATGATAACAACCTCCAGGTAAAAGAGAAAAGGAGGCTGAAGCCACATGTGCATAAACAAGGTTCTAGTGATATACAAACAGGGAAATGCAACAGATTTCTTGAACATAATGTTTTTCACAGGAGTGTTTAAAGGATAAGATACCTGCCAGGAATGATTATGTAATCAATGTGGTCTTTGGGCGGGGACAAAGTAAACGACAACTTCACACTGTTTTGAGTGTTGCAATTCCACAGCTCTGTGATTGAAAGATATTACATAAATGTAAGTGGCTTAAGCATTACAGCATTTTTCACAGTCACTTAACAGTTAGATAAAAGTACTGGAGATACAGGCATCACCTGTACATGGAATCTGTAAAAAATATCCTATGCACCAGGATCCCACCTATCACTACAGAGATTTACTCTGGCTAAAGAGTATCTAAAAAATCGTTGCTTAGAAAGTAGGGCAAAATAGTGTGCTACTTCCACCTTAGCAAGGACAGATGGAGATGCACTCTATCCATGCAGGAATGAGCAGAATAGAAGTGACCTGAAGCAGAAGGCCTGTTCAGACTATGAGGTCCCAGTGAAAAAAAAGTCCACTTATTTAACTCCTTATCTCCAAATTGTTTCCAAGGCCTCAAGTATTAGTCAGGTAAAGATCAGACAGAATATGCCTTTAAAGGTTGAACAGATGGGCACATCTGTTTGTTTGACAGGAAAATGTATGTGTTGCTTGACCCGGCAAACGCTTCTTGGTGCAGTGGAAGCATTGCACAAAATATATCAGGCAGTATCTGAAAAGGATCCCTCAGAAATACATCAATAATTGGAATATGATGGTACAAAGCCAACAACAAAAAGAGTTTGATAGTTCAAGCTTAGTTAAATAGGCTTTGTTCAGTTTGATGATTCTGAAATTAGCTGTGCTGTCTTGCTGTGTTACTCATGAGAGAAGTTCCTTTATTTTTTCTTTTCAGTGGAATGAGTTGTACGATGGTACACTCATGACAAAAATATACCAAAACTCATAATTTCAGAAAGGTATTCTACCCATTAGGGATTTGTTCTTTCCCTGTGTCTCTGATGATGATTTTAATAGGCAATTGGGCACCCTTCTTGCACAGGTGATACTGCACAGTTCTTACTGACTCAGGCCTAGAAATGTGCCTCCAGTCTTACCTTTCAGGATCATATAATGAATTTCGTTTCAGTCTAACCCTATTTTTTTATTAAAAAGAGAGATTTCTGTCCCGTGTTTAACACTTGCAGTGAGATCTGCTGATAGCCTCAGTATCAGTAACATAATTGCTTAGCATCAGGTGTTAGCACAAACACGAAAGGTATCCCTGTATCCATCAGAAAACACTTTATCCTCTCTCACAAAGAGATCCTTGGATTAGTACTGGCCAATCTGTTATAATACAGCTCTGATTTCTGTTGGAAATATTAGCTCTAGTCCTAAAAGCTGCATAATTACATTAGTGTTGTTCCATGCCTGAGGGAACAAGCTCTGCTTCTCTGCTGTGTGACCAGTTGGAGCTCAGCGCTGCTCCAAATGCTGCACCCAAAGTGGGACCTGGCACTGGCTCAGCAATAACAGCCTCACCCAAAAGAGCTTTCACTCTGCTAAAAACGGTGCCACATTTTGATCCTCAAAAGAAGCAGACTGAGTTTCTGAAAGTCCAGATTCTCCAGGTTTTCAAATCTCCCTGTAAAAGCAGTTGAAACTTTAATATTTTTGAAAATCAGATGCAGTGCCCGTATCATGAGGGCATCTGGAATGCTAGTCACACAAGTCTTGCTTACTCACAGCCCTGTCTCTGGATATTTTTATAAAATCTACATTCTCAGCAATAAAATATGTGTTGCTATGGGGCATCTGTTTATGTTTTTATGTGAACTGATAATTACCCTGGAGTTCCTTCTGTCTACAAAAATGGTAGAGTTTTACAGTGAGCCTATAAACAATTATCAGTTAAATGTAAGGATAGTGCTGAATTTATATGAGAGAAAAAAAATTCATGGGATAAATCAGTGCAAGCAGTTAGCCAGGTAATTGCAGGTATGAATCATATGTTTACACATGTGAAAAAATAGTTTCATTTTTATAAACCTTGTAAGATCTACTCTCCTCTGAGCTCAGGACACAGTACATTCACCTGTTAGCTCCGAGGCGTCACAGCAAAGTATCCTAGGCTGGGTAGATCTCACCCTGCATTTCTATGATCAACAAATGCCAGGCAAGTGATAGAAACACAACATCATTTAAAATGCATAGCAAGATAGATTTTATATGTTTGAGACAATTTATTATGACATTCACAAACCTCAAACACTGCAGAAATACAATATTTACTATGAATAAGACAGGAAAAGGAAAGTAAAATAAACTGTGGTTGCACCTAACTCACAAAGTGCAAACATTAACCCTGCGAGGCAAAATCTGCTATTGCAGAAAGTCTCGTATGGTCCAGCTTCTTAATTTATGATTGTCTTTTTGCTCCAAAGACACCCCAGTAGTACCACTGGTATGAATGCTATTGGTTAACTGCCCAATAGCACATTTTTTTGGTGAGTCCAGTCATACTCCTTGGTATGAAATTTTTCTGCCTCCATTATATCAACCCTCAAATACAGTTACATAAAAGGTCTCTGAAAATGCTACCAACAGTCTCACGTTCCATGGGGAATTTTTGATCCTGGATTTTTTCCTGTGTCACAGGACTCTGAGTGAAGACAAAACCTTTTCTTTAGAGCTGACATCCACATCTGCATCAGGATCCTGCCTTAAAAAAAAAAAAAATAGGATTTACAACCTACTTATTCTGATTATATGTTTCAGTCTGTGTCCAGTTCATTTTTCCTTTATAAAAGATAGAGTTCATATTTTCTTACAGCTTCCCAACTTTGTTCTGTTCTGTGTCCGATGTAATTGATGACAGATTAATGCCCATCTGTCACAGTTCCACACTGTTCATTTTTAGTGTAAATATTCTGTGCTTACTCTTCTGGGTGTTACAACCTGAAAAGAACCAAATCCAAATCTGTAATAATAACATTACCAGAATTAGATATCAATGACAAGTCAAGGAAGCATTGCATATGCGTGTACATATGTGCTTTGCAACACCATGGTCAGACAGAGAAAACTACCAGTGACTCTAGGATAAGCATGTATGCAACAGAAAGAACCACAAAACTGGGGAGCAAGGACATTGGAACTACAGGAAGAAAGGGGGGCCAGAGACCCAGCAGGCAGACACAGGGATGGGCATTAAAACAGATGTGTAGATGCCTCTAAGGATAGCACAGGTAGAGCATCTTTGAGATTTATCTACACAACAACAACAAAAGCAATTTTTTTGTCTTTATGCTGTCCTTCAGAATCAGGAGTGCAGAACTTATGGCTCAGATCCTACCCTGAACTCCTGTCTTAATGCTGTGGTAGTGAGTTGCATGACAGTGTTTTTAGTACTACGGTATTACTCTTTTACTACCATAAACACAACTGCATTTTGGTGCCTGAGTATGCATACCTGATCTGATCACCTCCTTTTGGGGCCTGACTTAACTCTGCTTGCAGCAATTGATGGAGGATGTAGATAATCTAGAAAACCAAGCAATATTGAAAATATGACATGAGAATGGAAACATCCTCTATCTTGCCTGCTTGTTCTAGCTGCCATTCAGTCCCTCAGCCCAAGTACCCTATGAAACATTTGTCTTTGCACCTTCACCATCAGGTATTAACAGTTTTAGGTACTCAAACATCCTATGAATCAGTTCCAGATTCTGTAAAAGATCCATAACAGCTAAAATTGAGCCATGGATTGAAACAATTACAAACTTTGTCTTGTCATCTGTAGGACATGGGAAAATGAATTCTCAGCTAGAATCATGGATCTCACAATGCGGTCCCAATTCATAAATAGAGGATATTTTCCATGGGTCATTAGAAAATGCACAATGAGTTCTTGATGTCTAAGTGTTAATATGAAATGAGAAATTCAGTTACAAGAATACAATGTGTTCAAAAGATGAGACATTCAGGTGTCACAGTGTAGAGGAGAAGAAACCAGAGGTAGAAGACACTGAAAATAAAATCACAGACAACAAGGCAAAACACACACACAAAAAAAAGGATAAAAGAACCCCAACAATGTAGAACAAAGAAGTTGAAGATTAAACATAAGAAGATTAAAAAATAATTAGAACGAAAGACCAGAAGGTGAACTATGGGAATTGAAACAGAAGGTAGAAAAAAATGAATGTAGATAATGTAGCAGAAAATTACTCTGACCAGCAGTAATGCTGAGGTTTCCAGAAAACAGAAGAAGGAACATAACATAATAAAAATAAATAACCAATCATTGTAAGAGGAAGCAAGAGCTAAACCAAAATTAAGTGAAGCCCAGGCTACTTTCAAGTTGCGCTGGAAGATAAAAAGCAGAATCAGAGCAGAAATGTGATCACATGCTGTGTTACCAGGAAATATGACAGTCTGAAAACATTCTTTAAAATACCAACTTAAAAGCATAAGCATAAAAAATAGATATTGAAACAGCTGTACAAGTGAGGAATAACAACTTGAATGGAGATATGTAGTATGACCCAAATTCCATAGAACTTAATGTGAATACACAAGAATATCATACTCTCTCTTCATAAACAATAGTATGCAAATTAATAACATTAAAACAAAAAAAAATAAATGGCAAAACTAGTGATCACCAAATTAATTTCCAAATCAAGGACAAATTAACAAGCCCCTGTTGCAGTAGAATTGGATACTGATTGGGTTAGAACAACCGAAAAAGGACAGGATCATTAAACAGGGAAACCATGCAAGTTGGCTAGTGGCACTGGAGGAATGTCCAGAACCAAACAGTGAAGATCAATCTTTAATTGATCAACCAGCCCCAACAAATTTTAGCTGGGCTTTATTTACACTAAAATGCAAAGCAACCCAAAATGTAAAAGTGTGTAAAGGAAGGGAACATTGTAGGTTTAACAGTTCATTTAAAGTCCTGGTAAACTCTTGGTACATTTTTTCACTCTGCAGAAAAAAAGAGCAAATTAAAATCACTAAGGGATACACACAAGAAAATAAATTACTGGGTGCCAGAGTTCAGTGTCCAAGAACACTGGTGAATATTTATAAAGAGGGTTTCACACTAGCCATATGTGAAACATCAGGCTGAAGAGATGACTAAGCCCAGTAAATCCAATAACCATGAAATTGGAGAATTGCATAGATATTATTTGAAGAGCTGAAGAAACTTTACAAGAACAATGCAAGAGTTAAAACCCTACCAGGTAAATATGTGGGTGAAGGGAGGTGGAAAACTATTCAAGTGGTAACCTTCTCTAATCAATGTCTGAGGTGGGGGAGAAATCAAAAAGATTTCACAGGTGAATTGAATCATGGATATGACTGTAATGGATGCAGCTGTGTATCCAGCAAACAGGATGAAAGTGTTAGCCTCGTCCTAAAAGATACTGCAGACAAAAGCATGGGATGGTGAAAGAAACAGGAAAGGAATGAAGAGGAATTATGTGTTTTATTGTTATTTTCAGATGTATGTGAAATCCAGGGAGACAAGACTACATATTGGAAGCCAGCATGGAAAACAGAAAGGTTTTTCTAATTTGAAGACTTGCATATTGCACAAATCAACTTAAATATTCCTTTGAACACAAATGTTTTAATTATCAGCTTGAACATATTTTGGGTTAAATCCATGCAGACAGTGGATTAAAAAATATATTAGTCCAGTGGAAAGATAGATACCTAAGTAGTTTATTAAGAAGTGTGTGGTAGTGAGTGGGGTATTAAATAGTATAGATCTCAGATGCTTATCTAAAGTATTTGCATTTATCATTGATGGGCAATGACACGATAAAAGCATCTGTATAGGAAAATGGAAGTTTACACGTTCTAGGACATAACAAAGTAAGCCCATGTGCTTTCCAGCATTCACTTTTCATTGGTTTCAAGTGTTATAAAAACAGCACAAAAATCTATCTGGATTGTTACCTGGCCTGTGTGATTATCTGGTATGCAAACCTTGTTTCAAAAGAAATGTATCCAAAACTTTAAAATAGTAAAAATGAGAAAAAAAGTTGGCTTTTGCAAGTTCTATTTCAGAAGGTTACATACTCTTACTTGAAGTTTTACAACATTATAATTATGCTAGAGGACAATTTCTGTTGTGTTGTATTGAAAATATTTTGAAATAAATATGTATAAGTTAAAGGCTTTGCGTTGCTCGTAAGAAACACTAAAAAATGTTAGAGGACATAAATTCTTCAACTGTGGAGATATACTGATAATCAAATTCTACAAATCTGTATGTGCAAGCATGTACTATTTCAGTAGAAAGATTCTTTTGTTTTCGAGGACCTAATCAAGTAGCTTTAGAGATGACCAACAATTGTTCTCTTGCTGCAGGAGAATAACAGCAAATATCCATCACCATGAAGAATCACTCAATGCAAAAGTTATCTTTTTCAGTCTGGAAAAAACACTCACTTTATGTACTTTGTCATGTGGTATCTTGGCAGTTAGATCACACTTTGTAATTGAAAACCAAACTTTATCCAAAGATGTTTGGTGCTCTCTGCTCTCAGTCAGATGGCTTCAAGTGCATAATAAAACTTACACATTTGCCATTGTTGTAATTGAAAATAACACACTGGCTTTAAACTCATTTAAAACTACTGCAACTGAGCAAATGGATGGAAGGAATTATGGAAAAAACCTTATACCTACATCTATAAACTATTCATAAATAGAATTCCAGCAAAATTAAGGGAAGAGTCCACAAATCAGGAAATTGTTAAAATATGGCATTACAATTTGCAACAACAAATAGCAATGCTTTTATAGGATTATATATTTTGCAGTTCCATGGTGTCTAAACTACTGCATGTATTATTTCATCCATTATTGCATTGTTAATAATACAGGTTGGGAATCTTCTAGGTATCGTTATAATATTAAAATGTTTATGGAAAACTTTTGCATATTATAGCAATGTTATTTGCAAATAATTATCAGCAGGTCAGTATCTGGTGAGGCAAGACCAAAGCATCCAAAACGCTGTCCAAGCAGCAGGCACACAGCAGTAACCAGCCAAAGCAGCTTACAGAGTGCATGGTTTGGGCAACTGAATCAAAGAAAGATAAAAGTATACCTGAAAATATCTCTGTAATGAAGAGGAGTTTGAAACCTGAAAAGGACCAATGTAGGAGAAAACAATCCTAACAGTGCAGCAGGGACCCTCCAGAAAAGCAGGTACCAGATATCCTTGAATGCAAGAAGAGGAGGGGCCAGAGATCAGACAGACATTACAGCAACCCACTGACATGGATGTGTAACAGTGCAATGAAGCTGTATCTGTAACAGGTACCTCACATAGACAGGTTTTCGGGTGTGTTTATTTTAGGACTGCCATGAGAGCAACTGGTTGCCCCTACCCTGTATTTCAGAGCCACATATGCCCACTTTTGGTAAATATTGTTTGAGTCAAACCTTTAAAGAGACCTGTGCTTGGGTGTTTGGGCTGGCATTTGTTAATTAAATTGGGCTGATTTGGTTGGATGCTTTTGAGGAGTAACTGTTGAATTTAGAAGCATGCGATATGACTGCCTGGAAAAATAGATTAAAACTCTGTTTTCTTTTTTGTCCTTGGTCTTTGAAGTCTGCAGTTTTTTGTATAGGTCAAGAATTTAAGAGTCCTAAGTAAGAATGTGAACCTCAGAAGACTGGTCACCTCAAGACAAGGACAGATTTGACAGGTTCAGAGGGCGATACAAATGAAAACACAGTGATGGTGAGGCCATCAGCTTTAGTACCATTCATTTAAGAGCAATTTGTCATCAGTGTTAGAAACTCTGTGTTGATGCTTGAGTATTTAATGTGATTGCTGAGATATTTTAAAACAAATTCCAATACAAAATGAAATCCAAGCTTGTGGAGCTCTTCTGCAGAGAAAAATCCCTACTGAACTCTATAGAAGTATTTTTAAAATGAACATGGAGTGTCAGAGCTGTGACTAAATGTCCATTGCTAGCCAACTTTTTTTTGTGGTGGATTGATCTTTCTTCTTTGAGAGCTCAGCATTCATAAATGGTTCTGGAAAACCTCAAAGTTATTTGAAAAGGTCTATAGCAATATAAATTTCTCTATGCAAAATGGCTGTTTAACAAGATTGTCTCCTTGAACTTTTCACATGATTGTGACAGCCACTTTCATTAACTAATGGAAGTTTTATAGCGGATTTTCCCACTACTCCCATATCACTGTTTACTATTATTTTATGGAGAATACTTTGCCAATTGGGTCTTTGAAACAAAGAAAAAGACATTTGGTGACATTCCCAGACTGTTATGTGGCTTGTTAGCAGGGCTGCCCAAGTGACAGATGCAGGAGAATCCCAGCTCACATGGGCTGCAAAGTTGTGCTCCAGCTAATTGGCCCATGGGGGTTAATTCAACAGTCATTATGGTCACTGCTGAAAAACTCCTTTTGTGTCAGCCTTGCTTAGATTAAAATTAGGAAGAACATGATGCATCTTCATGAGGAATTGTTCCTCATTAGTCATGGTGGAGACAGCAGAAGGATGGTGTATGTGTGTAGTTAGATTTTACAATTATAGTGATCATTTAAGAGCAAAAGGAAGAGAGACATTTAAGGAGTGAATGGTTTGGAAGGCATCTGAGGCTTCATGAACCCAACATCCATCATACTGTAGCTGGATGAATTTTGGAACTGATCAGGAACTGACTCTTTTCTCAGCTCACCAGTAGAGAAAGTATTCAATTGGTATTTTAGGAAATGTCCCTTGCATTCCATCTGGAGAATCCCTGGGTAATTTTATGTTAAATGGTTGCATTCCCTCAGGGCAACAAGTAAAGATGTTTTCAGTTTCCTGATGAGAAAGAAGAGACTAGAAAGGAAGAAAAAATATCTGGAGTAAAGAAGGCAGCTAGTCTACAGCTAAGTGTAGACTAGCATTTAGAGAAGCAGAAAATATGAGCAACAGAAGTGAAGGAATGATTTATTTATCTTTTATTTTTCCAAGTTATATGTCTTTGTGAAGTCTCTGTTGCAAAAGACAAACCTCGAGTTTCCCTGATTTGCCATTTTTCATTTTGTGAAAGAAAGACAGTAACATTTCTCCTAGCAACTAAAGATTTTTTTTCTCCAACAAGTTATAAATGTAGAAAAAAAATAAATAATAAGTGTTCTGACTTTGAACTTCAGTGGAAAATCTCATTTTTACAGTCAAGCATCATCTTTCAGAGCAGTAAAAAAAAGCAAGGTATTTACAAATGTCTTTTTTTTTTTTAACAAAAAAGTAGCTTTCCTTTTCTGTGAAGTTTCAAAACTTCACAGAATGTTGAATATTTTTTTATCAGTCCAAAAAAATATTTTGTACATTCCTAAATGTGACACAATAAACACTTCTCAACTTTTGAAGATGGGTCATCCTTCTGAACCAGGGTTATCCAAGGCCAATGCACTATGCTCAGCACTAACAGTGTGAAGCCTATGATTAATCATTTCTATACATGGGATAAAGGCATGAGACTGCATTTTTTTTTCCAGATACACTGCACAAAAATTGGTGGGAAAAAATTAGCCTTGAGACACGCAGAATGTCGCATCTCTAATTGAGATGGCTTGTGCTTATTTCAGGATTGAATTTGATATAGTGGCTGTACATTGTTGACTAAGAACTGTTTTGGTTCTGGCTGTGTGGTTTCATAGCAGCAACATTCACTTTAATGCATACTGGCATCACTATAATTAAAGTGAATTCATAAAAGAAAGCTAATTTTTAAAAAAATTTTTAAAACTTTTTAAAAAACAAATTTGCTTTTGTTTCTATGTAAATGCTAAAATTGAAGAATTTAAGTGCACATAGTCACAGCAGGAGCGAAGGAACTAAATATGCAGTCCTACCTCCAGACCCCTTAAATTGGTTACTGGAGGCACATCATCTACCTCAAAAGGACAGAATTCCAGCAGAGTAAGTCCTCATTCATTACTGTGGCAAGAGAGCAGATGCACAATCAGATTACCATTACACTATGTAGATGCAAAGGATCAGAATAGGACCTCAAAGACATATACTCTGGGCTTCTCAAGTAAAAGATTTCCTAAATTTTATGCAAAATATTATGTGGCATTTAATCTTCTAAGAGATTTAAAGAAAATGTCTTCTACTTTATACATTTAAGGGAAAAAGTCTTTTGTTCATCACATTGGACAGAACTTTTATCCTTAAACTGTCAAGATTATAAAGGCTTCAGCATACATTTAAATTCCTTACCTCGAAAGAAGGTAAATGATGTATGCAAAAGAAAACCAGATTGCACAAGAAATTTCTTTTTTACAGGGTTTGTACCATGGAATAAAGTTAATGTGAAAAATAGGTGGGGGTTTTTTAAGATAATGTTAATGCATGATGAGGTCAAGTGCCAAACAAATCCAGCTAAGTACAGGCTTTTTTTTTAATAAGAAAAAGGCATGGGTTTTTTTTCAGATAGAAGATTTTTTCTTTGCTTTGCTTTTGCTTATATTGATAGACTGTGAGGGTCAAGAAGAGATTGATCCACAGAGGCCAGTAAAAGTTAGAATTAATTTAATTAGAGTTGTCCAAATCTGAAATATCTTCTAATCCGATTATATACTTACATCTTGAGGGACAGTGTGTGGCCATCTATATTTACTCTAGAAAGATCCTTTTTTGTAATCTAAAAGGAGTTATCAACTCTTTTTTTTTTTAAGAAGCAGAATGAGTAAAGAAAATAAAAACCTGAAGAATTTTTCCATAGTTAAAAAATAGAGTATGCTTATATTAGTTTATATTTCAAATTATCTGTATGTGTGTGTATGCGTATTTTGTACATTTTATCTATACCACATTGAATAGTCTTTTGGAGTCCAAGTGGAGGCACAGTTGCTTGGATGTGTCATGTGAGGATTTGTTTCCATGCTGTGCTGCCTGCTTTAGGTAGCTGGTGTGATTCATGGTAGCAAAGGGCATAGTCTGGGACATTTAGAGATGCAATTTTGTCTAACTCTCTTAATATAAAATAGACAAAATGCTTTCTGTGAAGAGGAAGGGTGTCATCCATCAAACATTTTTAATCCCTGCTTTGCCATGGTCATCCTTTGTGGGTTTTAAGGGGACAAAATGTACAGTAACTGTGCGTGCAAAACCTGAGGTGACTCTTAACAACTGTGAAAGCAGATGAGTCATCGTGTGAAGGTGAATGTGCTCTAAATGAGAGCAGAGAGGCTGGGAAGCAGGGCATCGACTGAGGGAGGTGCAGTCTGCATGGAGACTGGAGCTGTAGAGAAAGGTCTTCTTCTACTGCCCCAAAATAGTCGTGCTACAGAGAGGTTTCTAAGAATGCATCCCACCCTCAGATAAGTAGGAATTGCAGCACAGGAGATTTTTGAAAACTGTTCACTAGAAATCTTGAAGCAAAGTAGGTTTGGGTGTATAAAAAGCACAGGAATGAGTCTCTTCCTCTTCCTGTGCCTATTGGTAGAACCAAAACAGAAACAAAGGGAATTTTTTTAAGAGTGAATTACATTTTTAAAAATTTCCCTCCCTTTCTGTTCTTAAATCCAGAGCCAGAAATAGCAGTGCCAAAATTCTTTGAGAAAGATCACTCTTGCCCTTCTGGGAAATACCATCATTATCTCTATAAAGTCTGTTGCTGTAAGATTTGGGGATGTTTTGCTGACTGGAGATATCTGGATGTTCTTCAGATAAGGAATTGAAAGTTTGTCTCATTACCAGATGCAAATCTCCGCTCTAAGGTCCATCCATTAACAGGTTAGATGTTGAAGTACATTGAATTATAACTATCGTGCAAATCTGGTCGGGTGTCCTTGACATGAGAGTTTGCAGCACTGCTTTCAAGAGATTTATAAATATGAATGGACTGGTGATGCCAGCCAACATGATTAAGATGCTCCCTAAATCAATGCTACCACTGAGTTGCCCACAAATGGCACAGAAATAATTTTATTTTGATAAATAAAATGTCAGAGATAAAAAGGCCTGTGATCTGAGTGCTGTACCTCCTGAGCTTTTACTTTTTTACCTCAGATGAGCAACTGATACCAACAGCAATTAAGGGCTTACTTTAAGCAAAGACTTAAGTTCCATATGCTCAAGTGCTTTGCAAAGCAGGAATGAGGTTACTTATATACTTAAATATTTGTCTTGCTCTTAGACAAAGAATACAAAATTTATATCCAGGCAAATTTATCCACATATAACAGTTTTGCAAATCAAGAAATGTGTTGTATTTTTTGGAGCTTGCTACATCCCGGGAAATGGAAAATATATTCTTCTGTCTCACTGGTTATTTCACTGCCCAACTGAATTTCTTGAGGAGTATTGGGCAGACCATGCATTCCTAATGATAAATATGCCAGCGTGAAGACAACAGGTTTTGCCTTGAACATTTCCCTGGATAGTGTATTTTTTCTAAGCTGATAATAATATGGCTCAGTCTCCCAGAGGGGAAAAAAATACTTTCCTAAGAGTCACGTTAGTCCATAGTGAATGAGGGCTTTAAATGCAAGAAGTCACACAAATGATTTCTTAGACAAAAAAAAAAAAAAAAAAAAGAAGAAAAGAAGAAAAGAAAAAAAGAAAAAGGCTGGCCTAAAAGAGTTTACACAGCTGTGAGTGATAAAATATAGCAGCCATGGCAACCCACTCTCCAGTATTCTGATAATGCATCAGAAATGAGGCTATTAGAATTATTAATTCACATTAGCGGCTATTAAAATTACTACCTGCAGATTCACAGCCTGAAAATCCTTTTCTATTTCTAAGAGAAGGTTCAATTGCAGAGGGAACCTTTTTGCTAAATAGGTGCACTGTATTGTATGCTAGACATTATGGGAAGTCCAACAGATAATAAAGCTCACATTGAGCTTTATGTAGCTGCTTTGTAATGCAAGCCTAGCAGATGTAATACTTCATTCTTTTAATGATGGCAAAGAACCAATACACCCCTAATAGCAGTAACAATAACTGGACTCTTACTGGTTCCCTGGAAGCTAAGACTAGAAATCCAACTTACTGCAGGGTATTTCATTAAATAGCAAGTGACGTACAAAACGTTCTACACTGCTCGGTAATAAACAAAGCCAACAGAAACCAGCAGAAAAACTGAGCCAGGCCCATAGAAAGGTTTTGTAGAGATGCTGTGGTGACACTCAGGGAGTCCTGCAGAGATTTGGCTACATCCTTTCCATCCCCCATTAACTTAACTCAAAATGCAATTGCATGCTGTTTTAAGTAAAAGAAGAAACACTATTACACCAAGGCCACAGCAGGAAATAATCAGGGGGAACAGCAACATGGCAGAGAAAGAACATTTTATTTATGGAAATGAGCAGAAAAAGTAACACACAAGCTAGAAGCCAAATAGGTACCAGTAAAAATAAAAAACAAACAAAGAACATGAACTTGGATCACAACCAGTTTTTCGGAATTCACATCAGAGTCTATCTCCTTTAAAATCCCATGTACCAAAAATGGATATGACATCCAGTGTTCTTTTTTAAAATTATCACCCTCACAAAGAGAAGAGGAAAACAAAAGTGACTGTAAAACGAAATTTAGCACATCCCCACTGGCTAGATACAGCAAATTTTGTAGGTGTACACAGTGGGGCTTGAGTAGCCTTAACACTAAATGCTATCCTAAATTCTTTTTCCCTGGTCACTACCTAACTCAACAACTGCCAGAATTTCTCAGGGATTTATTATTTTACAAAGTTCCCTCTGTGCCTACAGAGTTTTGTTTCAACATATTCAAAATTTGCTTCCTGCAAAACTCTATCAATAATATCTCTATCTGTAGAAGTAGATATTTAGCCAGCTAAACTTCCTTTGGAGCATGGAATGAGGCTCTCAGAAAATAAAAACACTCTTGTTTTCAAAAACGGTGGCAAAGAATCACCTAACAAATTAAAAAGTGGCAATACTAAAGGTTATTAATTAGATGACCTAGGGTTCATTTCTTGTTGGGGTTGTCCAAACTCACAAACACTGGATGTCCATATTACTATCTCCCCAGTGCTCTTGGGTCTGTACCTAGAAAACATTAGTGCCACCAAAAAAGAGCAACTCTGGGTTGCTCTTATAATACTAAGAAGGTGGAAGTAGAAATTTGGTTTAGTCCAGTTTGGCATGCAAAGTCAAAAAACTTCAGCATGCCAGAAAATGTTATTGATGGTCCTTACAAGATATGACCAAGCAACAAAAATATTTGTCAATGACCCTAACTCTAAAATTTCCAAGAACAACAATTCTGTGGTATCAGTACCCTGCCCTTTTCCCATTTCTCCTCAGGCATTCAGACAAACATTGCTGGATATGGTATTACTCACACAGATAACAGCATCCCTGCACAACCAAAGGGCTTCATGCATGAAGAAAAGTATTTGTTATTTCTTTCCCCCTACTTGCTGTTCATCAGCTCAAGTTCATGTCAGCAGGGTGACTCACATGCTTCTGTTTAGCACGTGCTCAATGCTCAGCTGAGTGGAGCAGAGCCCGCTGTGGCTGCAGAGCCCAGTTTGGCAGCAGGGATGGGAGGGGAGAGCAGCTCGTGCCCCACGGAACCGCACACCAGCAACTGCAGAGCACTGCTTCATGTGATGGGGAGTGCTTGCCCAGGGCCCTGCAGATACAGCCACCCTCCCTAAGGTCACTGAAGTGTCAGTGGAGTATTTTTGCCTAAGAACTCGCTGACTTGTAAAAACAGAAAGTTCCGGCAGAAGTGGATTGGTTTTGGTGACACATTTTGTTTTGTTTTCCAATTTAATGCTGGGGGGGAAAGCTATTGAAATCTTAAAACCTTTTAAAAGGCAAAATCACCTTTCTCTGTCGTTTCTGTGCAACTAATGAGCAGTTATTTTTCCCAGGATCAAAAAGAGATTTTTAGCAAACATCTGAAGTGAAAGACAAAAAAGATTTTGGAGGGAATAGCTGGAGAGATCATGTGACCCAGAGCAGGCACTAGAAAACAATACAGAGCGGAGTAGGCGAAAATCACAAAGTGTTTTTTCAACATTTTCAGCTTTTCACCCCACAAGGTGGAGACCCCAGAAAGTTGGCTAAAGGGGGGCAGAGGGAGTAGTGATAAAACATTTCCTTTTTTTCTTCTCGCACACCATGAGTACATTTGCAGAGATTTTCAGTATGACATGATAAGCCCCTAAAAATACACTGGAGTTCATATCCCAGAAAGCAGCCCAGTACTGGAAGAAGAGGAAAAGTTGAAGTATCCAAGTACAATATTATTCCTTACAGAAGCATCCACAGTTTAAAGAAAGAGTGGGGTTATAGTAATATTTAGCTGGACAATTGCTGAAGCATACATGGTGAAATTCTCCAGTGGGTCGAGGGAGAGGGACTCCAGGAATGCACAGGTCATTCCAGGCATGGCTCCTGGGAGCTGCTCCCCATGCCCCACACATCACTGCTTCAGAGGGGCTCTGCAGAGGGAGCAGACACTTGCACAGTAAAATGGGCTTTCCCCATTTTATTTCTGCTAATAACATCACCTGACAAAAGCAGCTTAAAATCATTTGCTTCTTTCCACTTTAACATTTTCTGTGTGTTTTCCTTCTGATCATCATCTTTTACATCAGCACAAAGGAGCAGCTTCCATACATTGCCTATTGACTAAATGACTGTAACTACTTTTAGTCAATTTGATTTTAAATTAATCTCACATTAAAATCTAAATAAGGGATGATTTCAGCTTTTACTTGGAAGATGGAAGGAAGAGCAATGTGGGGCTGTACCAGCTGCAGCTTTAGAGCTTTATTTGGAAGGCTACAAGGACACACTTTATTTCCTTAAGGACCTCAAAGGCCTGGACTAATTAGTACTTATTAGAAAACAAATTAGAAATGCATTTTATTTCTCCATATGGTGAATGAAGGAGCTACAGTAAACGGGTGGGATATCATAAGAGCTGAGATGTTTATTTGCAGTGCATAATTTGTTTGACTAATTTTGCCTTTTCTTTTATGTCTATGCATTGTCTGTAAGTGGTAACAACTTCCTTCAATGTAACCATTGTTCTGAACTATTTGTCAAATAATTTTTGCTATATACCTCATCAGTGAACAATTCATTGCATATCATTACAACTGAAAATTTTAGTGGCAAAAATAATTGATATGCATGATACCTTAATTTTATTTTTTATTTGGCAGCATGGATACCACTATGAGCATTTTTATGGAGTGAGCTGGCTTTTACTTTTTCAGTTTTGTGACCCTAAATTCTTCAAAATTAACTTTAAACTGCTTGAACTAGAATAGTTATGGATGGGAAAACAGGCACTACAAGAATTAAGTAGAATTCACCGAAGTTTAGACTTTATTCTCACTGTGTTGTGAATGTTTCCCTCAAGATGTACTTCATGCATGTAGAAGATAAATCTGGTCAGTGAGTAAACATAGTTAATAGAATTCCTATTTTTAAAAGTTAATGAGTACTCAGAGACAAAGTAGAAATGATCTCAGTAACTGCTGTCAGAGACAACTTATGGCAACCCTGTCATAACCTCATGACCAATCCATTATTTCTGTTTGTAAAACACAGGGATTTCCAGCATTTTGAGGCTGGAATTAAGAACTTGCTGTTCATTATACCTTGAGTACATTAGAAATGGTAACACTGATCACTTTGTTGATCTCCTCGTGACACTGTTCAGCACCAGGTGACACCAGCACTAACACTTGCAAAATGCCACAACAGACATGGCTCCTATCCTGTGCTGTTGGAGGGCAGAGCATCTCCAATTCACAGCTCTTACCTCCCTTTCCTGAGTAGGACATTAACATAAAGCCATGATTTTCAGCCCAAATCCTCACCTCTAGCTCTGGGACTTGTTTAAATAGGAAAAGATGGTGTTTTTCCCATGCCCAAAGTTCAGGTTTTTAATTTCTGAGTAGACTCCTGTTCAACAGGTTTTTATAGGAACTGTTTCTAGTAACCTGATGACCACATTTGTTGTGTACTTCATGTGGTATGGCAGCCAGCACTGCCTGTGTGCTATGTGTGCTTTCAGCCCATCTACAATACAAGGTTCCTTAGGGAAGAATAAGCAGAAATGCCAGATTTGTTCATCCCCAAAAAAATTCTCATATTTTTCTGCTCTAGGCAATTTCAAAAGAGAAAATTATGCACAGATAAAAGTAATTATGTCTATATGCATGCTGACCATGTAACTGCAGGAACAATGATTCCAAATATTTCTTTTAATTCCCTCTACACCTGCCTCACTCTAAATTGTCATCTTTAGATCCCAATACATAGAGGGCACCTGCAGCCTAGTCTCATTAGTAAGACATCTAAATCCTTTGGAAAGAACTACATACCCTTCACAATAGTAAACATTCCAAGAAAAGGCATTTTATATACCTACTACTAGAAAGAAATATAGAAAGAATCTATGTAAGCATTTCATCCCTGGATTAAATATTTTTATTCACTATTTGTAGATTGCAACCAGGCATAATTTATTTTAGTCCAGTGAGAGGTAAAGGATAGGAGATCTGTTATCTTCCTTAAAATGTTTTTTTGGCTAGAAAATGCTTCTAATTTGTATGATGCATTTCTCCACCAATTTTATAGAAGTACATGCTTAATTTATACAAACTGCAAGTATGCATGAATCATAAACAGTTTTTCAAATTATGAAAGACCTATTTTCTCTGCTGATTTCTTTTCTTGACAGGACTGAGCTCACCTTTCAACCACCTCTTTTTACAGCACTTTGCTAATCTATAAGTAGTTTATAAACTCTTCTCTCTTTAAAAATGTTTTCTCTAGTATGTCCCACATTCAGAACTATATTTCAAAGTGCCACTTTAATCCTTTTTATCTCTCTGGTAACTTAGGGATTGGCCATTATTTGGTTATTCTGGTCACATTTCACTGTTCTTCACTGAAATCTCAATAGAGAAGGAATGCTTTAGGCAAAATGAACTCTGAACTCTTGTGTCATCAAAATCTTAATGTAAGTATATTGAATACAGCCTGCATTGCTAAGCCTAAAATCATAAGAAACATATCACATTATAAAAATTGCACCAGCACAAAAGTGGATGATTTTGTGAAAAACAAATTTCACTTCTTGGTGTTATTTCTTACAACTCCAGGTATTTGCTGGATCTAAAAATAAAATTTTAAAAAAGAGTTTTTGAAATATTTATATAAAATACAAAAGTGGCGGCGCAAGGAAGATAACACCCAGAGCCTCCTGCTACCTCCTATACAAACCATAAGCTATTAAATGATTTTGTTTTCTACAATTACAAAACTAGGACGTTTTCTTCATTTGAATACTTACAGGTCATGATGACACCATAAAAGCTAATGTGCATACTCTTTTTTAAATACCATTACAGCTCCAAGGAAGTAGTGCTTATCATAAAATTGTGTTTAAATTAAAAGGAGATATTAGCATGAGTCAAAGTGTCCTTTTCACTTTCATTCTTTTAATACTTTATCTCTCAGGGATCATAAGAAAACTAGTTGTTTTCTAAAATAATAATTTCTGACATAGGTGTTTCGGTACATACTTTTCATGTATGTCCCCACATCATTATTACATTAAATCACCACTTCTGAAGAGGATTTTGTCTTCTTTGCTTAATGTTCTGCATCAGTTATCAAACCTGCTGCTTCCTTCTTGGTACAGACCAATTTTTCACAGCTTAATACTCAAATTATTATCTTAAAATTCCTAAAATGCAGTTCCACTGTGGCTTAGCCACTTCTGCCGCTTTTAAAATCGCTACTTATTAATGTTAATCATGTTAGAATGCTGGGTTTTCTTAACTAGTATAAGAGCTTAAGTTTTTAATCTGAGTCTTTTTTTTCCCCTCACAAATTTCCAGAAAATTGCTAGGATTAAAATACCACAAAGATTTCCTTTCAACCCATGTGAGCCTGTAAGCCAGGTTGCTTAGGAGCAAACCTTTTATCCCATTCGAAGGACATGTGTGCAGACTGATGGAAAGCATGATCTGTAGCACATGTGTGCTCACTCCAGCAGGACATTTGCACACCTTGCATGCTGTGGTTATGCTGAGGAAATCTGGTTACAAGCAGCTATTTCTTCCTTTCACCTTCACCCCACATGTATGTATCACTCATCTTTTATACACATTTTGGGTGTCACTCTAGGTTAAATACATAAGGCTTTTAAGCTGAGCAGACTCTGAAGGGTAGTGAAAGCTGGGCTTCCATTCAGAAGAATAAAGGTGACCCTACAGAGGAAGCCAAGCCAATCTACTTCACTGTAATTGATTACCTGGGGGAAAGGAGATGGACAAATGAACTCTTCACCCTCAGTGCTCTCCAAGACAGGCAGTGTATCCACCTATGGTCACAGTGGGACTGCAAGAGATAAATGTGACTTCTTCTCGTGCAATATGTCAGCCAGTTTAAGCAGCAGCTTAGAAGTGTGAGGAATGACTCACTTTTGCAACCTGAATTTTGGAACTGAGTTGAGCACAAATGCATTAGACCAGATATTTCTGAGTCCTCATAAGAAGTAAAGATAGTGTTTTTACAAAACTATGTAACCATTAATTGTCTCAAACAATGCGTGTCTCTGTCCTTGCAATTCTGTTGTTATTATATTGTTCCACATTCTCCTTTCTGAGTGTCTTCAAGAAGGAAGATGAGGATAAATAAACCAGTTTGGAACCTTAATGTGTCCTTCAACACTTTTTTCGGATCCATTTGTGTTAGGAGAATAGTACAGAGACAGTTCTAGTCTCACTGATTGTTGGTTTCTCCTTAGCAGTGGAGAAAATCTCAGATGTCTGTTTTAATTTCTTAAAACAGTCAGTGGTGTTTGATACCCATGGTCCTTGGTTGTGATAAACAGCACAGCTTTTATGCTATCACTCACTTGAGTGATTTTGTTCTTTACTCTCCAAATGTCAACTCCAGTTCCCACTGAACTCAACTGCAAAACTGCTTTAGGCTTCAACTAAAACAGGTTTGGACCCCAGGAGATGAAAGAAAGTGATTTTGATCAATTGCTCATCTGCCCAAAGAACACTTTCACACAGGTTCTGCCAGGCTATATTTTAGTGCACCTCCTCTATGTGATGCTGAGAGAGATAATAACACAGTTTGGGCTGTTGTGCTTTCAAGATGCAGGTGACACGCTGCTCTATGCCTCATTTTCATCAAACCCAGATGGTGCAGCATCTTTGCTTTGCCTGCGCCCGGCAGAGATTAATACTTAGATAAGGGCAAGCCGACAGAAGCTTCATTTGGACAAGATGGAGGAGGGGCTATTGTGTAAGGGAAAAGAGGTGTGATCTTACTTCTTTCCCACTTCCCATTTGAGAGGATTTTGACCTGGAATGCGTTTGGATTCCTATCGCTATTTGAAATCGCGGGTGGCTTTGGGGGTCCAAGTCAGATTTTCATATCTGCTTCAGTAAAACATCGATCACATTTCTTCTTGGCTTTGGACAGTGCCACCTCTAATCCATGCCTTTTTAAATTCTAGACGTAATTATTGTGATATGCTCTATATGGGGCTACAGATGAGGACCAACTGGAAACAATAGCGCGTGGTGAAACCAGCTGCTTGCCTGGCTGGCAACAGGAGCCACTGAGCACATGCTAGATAGCTTCTCTGGCAAAAGTTCTGTTTTTCTCCCCACCAAAAGAATGGTTCCCTCCCTATTGAAACTGGCTCCTACACTGAATTAGTGTTAAACGACCTGGGTCCTGTCTTCTTGGAAAAAACATCTCCTGCCAAGTGAAGTCTCAAAGCAATTTCTGACAGTATAATGTTAGAGCTCAAGATTTAAACAAATAGGAAGCAGTAGCAAGGCTTTTAAAACAAACAGCTCTCAGCTTCAAAATTGGCTTCCCCAACTACTCCAACAGAGCCCAAATGTGTTAAGCTTGGCACAGTAAATGACCCTTCACTTTTTCCTAGCTTTGGATTATCACCACACTTATCACAATGGACTGGTTTGAGAATCCTGTAGTAATTGCCTCTGTATTCACGAGCTTTTTAACAACATCACTAATACTGCACTGGAGTTATGGACTCCTCATGAAATTATACTAAACTAACACCAAGAGCTTGAACTTAGGATTCTTATTTTAGAGATTCCATCCGTGACCCATTGCCCCTCAAAATGTGTGGTTCAGATAAGCACTCTCAGGATTCAATATTTTTTTGACCTGCCTCTTGGGTCAGCAAAGTGGTTTGGAAATCTCAAGAGAGTAGCCTTATTTATTACATTTCAACACTTATTTTTTCTAATTCTTGTTAAAACCAGGACCTACAGAGAAAAATTCTTGAGACATTAAAAAACTCCTCTCAAATTCCAGAAGGCCTTTATATTTAGTCTTAAGATAGGAAAGCCTGTCACTTCTTATTGCAGCCAAATCATCCATTACAGGGGACAGCTTAAGCAGAATACCCCTGTCAGAAGTTTTACTACTATGTATCTAATGCAGAATCCTGAAACATTTTCTATTAGACAAATATTGTTATCTGTATCCATGTCAGATAATGCTATTCTCCATCTGCAATGAAACTGCCAAAATGGTGTATGATACTCAGGACTGAACTATGACTTTATGAGAGTAACAGTGGCAGAATCTGTTTTTTATGATAATAGACCCAAGAATCTAATTCCTTTCTCCATTACTCCAGCTGACCAGTTGAGACATTGTTATCTGAATACAGCGTCTCTGTCTCAAATACTCTGAGAAATGGGATTTAGATGTAATTTATAATTCTTGGAAGGGAAAATATTTCATTACTTCCTATATGGACTACATATGTCAGTAATAATTTAAATTCCTAAAGATATGCAGGTGCTTGGATGGAAAAAGTAGACATTTCGATTCCTTAGTCTCCGCTTTGCTTAATTGGATTTTACTGAGCATTTCAAATCGGCTGAGACTTTTGATCAACTGCACATTCACCATCACTTCCAAGAGCTTTCACAACACTACAGACTTGAATATCTATCTGACAGACATATTTTTGAATCTACTAACAGTTCCTTACTAAGATATTTTCATCAAAAATGTAAAACCTTATAAAAAATTCAAATGTTTTGGTTCAGTTGAGGCCCTCAGTTAGAATAATGTCATCTCATGTCTACATGGCATGGTGTTGTTTTTATTTGGGGGCTTTTAATGCTATAGCGATAGTGATTTCAAAGGTTCTAGCTTCTTTTTAAGAGATAACTGCACTATTCTTGATTTTGATCTGTCACCACCTTGCCACAGTATGATATTCCAGGTTTCTTATTTTGAGTAAATGTATTTTTTTTTATCATTGCAGCTTGATAAAACAGAAACCCATTTTGAACAATAAAGCATAAGTAATGTATTTCTATTTTTATATGTTTTCTTGGACACGATTGCAATTTATGAAAAAAACCACTATAATTATGAATGCAAATGATTTCACAGTTACTGCAACAGATTTTGTTTATATATGTTAAACTATGCTGAGAAAGAGCCGGCTTTGATCTGGGAAACTCATTAATGTCTTTGCAAAACAGCAATCAGAACATAGTATACAGCAGTGATAGTGACTGTGGTTCACCAGGATGTGAGTCAAACAATGCCAGCTTTGAAATTCAGACACCCTCTTGTGTCAGTACACAGAGGTGGATCATAGGCAACCTAGTAAGTCTTTTTAAATTAAATTGTTTTAAGATGGTATTTCTAGCCTGATAGAAATAATACTGTAATTTATTAAATCAATGGAATTATGTTTCGTACCAAGGCAAGGCAGAAGTTCAGAGAGGACTGACAGTGCATATCCATATCCTGTGAAATCAAAGAGGCTGAGGGTGCAAGCTTGAGCGTTCAGACCTTGATGTCTGGTCTGCATTCTCTTTCATAGTGGTTTGGACTATACCCCTTACATCTCTTCATCATGAAGCTTGGGTTCATCCTGAGGTTATCTTCCACCAAGGAGCAGCATGGATGAGGCCATACTGTGTTTAGCTGCCTCCATCTGTCACCATCCTCCAACATTAACCTAGAAGACCTCGTACTCTCACATGCAACCCAAAATATTCACACAACACTCTGGGGCATGTGTATACTCTCCAGATCACACTTACTAAAATCCCACTCTTGAGGCTGTAAGGCAGTTTCCTCATTAGCAGCCTGGCCTATGGACCCAGGCCTGACGACAAGTGCTGTTAACACCATGTCAAAAGATGTCTGAGGAGCACTGTGCAGCCAGCCTGAGCCTCACAGAGACAGCAACCCTCCTTTCAGCGTGCAAAAGGAAAGCCCAGGAGGGGAGAGCCAGCCAGATGCCCCGAAAGAATCATCAGGGAATTGCACCATCCACAGGCCATACCGGTAGCACCACCGGTTCATAAAACAGTAATCACCCTGAGAGAATCCCAATAGCAATATCTAAAAGTCATTCCTTACCTTCCCCTGATGCAGCTTCCTGACAACTATTCACACGTCAGTGTTTAACTCATTCACAGTTGGCCCAGGTGGGCTTAGAAGGATGTAGGTGGGCCTTCCATAAGGCACAGGGAATATCTGTGGGCCGTCCAGCAAACAGGCACAAGGTGGGCACTGTGCTGGACAGGCTTGAGACCTGGAAGAGAAAACCAGGAGGTATGACATGAGAAGGGACATTTACCACTGACTTCAGTGTTTTTTCCCAACTCACCGTCACACAGATGGCCTCCTACATGGTGGTGAAACACATGCAGCCCCCTCTGCAAATGTGAGATCCTCTCCTGGATGTGGTGAGGAACAGATCAGCAATATGGGGTGGTGCCCCTCTGTCCCTCTCAAAGACACCTTCCTCACTCCAGCAGGGCATTTGAAGTAACAAACACTGCACCCACTCCCATTGCCAAAGAGCAAGATCTCACACTGTGGAATACCGAAATGCTTCCTAGACTTGTCAGCCAGAGCAGCTAAAAGCCCTGTGCACCTTGGTTTAGCTACACAGAAATGAGCAATCCCCTTGAGGATGAATAATAGGAACTTGGGAAGGGGAAGGATGATGAATCCTCTGTATATCCTCATGCTCAAAACCCTCCTGGAAACCCTGCCTGGATCTGCAGGGCCTGATTCTGAGATATCAGCAGAGGGACTGCTCTGCACAGTGGGCAGCTGAGCAACAAGTGGTACCATGTAGGGTCACCCTTTACTTCGATCACTTCCTGTCCATACCAAAAACATGTTCAGCAAAAGTAATCCTTCCTTTTGGTTAACTCTCACATTGATGATTTTCTATTCGCTGTAAAGTACCAGTTTTTGCAAAGATGTAGCAATTGTCTGTGCAGCTACTAAAGCTGTGTCTATACTTGCGGACCCAACGAGTTAGAGATTATGCCCTGGCCTGATGGCAACTAACTCAGTCTCATTCATACAGGACAACTTCATTCAGACATCCTATGGGGAATGGTTCCTGGCCCATATTGACTCCCCTAGGTGCTGCCTGCATGCACTAGCTCACAGTGAATAAAACCACACTGAAATCATGATGACAATTATCAGTAGTGCTCAGGTCCCCACCACACCCTTGTCAGTGTATTTAACTGCAGCCTGCTCTATTCACTGAAATATGAAACTATATAAGCAATTGGAATGACAGCAAGTGACAGAGAAACACTCTATCCTTGAATTGTCCTTTAGACAAAGAAACTTTTCTTTGGACTGGAAAATAAGTTAGTAACAAAACAAAATTAACCTAGTGTATTTTAATACATATGAAGTTGAGTTTCATGAAGACAATTTTCCATGAAACCTAGGCAAGCAACAGAGTCTCAGAGACATTGACTTAGTTCAGTGAGGGTTTCTTAGGTAAATCTTCAGATTAGTTGCCAAGGAATTGTTTCATTCCAATGTTTGCAATACCTTACTCTGCAATGAGAGCTGATTATGGCTGGTAGCGTTCTCATCCTGAGGCAGTGGGTCAATAGGTTAATGTCTTGGCTAAAGACCCTAAGTGTGCTTCTCTTGGCAGCCCTGCAGCGTGGGCCAGAATGCAGTCACAGACCATAATAATAATGCCCAACACTCCCCTTCACCAAGGGAGATACTACACTCAAATATCCCCAGCCTCTAGAAATATCTGTTGCTGTATTTCTGCTGGATTTTAGCAGCTACCTGCAGTCTTGCAGTCTTGCCACTGTGTCTAGGAACACTAAACTTTTAAGCTACCTTTTTTTTCTTTTTTTTTTTTTTAGCATTCAAAACAGAAAATCTTCTCATTTCATCTGCAAAAGTGTGGGCCTTTGTTAAAAACGAGCTCCAGCATGTCTCTGGTCTTCTTTAGGCATAAAAAAAGGTTTACTTTTAAAAGCAGAAATTGCTTGTTACCACTGTCTCATCACAAAATTAATAATTTTTAATTCATGTACCACATTTACATAATTAAGAACACTTTATACATTTTGGTCCTAATTTTAATTCACCTTAAACTCTTCAAAATAGAGTATAGATCTATACTTTACTTCAATGGAGACTTGGAGAGATTCTGAATATATGAATGAATGCAAAATGTGCAAAATTATTTACTGATTGCAACAGGATCATATATGTATGCCACAAAATTATTTTGTAAGACAAAAATCAAGGCAGCAAATAAAAAAGAAGACTTTTCAATAAATCTAGTAAGTTCTGGTCGCTTTCAAAAATGTTATTTCAATTGGATTCAGGGAGTGACACTGCACATGTCAAAAAATCAATTTCATTAATTTTCTCATGTTTCATCCAGATACTGTATCACAAAGGTCTGGAAGCTCTTTTCTAATTATGGGTAATTGGGTGAAAGAACATTTGAATTTTTATTAACATGTGAACTTTCTGCATGAAGGATGCAGAGCTCTCCAGCAACGTGCTCAGTGTTTTATTAAGGAGCTGAAAAAGCATCAGCTCCTATTTGGTATTGTATGGTAGCTCAGGTTACTCACTCTTTTATAAGATTTCTCAGTATCTTGCAGGATTAATTTGAAGTGGGGTTCTTGGCCATTGGTCACAGCATGCTATTTTCTGCCTAGCTGAAATCATCTTCATTCCAGTCAATAAAACCCAAGCACCTTTTGGATTCACGACATGCAATTGCCAAGCTGCTAAAGTGGGCTTTGACCTTTTTCTAGTCTATATGGGGTACCTGGTTTTTGTCTGTTTATTACTCATTAAGATCTTTGTGATGGAAGAATTTGCCCCAAAGGAGGAGAAAATAATTGAAGGTTGTATGATATGCTATGGCATGATGAACAAGCCATGAAGGAAATCTTAAAAACAACATAACATATAAATGTCAGAGAGTTTGCATCCAAACACAAATCTCACCAGAATAAATCAAGGACTGTTACTAATCAGTCTGAAATAATCTTAAAGAACAAAGGTGTATGTAAGACTTTAACTACAGGGATGGAAAAGGAGACTATGTCATGATTATAAATTCTGCAATGATGACAAAGAAGCTTCAACACAGTAAAGCCAACAGAGCAGTTGAGAACAAAAAAAGCAATGTCTCTGGATAGATTTAGAATAACATTGAATTTAATTTTTTTTCACGGCAAACAAGATGTTCTCTGGCAAATGGTATGAATCCTTTGTCAAGGCTGTCCAGATGGCCTTTGTGAATAAAATACTGCACACAGCAGTGACATACTTGTTGGACAGATAACTTACAGATTTGGAAACAGCCTGTTGGAGAGCTTCTTCATTAAACTAATAACGCTTCTGGTGATTTGGTTATGAGAAGCCAAAGACCTGGTGACAATTTCACAGAAAAGAAAGTTTTAGCTGCTATGACAACCTGAACAATTGTATTTCTCCTCATGACAACCTGTCTGAATTATATAAAGTAATGAACCCACAATGAAAAATAGATTCCAGAAATGTCTTTAAAAATGTTAAACTATACCTGGGAAATGACAAAAAACTAATACAATTATTTTGTTACCCTTTTCATTAAATAAAATTGAGAAGATTGTGAGGCATGTTGAAAATTGCTTTGGTTATTTCTTAGATGCTTCTTTTACAAACTTTTTTTCCCCAGCAAAGTAGGCAAAGCTCAAAACAGGAGTTCTTCAGTTGACTTTATTGGCAACAAAGTGGTCTCAACACAGTTAAAAATAAAGTAGAAAAGACAGGATGGTGAAAAAAGACAAAACAAATTTTCAAGGAAAGCAAGACTTGATGAAAAAAAGAAAAACACAACAAATTTCCAGTAAATGTGAGGCATTTTAAAATACAATTTCTTATTCCTTGTTCAGACTCTGTTAATTTCTTTTTCTGTACCAGGGAGTTTGTCAATCCAATTTTCTATCACTCTCATTGGGTTTATCTGACATCTCTCTACTGCCCCCTGTAAATTCAGTTTTAAAAAATTTTCCACATGTATTCCATATAAAAAATGTCTTTCTGTTTTGATTGTGTCTTCCTGATAAAGCAACAAAACAAAATTCCATGCTGTGGGCTTTTTTTTTTTTTCCCAAAACAACTTTATGAAACACGATATTTCAGAGCAATATTCCTACAAACAGCAACAAGGAGAAAATACTGAAAGAAACCAACATTCTGGAAATGAACCCAGTAGATCAGATCAGTATATTTTTTGCTTTCCACTTTCAAGCACTGATATGAACAAAATTTACCCATGTAGAGCCTAAGAGCTTCTTCTAAGTCTCAGTCCAAATTCTTGAGCTGCAAGAACAAGAGCAGCAGACACACCAACTAATTATATTTTATTTGTTTGAATAATACTCCTACCACTATATGTAATCACCTGAATAAAGATCCATGTGCCAGGGGATGCTTCCATCTCCTCCAATGAAGCTAACTGACTGGAGGTAATCCACTGCCTGAGAGTTAATCCCTCTGAATACGATTCCCTGAATTTCTCGTTAATCCACTATAGCCTACAAATGGCTTCTCCATTGCATGTATAACATCAAAGTATGCCAATGTAAATGTTCCCCAGTTAATAAATAACCCAAACAAGCATTTAGCTGAAAAGCCATTTAACATCAGCCGTAATAAGTGACAAAGAAAATTATGATAGAGAACATCTCTTGAAGAAGATGAGAGAGGGCAGAGAAAGGGAATCTGATCTGTAATGAATGCAGTTCTACTGCTTGTTTACTGTGATTGCTGCACTGTAGCTAAAGGGGGTGCATGACAACCATGCAGTGTTGCTGTGACAGTTTCCATTTCCCTAATAACATTGCACCCTTCCTAGTATTATTCTGTCAGATGCAGCACATATAAAGTAGTGCACATAATTCTAAATAATACGATATAATCGCACGGACCTTTACAGATGAATAGATTATATGAGCAGGACACTAATTCTCCAGCCAAAAACAGAGCAAGACAAGAAATACAAAGGCACATCTAACACTGTTTTTACCTACTTCTTAATGATTATAGATCTTCAGTACAGCAAAACCTTACTTTGAAAGAACTGCTATTTTTGGTTTTTTTTGCAGCAGTAATCTTAGTGTAAATACAGACACTGATATACCCTTTATGCAAGCAAATGGAAACAACTGAAGCTGATAAAAACAAGTTTATAATCTAAGGGTCCATTATCATCATACAGGGCCTGCTTTTCTCCTTTGAAGTCAGTGGTTTTTTTGTCATTGCCACCAATGGAAATATAGTCAGATATTTAGTCCATACGGTGAATTTGCTATGTATTACTTCCTTAATCACAGAAACAGCTACTTCAGAACCCCTTGAGCTGATCAGGCATTATTATTAAAAACCCTATTGTAAATCATATGTTGTATATGTTGTCTACTTCCTATTTCAGGTAAAAGCAGATTACTCTGAGAATATACAAATATTACTGAAGAAAGAAAGAAAAAAAAAAAAGACAAGAAAAAAAAAGAGGAGTGGGACAATTTGAAGGAACATGGTGGCCATGGTTAGATTTTGGCAGCCAAAGCAATGCAAGCAATAGAGGAATTAGGCCATGGAAAGACCTGATGAGCTTGTTGTCAAATTGAAAATGGGAGTATAATGATATGTGAGATTATTTGCCTTTGACACAAATGAAAACACTGGACTTTTGATGATAAGATAATCAGCTAATAAAGCCTGGGGCTGTGCTAATTTTTTTGAGTGGAATGTGTTTAGACAGGGTGATGGACATTGATAAGGCATTTATGACATGGCACACTTGCGATTCTAAAGAGTTTGGTAAGATATTTGTAAAGTCCATCTCACCCTAACAATGTAGTCAGTGTGGAGATGATGTAAAAGCACATTAATCCAATCTCTAACCAATGGAGTCTAGGACATGGGTTTATATTGCAACACATGGCTATATGTAAATTTAAATAATGTACAAGTCAGATGGCAGAGTTTATGAAAAGAAATGTATTTGCAGTGGTTCTTTGGAGAAGGGTAAGATGTGCAGTAAAAGAAGAAAGATCATTTAGATGTATGTGGCTGTGTATGGAAAAAAAAAGATGTAACGTGAGAGGACAGGGTAAAAAAGCATTGGGTGTGAGAGACTGAGTAGGAGGATAAAAGATGTAGGAGATAAAAGGGTTGAGAGAGGAGAGATATAGACAAGGTAAAATGTATGTCTGATCTTAAAGATAAGGGTAAATAGCTTTGGTTCAGTACAGTAAGCAACAGGAAGCCAAGCAGTGATTCATATGGCCAAAACAACAGAAGAGGAGATGACACAGAAGCTTAGTTTTGGAGAGATTATTGGGGAAGATAAGTGAAGGGGAAAATAAAGTAAAACATTAGAGAAAAGGATATAAATGAGCACCAGACTATATATGAAGATATTAGTAGACACTAGTCATAAAGCAAACATATTTATATTCTGCCCTAGATTCTCATAGGAAGTCCCCATTTTCAGGCTTTTAATATTATGGATGAGTTTAATTTGTTGTGTTTCTTTTTCAAAATAATACCAAATAAAGGTGTCTTCAGCCATTGATTAATCATTTGCCAAACTTAGTTTTTAATTAAATGTGCTGTGTGAGTACATAAAGGAATAGACATCAAAATCCCTCTGTTCTGCTATTGTTAAAATTGGAAAAATGGTTTTTTTTTTGTTTGGAATTTAAAGTTTTATATTACATGATTTAGCACAAGGCAAATATTTTTTTATGGCTGAATTATAAACTTCTTGAGAAACAGGTTTATAACAGAAGTGCAGACAACCTTCAAAAAAGCATTATAAACACCAAGTCAAATTATGAAGTAAAGATGGGCCTGAACCCAAACCCCAAAGCTAGCCACTACATTAACTTTAACATACACTGGATTCAGATTCAGTCTTTGTAACACTAACTCATCCTTGCCATAAAATCCCATTACTGATGTGAAAATGGAGAGCTGAACAAATGTCTAAGCAGTTGCAGGATCAGGACCTAAAATACCGTGACTAAAATGTGAGAAGTGGATTATAAAAAGAGACTTCTGAATGTTTCATTTGATGGCAGTTTATATTCAAGATTATTAAAGATTAAACATTTTCAGGTAAATATATGTAAACCAAGGATAGAATGTCTTCACTCATCATTTCAGGGCAATTCAGGGCAATAGAAGAAGCCTGTGCTTATATCCATGAACAAGAGAGAAAAAGATAGGTGGAAAAATTAGAGTAGTGTAATTCATGTTATGATAGGAAAGGACATTAATGTACCAGACTGCTTTATTTACTAGGCCTTGAGACTTCAACAGGAAAAAAAAAATAAAGTCCCATTGTGGAATCCAAACTACCCATTCAGTGCTGAGAAAGGGCAGAAATCCTCTTCCATGGGCCATGTTAGCTCCAGCAGAAGCCATTCCTGTTCAGGCGTCTTTGCAGCCTGTTGTACATCTCTCTCTCTCTCTACAAGAAGAGGAAGCACTGATATTTGAGACATAAACATGTTGAAATAAACCTTGGTATATGGATTAGTGATTATAGGCTAGGATCAGGTGATAAAAGCAACCTTCATCATTACCTTACAATTCATCACATTGTACTATCTTCCCTAGGGTACATGTTCTGTCTGCATTTAAGTGCTTAAATTTTCTTCCAGAGAAAGGAATTTCTTTAAAATACGCTTGCTACTAACAATGTCTCAGTCTGCTAAAAGCAATTTATTAATCAGATAGGAAAAAAATGGATGGAACACAATGGCTGGTGGGTTTGTTAGTTGGTTGGTTGGTTGGTTGGTTGGTTGGTTGGTTGGTTGGTTGGTTTGGAGCATCTTTACAGCATATAGCTGGCAATGATTATTTCTGCAGATTCCTAGAAATCACCTGACAGTCAATGCTAATCCCAAAGCAAGAGAGCCATCACTGTCATGCACTAAGTGTATTTTTTGATGTATGTGCTTTCTGGGTATCTGTCACTTAGAGAATTAGTCTTGGTTTCTGAAACAGGTTTTAAAACAAACATGTATATATATATTTCTGCAAACCCTTAGTTAGCAACCATCAGCAGGTAATTTCTGTTCTCAAAAATAGATTTACTTTATTTGAAAAGCTATATTGTTGCTCAAACAGCCAAACCATGATCAGGTCAGAACCCATTTATCTCAAGGACTGTCCAGTAGAATGAGAGTTTTAATAATAAGAAAGCACTGTAAACTCTCCCCTTCCCCCATGTTCTGGGAACCTCTCTAAAAGAAAAAAAAAATAAAGGGGGCTTAATGTGCTACCCATAAAATATACATCCCAATCAATCAAGAAAATGCATAAGTATTGCAAATGATGATCCAGAGACTGCCTAAAGATGGGGAAATGAGACTGAACCCAATAACTCAATCTGACTAGTTCCAGCCTGCCTAGTTTCTAGCCTGCCTGCAGACACAGGCATGGGCAGGAGCAGGGGCACAGGCAGGGGCAGAAGCAGAAGCTGACAAAGGAAAGAATGAAGGATCAAACTGCATTTTAGTGCACAATATTAGAGAATTGTAATCACAGAAGAGAAGGGGAATGTCTGGACAAAACTCAGAAAGTAGTGATGAGAGAGTGTGCAGTATAAAACCAGCAGACAGATTTTGTACAGACTTAATCTCCTGACTTCAGCTGACCTTAAATTCAGGGCTTCAAAAGGGCAGCGAGGGAGAGTGAGAGTAGAAATCTCAGACTCAGGGCTAGAGACAAAGGGAGGGAGGAGACTGGATTTGTGTATGGTTTCTGTACACAAATGTAACACGTTTGTAGTTAATCAGTGTGGCTGCAGACTGACAACTATGTTTGAAAACTATTTCAAATATGACTACATCTTCAGAGTGGACAGGGATTTACTGCTGTGGCTTCACTTGGAGGATGACCCTTTCCTCAGCAAAGCCAAGCTCTTTTTCAACAGCATCCTTCAGAAAAACTCCTTATAGAGCAGGTCTTGTATCAGGCCTTTTTCCTGATGAAGTATGAACAGAGTTTGCCTTGACTGTGCACCAGTAACAGATTGTTTTCAAACTGCCCTGGGAGATAAGAGGGGCTGACATCCACCACTGGCTGCAGGTCATTTTCCTAGCACAGACCCATCTTTGGGGACCATGTGTTTCAGCTTTCAGCCTTGGAGCTCTTCCTCTAACCCCCACCCTAGCGACTGGATTGCCTTCACATAGAGAGAGTGCAAAATACTCCACATAAAAGAAGCAGTCGGGCTCAGCTAGGTGATCACTCCCCAGGTGCAGGGACAGCCTGTAAGGCAGGGCAATAGGGCAAGGAGGAGACAGGGCCCATAGCTGGTGAGCACCAGACCGTGCAGCCAAAGCAGAAAGATTCAGAGCCCAATATTTCCCCACTTTGTTCCAGTTCTCTGGTGCCAGTGATGGTGGTGGGGAGAATGCTCAGGAGAGAAACACGCTCCCCAGTGGGAATTTCATGCCACACAGTCTCCTTCGGGAGCAGAGCCAACCCTGGGGCACCCCAGCAGCTCCTCAGTCCCTCAAGAGGCTTCATGAGAGACAGACAGACAGACTGAGGGGGACAAAGCTGCAATAGGAGCTGAGAGAGACGGGCATGACAGCAAGAGTGGGGGAGAAGGGAGGTGGGAAGAGGGTCAGAAGGGAAGGGATACAGGGAGGCCTCTCCCCAAGATACAGATACGCAAAGGGGATGAGAGGGCAGAGGCCAGATGAGCCTGGCACCTGGGGGTACTCTGACAGGGGGTCCTGGCAGCTCCCACCATATCAGCACAGCCAGCCTCCCCTAGGAGCAGAGGGGACGGTGATGTCCCCCCGGGGGAAGGCGGGGACTCCAAGGGACACGCGTGGGGAACGATGCGCTCTCGCACTAAACAAAAAGAGTGTTGGGAGGGGCGGAAGGTGGCAGAGGGGATGGCCCGGGAAGGGACGGGGCAGGGCTCCCGCGGGGTACGCGAGGCGGGCGAGCCGGGAGGTGGGCAGGGATGAGTGTGTGTGTGTGCGTGTGGGGC
>JAHLSL010000022.1:12884487-13045393 GCA_025920805.1 Petroica traversi
CACCTGCCGGCCGCCGCGGGCAGCGCCGCGGGCCGGGGCTCTGTGTGCGTGTGTGTCTGTGTGTGTGCGTGTTAAAAAACACCTTTACAGCTTTCCGAGCTTTGTAAGCCGCGCCCGCCCCGTGCGCTGCGAGCAGGCAGCAGTGGTGATGCGCGGAGTGGGGGTGAGGTTGTGCTGAGGCACCGTTTGTTGGCCTGCTTGCTTTTTTGTAAGTCTCTAGTTTGAGTTTGAAAAAGGAGTTTCTTTTTCTTTTGTACCCCCACGACTACAAACAGCCCGTGGAAGAGACAGGCCATTTATAAATTGCCAAATCTGCTTAACGCGGAGTTAGTCTGGCATTTACTCTCAACCTTCAAAGGGCAGTGGTCTGGAGGACTGATAGTCATATTTCCTTCTTTCTTCCTTTGCTGATTTTTAGCCAGTAGCTTTTCTTTCCCCTCTTCCTGCTCTCCTGTAGTGCCCTGAGAGGATGAAGGAGGGAGCTGAGGTTCTCTTTGTCCCTTGTCCTTGCATTCCCTTTGACCGCCCATTCCAAAAGTGAGAAGGGAATCGGAGCCTCCCAGAAGCTGTTCTCCACTTTACCCCAAATCTGTAAATCTCACAGCTTGCACAAGGCAACACATGGTCAGATCATTCCCCTCTTCAACATGCCCTCTGAATTCAGCCTGCTTGTTTCGTGAAAAAAATATTTTAGTGATTCATTATTCAAGTATTTCTGAAGTATGTTATTTCATTATTTCTTGTGTATCATAATTTTTATCCCCTACTGATAACTGCAATAGAGTTGCTGTTCATTAATGCTATCAGTCAAGATTTTCTATGCATGTCAGAAAGATTAAACTCAATAGCCAGTGGTGGTTGGTATTTCATGGGAGTACACAGGATTTGGTCCCATAAAATGATGAGGAGTGTTATGATAGACCATGAGATGAGAGCATTGGACTTAGGGAAAGAGAGCAACTGTATTCAAGTACTTAATTTTTACCATGCATGTCTTTGTCCTATTATTTAATAAATTGATTACTTGGATCACAATTATCACATTTTCTCTTAAAATGAAAGTTTTAATGATGCATTGTGGTGCTTAGTTGCTTCTTTGTGGTATTTTATAACCACTTATAGATCAGCATTTCAGTGCCATAGTTGAGTGATAATGCAGGAAAACCCTGTGCTCATAAAACTAAACTGACTCTTTGCAAAAATGAGGCTTTACTGTGGTGTTGGAGCTGCAGCTCATATTCACCATATGTTCACACGCTGACTTCCCATTCTTTAATTTTTAATGTCTTGTACTCAGGCAATGGTTCACTTCCCCGTGTCTTCTTGATACAGGTTTTTCTTTCATTCTGTGGAACACTGCTAGTGCTTTAAAATATTTGTCACTCTTTGTCTCTTAGAGAAATTAGGAAATTAAATCAAGCATATTTCAGTGTCAAATCCTTTTTCTCCCTCGCTAGAATGCATGTTTTTCCAACTCTGTAAAACCAACATGGTCTTTGGCAGCAGTAAAATGGTGTGCAGCATACAATTATTTGAAGAACAAGTAATCTTTGTGGCACAGTGTTGTGCTAAACAGTGCTAGACTGAGCTGAACTGGGTCCAGGGAAAGGATTGACTCCCTCCCTCTGTTGCTTCCTTCTCAGTGTTCATTGTCCACTCTCCCTGCTGCATTATTTCTCCCCCTGAAACAGAGCCCAAAGCAGTAATGAGATGGTAGTGGGTGGAAGGAAGTCTCTCAACAGGGTTGTTTGCATTGTCTGTGCAGTGTGTGATGGTGATGACTTTACCATTATTTTCTCTGTGCTGAAACACTAATTTTCTAGGCTATGCTAAATTACTCAGCTGCTACTTCATTTATATTGAAAATTGTTCTTTTTAACTTGAGAGGGATTGTATTTGTGCAAAAAAAAAACCCCAAAAACCTTAGGACTAGAACAATTATTTCAGCAACAGGAATTTGTCAATAGTCTCCATGGCCTGAAATTTCAGCATCTACTTACAAAATTCACATTCCTTGTACTGAATATTGAATACAACAGGCGATTAATGCAATCAATGTATCACAAATTTTTTTTTGTTTTCCAGCTAAGTACACTTAGTTTTTCTAATATGCTTAGCTTATTAGAAACTCAGTCTGCAATCTAGAAATGTGTAATTTAGGTTACACTCTAGTTTATTGAAAGGTTTAGCACTGGAAATTAATAACCACTTAAATATGAAATGCAGATAGAAAATGAGAGATAAGGGAATTCATGTCTGGGAACAAAAAATGTCCCATACAATTAGAGTAGACTAGAGAAGATTAGCTTGCTGGCCTAGCTCCCAAAATCCTCTTTATAATGCTGTTCATTGCAACTCGGACCTTTGTTAGCATTGAAAATAACTTTAATAACAAGGACCCCTTGAGCCCAGGAAGGGAAACACTTTGACTTTGGAAAGGTTACCTTCTTGTTCCATAGTGCCAACAAGAAAATCGAGGCTTTACCTAACTTTAAAAAATATTGCTCTATATAGAGGGCTAGATGCATTGAAATGTAAAACTGGTGAAAGGTTGATTCTCTGAGGAGAATCAAAAGCAGCACATTTAAGCATTAACTGTTACTGAAGCTGTTCCCAGTTAGTCTCTTTGTAATTGTTAGGGTTTGGAATTAATTTAAGAATATGCCCTTGATTTACCTACTTATTATGCTATGCTTTAATGAATAAGTATTTTTCAAATGACTGCTAATAAAATTCATATATGTATGTTTTTCTGACAATCAGAACCATTTGAGTTGTTTTAAATTTCAAGTAAACATGGTGAAAATTCCTTTTTCTCTGGAGGCATTCCAAAGGACTCAACTTTCACAGTTTTGAAGAATAAAGATACGCAAATAATTAAAAATATGTTCACACAAGCTAGGTTCATCTAATAAAAAATCTTCTAGACAGGACTACTGTACCAGCATTATGGAAATACTGGGTTTCGACAGGAAGCACACAAACATGTCGACCACAGATTGTTATCAAGGACATATATAATGAGAAAATTCACAGCCTCTTTTTAACATTTAACTCTAATGAGTGTTATGCCTCCTCTCCAGGAAGCCAAGAAACAGAAATTATGGTTGTATTTTAAGAGAAAAGTAGTTTTTGTTTGCCATTTTGCCTTTTCTCAAGCAAGTTCCAATAATAAGCATGCATTTTTGGAGTCAGGAACATGGTTAAAATGAATAGAAGAGACAAAACATATGGCCACATATTAGTTAAAATGCTCCAGTGTTTGTTGCATGTGGTAAATGCTTTTCAGCACTTAGTGCAAGCTGTACAAGTCTTGTGTTGTTGAAGTATCCTACTGTGTAAATGTAGCCATCTTGAATCTAGTAAAACTTTATACCTAGATAATAAACAAGAATGTCACTGATACAGTACTTTGAATTTATGGAACTTTTCCGGTTTCCCAGCAATGCACACTATCAGCATGATAATTTATAATGGTTTGTGACAAATGTTGCTGAGCAAAGAGGTGTGTGGTTACATTCAGATCAAATGTCATTATCTAGGGAGCAATAAAAATTTCACAGACACTAGGTTAAAAACATTAAGAAAATGAATGTGAAGCTTCAGAAGAAAAGGGCTTAAGAAAGGTGGAGGGTTTGGTAGAGAAAGCCCAACAGTGGTTTCCTTACTGACAAATTATTAACTTTGCTGCCAGACTTGACTGTATTGTTTTACAAGGTTTTCACAGATATGCCACACAGCTCTATTGTTTTAATGGCCACATAGAAAATGAATATCATTCTTGCTTTACACTTGTGGATTATATACAGCAATGCTGTCAAATTGGTCAGAATGGAAAAATTGCCCATTTTTGAAGCATTTGAGTTATAGTACTATAATGTCCTAGATAATTACTCTTCATATTGCATTTACTGGCGATTAGTTGCATGGATGTGTAGAGCTGTGTAGAAATTGTGGTCAGTTATAGAATACAGAGCAAAAAATAACTGTGTTTGTTTATATAGAAGAAAATCGCTCCTCCAGATCCTTGGGTAAAGAAGAAAGGTATTCAGACCCACAGAGTGAAAGTATAGCTCCATATAACTCCTATAGACCTTAATGATGTTAGAATTTCATCCATCCATTTTATTTCTAAATAATGTCAATGGATTTATGCTACAAATCTGTAGGTATAACAAACTCAGGCCGGTAAAATAAACAGGAGCAAGCAAAATCATGGCTCAGCCTTTCTTTAGTTTCTGCATAGTTTAAGCTTTCGTTTGCTTTTGTCTAAATCCTGGCTCCTATTCTTCCATGCAGTGAGGTCTGCTTTGTGCTGGCCTTGTGCCTCGTGTTTGTTCCTTTTGTTCAGGGGCAGTTCAAGCCCTTTGGGTTGAGATGGGAGTGAGAGTGCTCATGTCTTTGCTGCCCACCTGCAGAACCACCCACACATTCCTGCTCAGCTACCCATTGAGCCTGGCAGAAGGGTCTTGCTATTTGCTGCACACAACAGCTGCTTCCTGACTGCCCCAGGTGCACCTGGAGCCTGGACAGTCCTGAGCTGCTCCCACAAATTGCAAACCCAAGGACATCTCAGGGATATGGGCAGTCTGGGCCTGGGGCAGCCCCACTCCCACAGAGCTGTCTGCCATCAACCTTGATGACTCTGTGGAAGGGTTCAGCGCAGACCCTGTGGGATGGTTAAAGACTGTACCAGTGGTTTGGATAACAAATGTCAGTCAGAGCTTCCCAATACCCTCTGCCCGGCCACCTTGGGGCTCGGCAGGCAAAGAATGCCTGCAGCTGACAAGGCAGGGTTGTTCAGGTCTGTTCAGGGGTTGTGTTTGCCCACCACTGAGCAGAGAGGTCTGAAGGAGCCAAGGTCTCTGAGCTTTCCAGCTTGGAGAAATATAGCTTGACTGGCCTGGCCCCATTGGCTAAGAATCAGCACTGGCCTTTTAGTGGACTTCAGCAGGACAAGGTGTCCAGGAGACATGGGAATGCCCATGGGCTAGAAAGATGCCCACACACCCTGCTTGCTCTGAGCTGTCTTAACTAATCCACCCAGCCCACCACACATGTGGAGTCACCCCACTGTGGGCTGCATTGCCCAGGCAGAGGTGTGCAGTGGCCTCCACATCTCTTTGTCAAAGCCAGAGTGGGATGTGGGCACTGACATGTTGGGAAGGCCATACCTGTGCTGGAGAAGGAGCATCTTATCCCTTTTGTCTCCCTCAAGAACTTTTTGGGGTTAACAAGAGATTAATTGAAACTGCTATAGGGATGAAGGGGGCCATCCTTCATTCTGTTCCTAAAACAGGAAACAAGTGGTTTTGGCTTAGTTTGAGATGAGTTGCCGTGGGAGATTTGGGGGCCATGTGGTATCTCATGTTCCTGAGTGCACTTTGAGGGCATTTCTCTGCTTTATATAAAGCACTTGAAAGGTTTTCTCAGGGAGCACTCAGCTAGACCCTGACAGCCCTTCTGGTGACCACTGCTGTTTGGTACCCTCCATAAGGCTGCAGGAAAGGTTCCTGTCAAGGAAAGGAATCAGCCCAGTGCAGGACAAGGAAGCAGAAAAAAATTGTTATACCCCAAAAATTTTCCTTAACTTAAAGATTCTGCATTATTAAAGTATATACAATGTTCTCTTTGCCGCAAGACTCTGCATGTATTTGTACACACAGACACAAGTATCTAAAGATAAAGATGCTGTTATTTTATTGTGCTTCAGGGACCAAATAAGAGTTAAAAGTAGTTGGAAACTACATAATTTTTCTAATTATACAGTGTAATCAAACAATTCCTTTGTTTTTTATCCAAGCAGTTAACTCTTGGGGAAAAGTCTCTATTTTCAAACTGTTTAACAATTCATTCTTTTAGAGTAGTGGTTTGAGTTTCAGTTTTCTCAGGAGAAGGTGTTAGGAAATCCATGACCAAACTGCCTGGTCATAGCTAGAGAGTCTGTGCTGGGCTGTGTTCTGGGCAGGGGGCTGGGATGCAGAGCCCAGTGTTACACCCTGTGAATGGGTGCATCCCCTGTCAGAGGGAAGTCTTGACTTGTGTCTCTATACAGTAGCACATTAAAACTAGAAAACCAGTCATATATGGATGTTTCCATTACTCTGAGCAGTTAACTGTGAGGAGAATTCTGTCTAGATGTACTACAACCAGATGCCCTTCAGACAGGAAAAATGTGAGGGTCAAATATGGATTCCCTTAAGCCTAATCCTTCATCCTTTCTGTGGACAGAGATAAACAAATTCAGAACAAAGGTCTAAGTCCTTGCTAAATTGAAACCCAGAGTTGTTGGAATTAACTCCATGAAACTCTCAATATGTTTTCAGTCAACCCCACACTGCTCTCTCTCCACCCTCCTCTCCTGTGCTAATCCAATTGAAACAAAAAACTATGTGTTTCCGTTAGTTTCTTAATTTCTTAATTATAGTTTATTGCAAGCTATAGCATTGGATCATAGTTTGATAATTATGATATAGAGATCTTTTACAGCTGATGTGAAACCAAATTAAATTGTTTCCCTTTGTACTATTTCCAAAGAATGAAATTATGTCTGAAAACTGGATATACATGCACTCACATGTATATGTCTAGGCCTACATATCACACCAAACTGCTTGGATATAGGCATGTGTTACGTGCACCTCTTTAGGCCTGTGCATATATACACGTATTTATGTCTAAGTTATAGATTTCTCAATTTATGTAGAAGTTCCTAAAGTAAATCTACTAATTAAAGCACTAATACCCATCTTAAGGCTGATAATTAGGTATAAAGAGAAAAAGAGACAGGATTAGTGTTCAGATCATGTTCCAAATGCCTCTTAATTGGGTGTTTGTAATCAATCCTGATTGAAAGAGGCAGTGGTTTGGCAGAATAAAGAATGAAAAAGGCTTAGCCCTACTATTTTCCTGTTAGTTGACTTGGCCATAGTATTTTAGGACAGGATCCAGTGTCAAACAAGGTAATTTTGCCAGCCTTAGCAATCCTTATAAAACATTTTTTAAATCTTTTCTAATGATCTTTTTTTCAAGCTAATAACTCTCTCAAGCTAGAGAGTTATTTTTATCCAGAATCTTAAAAATTGTTTTCAAGCGAACCACAGGAAAGGCTTTGTTCTCCTGGCCTCTATCCACCACTGACTTCAGAAATCATGTCTGAGTTCACTGTGGGTTTTTCATTGCATTGACCTTGGTACTTTTCTCACCAAGCCACAGTTTTCCATCATAAAACCACACAGCTTGGTATAATGATTATTTCTTTATCCCGAGTAACCAAACAATTTTTTAAACAGAGTGACAGATTTCCCTCTTGCACTGTGGGAAGCAAGCACCTGGCCATTTCCAAATAGACTTTTAATGAACTTCCTGAAGGAGATTTGAGAGAAGTTTAATAAGTCACCTGCCAACTTTTTGGGAGCATAGGTCATTTGCTTTTCTGTAGGAATTCACAAAAATGTGAGAATAACCCCCTTCCCAAGTCCTAAACTTCCATGGAGGAAATTGATTTTCATGGGCAATATCAAAGGTTTTTAGAAATGTAACCTCAGAAATCTAATTTCTGATTGTTTCTCACACATAAGGTACTGTGAAACTCTGTGATCTGGTTATGAACTGTGTGAACTTTATAATAATTTATTTAAGCAAGAACAGATTGTGCATATTTAGACTCGTCTTGCAGGTTAATATCATTACAAGTATTTTACGTAATGCTATAAAATGAAGAATTTAGATGGCTCAAAAGGGCCATTGAGAAAATATCTCCATATGTGGAAGAGGCACCCATTTAATGTGATGATTTCTTCCAGAAGAAACTATGCACATCCCAGAAGCACGATAACCAGCTGTTGTTCAGGAAGAAACTGGGCAGTTGTCTGCTGCTTTCCACACTGACATGGAGTTGCAGTGGCCACACGTCCCATGCCTCCCCTAAATACAGATGGGCTGAGCCTCACTGAGTGAGAGCCTGGGTTAATCCCTTCCCTGCTCTCCCAGCACTTGGGCCCCACGGCACGTTTGTGCTCTGGGCTGCTCTGTGCCCCCATGGGAAGACACAGCCCATCAGAGCTGTGGTGTGGGAGTGGGTTTGGAGCAGCCCTGGGCAGGTGGGGCAGGAGTGACCTCACATCTCAGCCCTGCACTGGGGCCATGCCATTCTTTGGAAAAAAGATACTAGTAGTCATTTTTTTTTGTCTTACAACACTCCTCATTAAATTGAATGTTGGTAACCTAGAGAAAACTAGAGGTCTGTTTACACATGAGTGATTATTCTGCCTCGAGCTTTGAGAAATGCTTCCTCAAAGCCAAAGTTTTGCTCATTCACATAAACAGGCACACTGAAGTCAATTAAAACAACAGACTCACTTGAGCAGGGCTAATGAGTAGGACATACATTTCTGGCACTACACAAATTAATAATTGCTTTATGTAACAGTGGTTTTCAGATGTTTGCAGAGTAATTTACAGTACAGTAGAAGATTCAGCCTCACACTTTGTAGATCACCATAAATAGGTTATCAGTTCTTCTCCAGCTCCTAGCTCTTACTACTGAATGTTTGGGACAAGCTCCTAAGTGCATGAGTAAGAATGAAAGTTTGCCTTCTTGTGCCAATCTGTCATTAAGCCTGACAACTTCTACTGACTTTTTTCTGATGTATTCATCTGTAACAAGGAAAGCAGATCAGCAATTTAGAAGAGGTTTAGCTTGATCACCATGCAGAAATGCAGGCTATGCTGCCTATTTCCATAGTGATCACACCACTTTGCCAGATGCAAAATGAGAGGCTTACATCCCTCATGCTAAAAGCCCTTCTTAGAGGAAATCCTAGGCTGTCGCTTCATTTGAGTAGCTTTAGCTAAGTCTAGAAAAATATGCAAAGGTAGCTCTTAAATAAAAAACTCTTTTTTATTTTCATGTTTCAAAGGCATCTCCATAATCTGTTTTGGAGACAGAGGCATAAGATATATTAGCATGGAAGGCATATGTTCTGATTGCTGAGTGGTTTTTGACATTCCCAGAAAACCCCTGGGACTTTGTGTCACAGTTCTGTAAACTTTATCTATTTGTATATTCATATCTGGGCCTAAATCCAAAACTTCTTTACATGCATTACAGCAGACAGTTTAAGTTCATCTCCTTGTGCTCCAGATGGCAAGCAGTTAAATCAGGTACACATTTTAACTGCTCCACATAGTCTAATGCTCTTATGCATTTCAAAAGTATTCCAATGTGTTCTAATAGCACATCGACTATATAATGTAGGTAGATAAAATAGATACAGGACTACATCGAGCTGTGAAGCAAGTGAAGACAGCTCCACTGATGCCAGTAGAACTGCACCTGCTAATAGCTCAAGCACAAAATACCATAAGTATGTTGTATTATGTTCCTTACTGGTTTCCATTTTCATTTATTCTCCACAGCTACACTCAGCGATGGCCTTCCAATAGTATAATAGTCATCTTTATCTCATTTCTCTGACATAATTTTCAAGCTCCTTGTTACTGTTGGACAGTGTAGCTAATAGTGCCCAAATTGCTTCTCATTCTTCTCATTATAGTGTGTCATTATTCAAAAAAACCAATTCTGTTCATCCTTTCCCACACAAATAGTTCTCCTCCAAATTAAACTTAAAACTTACCTCCAAGAGCCAGTCTCACATTTGCCAAATAGACTCTTTCTACTGGCTATTACATTAATGCTTTGCACATTTTTACACGTTTTAGCTAACTGTACTTGTGTACTCATTGGAATTTTAATCTTTGTCTTCTAAGCTGAGTATTCATGCTCTGATTTTTGCACCAATTTAATTATTTCAATTAAAGTTTTGTTTGTGTATAGTTAAAAGAATTCAGCATCCACTGGGGGATATATATATTCTGGTATAAGGATGTCCGATGTCAGTATTTTGTAGAATAAACCTTGCTATGTCAGCAGTTTGTAGCAAAGACTGTACTGCTTTGTCTGTAAAGGTTTCTAAACAGGTAAAGATATAGTGCCTGTAAAAACAATGTATAGAGCTACTCCTGTGTGACATAACTAGTCACCAATGCTAGTAGAGGATTGGTATTAGCTAAATTTGTCAGCAAGAGTTAATTGGATTGCCTTACTGATTGCAAGTTGCAAATAGCAATATAAATGTAGATGTGCATATTGAGGGCCTTCCTGACACATCCATTTTCTCCCAGCTTTTAGTCTTCAAACAAAAGCTTAGCCAAAGTGTCTAAGCTAAGCAGTTCCTCATCCTGCTGTAACTTATGCTTTCCAGGAAGGTTTTTTTTTTTAACTGTGTTACTAGGCAGCTACATAAATTACTGCGATGTGACCTTCAAGCACCTCACTTACTCCATGGAAATTATCCATACGCACACTCTCATCCTGTGATCTTCTATATGACATGCAAGGTTCTTAGTTATTCCTCCCCCACACCTGAAATTACAAAGTAAAAACATGCTCATAGGTGTAACCACAGCTCATCTGATGCTCTGAAATCAAACTCTGAGTACTCTGAAAATAAATATCTGATCACTTTGCATGTCCCCATATGCTCAGCATAGAAAAGAAAATAAATCCGTTCTTTCAACATCTCAGCTCCAGCTCTTTCTCATCTGAGAGATACCAGATAATTTTGATTTAAATATGTAAAGAAAGAAAGCTGTTTTTCATGGATCATATTTCTAATTTGTTTAAAGATCATTCTACTGAACTTAGTGGAACCCCAGTGATTTATATCAGCTGAGTGAGGAGCTGAGTCTACACTTCCACAGCTCCCTAGAAATTCTCACAAGAAAGGTCAGTATTGTAGCTGAACAAATGTTAACTCAGAGCGAAGTCAGTTAAAGTTTTGCCATTCATCAGGATTCACTTTAATACTTAGGCAGAACGGGTAGGAGCTTCTTAAAAGTAGATGGAATAAAGACCAAAGTATTTCTGTATGTGTACAAAACTCTCTTTTCTCTAGCATCTTTAAAGAAATGCACAGGATTGGGCGCTGTGGTACTGTAACTCTACAGTGCTAACACTCTCCTACTGCTTGTTCTTGGAACAGTCAATCATCTTTGTGCCTCTGTTTCCTTAGGGAGTGTAATATTTCTCTGGTTTTCAAATATGTGAGGATGTGCTTATTAGTGTTTGCAAAACCCTTAGAGACTGCTGGATGGAAATATAGAACAGTATAATAGTAATTTGCCATTGTCTTCTGTTGTTCATCTTCTAGCTGTTAATTTTTTTTAACAGTATTCTGCTATGTAAAGATGCATGTGGCAATCTTCTGACGTTCAGAGAGAAGTGTTATCCAAACAAAAATAAAGAATAGGGCTCACGCTCACAAGAGACGCATTACCCGTGATGAGGAGAATCTGTAACAGACATGGCACTAACTCAAAACTGTGCAGCAAACAGCATCCAAAAGCAAGCAATTTCAGATGTGTGCATACTGCCTGTACAAAACCAGGCCATTCTGCAAATGCAGAGTCCCCCAAGGAGCACTGAACCTCGCAGCAGCAGCACTAATGTCTGTCTTCTCATGTGCAGCGGGGGAAAGCAGCGCTTTAGAGCTGCCTTGGGCAGCTGTTAAGTTATTCATTCTTAACTTACTTCTATAAAGCTCTTAGTGGGTGGAAGCAGATAACAAAAGATTTTGGACTTGTTCTGTCTGTTGTGGGGGGATCATTCCCCAGTCTTGCACATAGAGTGAAATTCTGATTTCCTCCAAGCCAATGATAAATTTCTTCCCATTCTTGCTTGGATAAAAAAAAAAAATTAGGCCCCAGAAAACCCTTTTATAAAGAGCGCTTTAGTGGTGCCAGTGTCTTTTGTAGGGTTTTTCTCAGACTGAACATTATTTTCCTTCCAATGCACACTATTCAAAAGCGTCTGTACTGCTAGAACAATAATGAAACAAAATCAAAAACAACCAACCACCAACAAAGCCAAAAAACACCCCACAACCATTTTCTGTTTTTAGGGTACACGTAATGCACGAGGTACTGTGCTGGGTCATCTGCCGTGTTTCTTAACCTCCTTCCAGAACATTTTAGGCTGTTTTATGGTTTGGTTGTTCCACCTGATGCCTTGTCCTTCCCTATCTCCTCTCTACAGCTGATGTGAAAACTCACACTCTCCTCAGTAAAACACAGCAGTTTTCTTTATCAATTTTGTCTTCTCCAAATTTTGGACGTCATAAGTCAGGCCTCAAAAAATTGTGAAACTTTATAAAAATCCTTGTATCTCAAAAATTACTGCTGGTTTCTGTTTCATTTTTATCAAGTATATTTTGGGTGCTTTCTTCTGCCATAAATGAGAAGTTTGGCAATACCATGATATCAACAGCTGATGCTTTAAAATATGCAACCAAATTTCATGCTACTCATGCTAAAACAATGAGAGTTGGTAATATAGCTTCTTCCTAAAGTCACAACTTCCTGATGTTGTTTCTCTTCTCAGTCATAGCCCTGAAACTCCCACTGAAGGGACGATTTAAAGGAGAAAAATAGAATCAAAAGGAAACAGAAGGATTAATTTATGTTGGTTTCACTGTATGGCTATGTTTCTTCGCCCCTCACTGTATGATCAAAATTTGCAGAAATCAAAAATCATCCCTGAAAAGAAATACCTCTGAGTTTACTGTCCTTTTCTCTGAGAACACATAAAATAACATTAGCAGTCAAATCATTATGGTGGATACATATTTGCTTGGCTTCAAAGCCAGCTTACACCAATGAGAAAACATTTTATTGAAAGCCATTAAACACCACGACATGACTTTTGGCTTAGGAAGAACTTGGTCTGCAAATTGCTGGCATGCTTGATAAAAGATCACGCTGGCTGCTTCAGGATCCTTTCCCTGTCCCACAGCTGTCCTCTGCCAGTCCTGCTTTAGATAAATAGGGTGGACTGACACAGAAGAAACTTGCTTATGTCACGTTCTTTACGTGTTGTGCAGGCCTATGTTTGCAGGGGATTGTTCTTATTCAGATATTACATAAAAATATGTACAAAGTAGCTAACATTGTCATTAAGGGGCCCATCCTGAGCTTAAGTATACCATTTTTTTGTCAGCATGTTTCTGGTGAAGTAAATGAAGTTGTGGCCAACCACTCTGTATTTCCTTAAGGGTTTGGATCCTTCCCTGCTGCAGTTACAATAACTGCAGTGGGTCTGATCTGATGTGCACAAGCTGAAAAGTGGATACATAGCTCTAAACTCAGGGGCTGTTCTGAAGACAAAACTAATTTTTGAAACGTTTTTATAAACTCAAGGAAATCTTAATGTCTTTATTCTGTTATTACTTTACAATAATAATCCCAAACTGGCCTGGGAGCTATTACTCAGTGAGCACTGGCCCCTTGGAAGGTTTTAACTTGTCAAGTTTAGCCATTTTTTTGAATGCACAGAGGAAGTCATTAAGGCACATCAGGCTGGTGATTGCTATTAAACTCTGCAGAGACTTCTGTGCAAAAATCAATGCCATAACAGGGCTACAAGAATCTAAGAAGTGGGAAAAGCATTTCTTTACCCTCTGGTAACTAAAAAATGGATTAATAACTTTGTGAAACCTCAAAAAAAAACCCCATCACCTATAAGCTAGGGGCCAAATGTAAACCTCTGTGACAAAATAATACAGCTCAGAAAGCTCCAAACATGTGAAAATGGGTTTATAATGGAACTGTCACTGCTGTAACCTCAATTGTATATTTCTGGGCTGGGGAAATCTCACACATCTACATATCCACGCATGCATATGCAAAAAAAAACCTTTTTTGCTGTATTGCCACTAAGGAACCTGGAGGAGAAATGCTTTTTTAGTAAAGTATGATCTTCGATAGCTTTTGGCAGAAAAGTATTACAAGAATTTTCCAGATGAGTTCCATCTCAGCATCAGAGAAATTGTATGTAGATGACTGGCTGGTTTTGACTGTGGGGGGAACTGCACTGAAGAATGCAACACAGTTGCAACAATTGCTAACTGTTGAAGATTTTTGTAGAAAATATCTTTATCATGGGAAAATCTAGTTTAAATCACATTAGGAAGTTTTATTGTAAACATGTACTGCATAAGCCTGGCAAAATCCATTGTCTGACTCTAGAATGTCATAAATTCCAAATGTCCCATTCTCTTCCCCCACAAAGAAAAAGGGAATCATTCAATTCAATTTTTTTCATGAATTTCATTCAAATTTTGATGATAAAATGATGAAACAACTTTTCAATATGATTTTTTTTTATTCTTAAATTAAAATAAAATTTTACTGGGTTGTATTAGATTTGTTTCACCCTATCATAGCAACATTTGGGTTGGAAGGGACTAGGAGGTCACCTCATCCAACTTATTAGTCACAGAAACTGTGTTTTAAATAATGCAAAAGATAAAATGAAGCAATACATGTAAACTAAATATTTGTTTCCATAAAACCAAAGACGATCTATTTATGGTGTTTCAGAACCTTTATTTCACTGACTATCCCAACCTTTCTGCTTAAGTCAATACTAGTTTGTCACTAGCTCTGTTTATTAATTTTAAAATTTTAGATCATATGTTTTTGTTGAAAAGAAGGTTCCCTTCTGTTTTTCTTTTTTCAAATACTTGGAAGTATCATGTATTCAAGTATTCCGTAGGAGGAGGGCTGAGGGGTAGGGCCACAAACATGTCCTTACATGATGGTTGCAGGGCCCTGCTGGGTCATGGTCTGTCCCCTCAGCCAAGCCCAGAAAAGACCTTTTTTAAAGAAAGGGCATTAAAATAGGGCACCTCAGTGTTATGGCTCATGGCAGGCAGGACTTGGGATCAAAATAGCTGGCTTTGGTCCAGGTGGAGTTCTGAACCTCATCACGGCTGCAGCTGTCTGTGAGTTTCCACCGCATCCTGAGGAGTCACCAGCCATGGCAAGAGCATGCGGTCATGGCTGCAGCCAGCCTGGCAAACCCTCCCAAAGTATCTGGAACCACCACTGAGATCTGGAGAAAAGGATCAAAAATAGGGTTTCTCTTAAGGTCTGTATCAAGCACAGTCATTGGAAAAGCTTCTAGCAAATCAGTTGTTAAAGCCTCTTGTAGTGTCTATGGTCTGGACCAGCTGCAGTGAGGGGGCAGATTGTGGACCATTGCCCCAGCAGGGTGCTGAGGAAGGAGGCTCCTATATTCTCATTACAGCAGGGGAAAATCCACTTTTCTTGCATGGATAATTTAGAAGTTATGAATCAGCCTGTTGTTTTTATTTCAGCAGAGTACAGACAAGAGTTGTGCAAAATGAGACTGCTGCCTGTCTGTCAGGCAGCTGTAGATTTTTACCCTGCAGCTTCTTTTAATGTGCATTCTTGGCAAATTCTGAAGAGAAGCAGTCACAACTGTGCACTCAGACATTAGAGCAGATCTCATTCCCGAGCCATTGAGCCAGGGACTTCACTCATGCATCGTCCCATGTCTACGCAGCCATTAAGCACTCTGACCCAGTAACCAGAAAACTGAATTGGTGTCTGAGTTGAAAGGCATTCTAAAAATATGTTCTTGAATCATCTGGTTTTGAAAAGAGATTAATATTTTCTTGTGGTGTATCTGCTTTTCCCAGGTGTTAAATAGACCATTTGCTGTCTGCTGGTCTTTAGGATTTTTTAAAGTAGGTGTTAAAGGCTATTCTAGACTAGCTCTACAGGGTTTTAAGGCATGAGAGACAGTTACCTGCAGAAAAATGCCCATCTCTCTCAAATAATTAGCAATTATCTGTCAAAAAAGCTTCTGAGCTGACTACGGTAAGAAAAATACTTTTCATCTTTGGCTCTTTTGCCTCTCTCCTTCCCTCTCCTCTTCGCCTCCCTCCCACCTTTCCCCTAGCATTTTTTTGAGCAGCCTTTTCCAAAGGAAACACTGATGAAAGTGTCTTTCACTGCCTGAACAGTTCCCTCGGACACCTCCTCCCTGTCCACCCCCGAGATTGCAACAGACATCTGCCTTTGTACACACCATGTCAGCATCCTGCAGAGACTTTTTACGTTCCTTGTTTCTCCAAAATAAATAAGAGCAGCACAGACGATGCAAACTGGCTGTAGACACCCAATTGCTGATAATGGAGCTACACTGGTAATTGCTAATAATGATGCAGTGTTTCAGCATGCACTCTTCAGCACTCTTCTAGCTGCAGTGTGGATAGGGCCTGAATAGAGACACAGATGGTAACATTATTGCATATTTCTTTGTAGAAGAAGTTGAAATTTTACTGTAGAAAAAACAAAACATTCCTACATTTTGTTCCAATTATTTCTTTAATATTAGCAGCAGTGGCATGCTTGATCTGTGAACTGTGTCAATGCAACCTAAGGAAATATCAAGAGGAGTCTGCAAAGTGAGGAGAAGCAATTGTTTCCACTTAGCAAAGGAAGCACTTAGATGCTATTTGACAGAATTGCATTTGCCTTCTTTGGCAAGGATGACCCATTTTGATGACACGCAACAGCCAAACAACTGCCAATTTGCAGTAAATCAGACTTTAAACATTTCTGTAGCTGCTAGACTGATTCTGGAGACTTGTCTCATGTACCAGAGTTCCCACATCTGCACCTCAATTGTCCGGGAGTGCTTCACTGCATTTTGCAGGCCACAAACAGCAGGAACACATGGCTTGTGGGCCAACTCCTGAGTTTCAGCTTCCTTTGATGCCTGCAAAGTACGTGCTCCTCTGGGAATGCCTAACATCCTCCCTGCTTACGTGCACAGCCACTTCAGCACCCTGGTGAGTCCAAGCCAGTGGAAGCACACAGTGCTACTTTGGCCCACCTGCAGCATGTTTCCTTTGAAAGGTGTTTGGAGAGCTGTGGCAGCATGTCAAAGATAAGAGAGGCAGGAATTGGTTGTATTTGCCAAGTGCCTGCCTTTGTTGGCTCAGTCCACCAGAGCAGCTACCCTCACTTTTGAACTCTCCGATCTTGCTGCATGTTCATCCACAAAAATTGCTAGCTCACTCAGACCTGCAGTGTCAGTTGTCCTTCCTGCAAGATTAGGTCATATCGTTAGATCAAAGTCCTATTATGCCATTTTACACCACGTGGATGCAGCACCAGCCAAGTTTCAAGTCCCAAGCACAGGTGTCTAGTAACTGTATGATACACACATGAAAATTAGAGCCATAAGCCAAGCTTAGAAGCTAAATTTCCTGTCTTTCCCCAACATTACACCTTTGTCATTTAGATTTCAGAAGAGTGCCGCTAATGTCTGAAACTATCCTACCTGTTGTTCTTTTGCAACTCTTTCTCTTCATCTGGCAATTCAAAACTGCTCTTAATAAGGCCCTTTTAAACAGCTGAGAAACAGTGATCTGCCAAAGAGGCTTCTTCCTGGCAAAAGGAGTGCTGCCCAGTATCTATTTCACTGTAGAGAGAACATGTAGCAGAGAACTGTTGGCACATGGGTAGGAAATAAACGCAGAGTATTTTGCTGGAGAGTTCTGTGTAGATGGAAGTGCAAGGCTTAAACAGGAGTGATAAGTGTCATTTAAAAATGATCATGAGAAAAATGGTGAAAATGCACCCAAAAACTTTCATCTTTCAAAATTCATCTTTCAAAAAAATGTGTGTGTCCTCTAATCTGGATATGTGGTTTTCTCTGTGGCTTATAGAGCAAAAATAAATCCCACCTTAAGACTGATCACCAGGATAAATCGTTCTTTCCAGGTGCCTTTATCTATCTCCCCAGACTACCAAGGGATAACTATCTCAGAGTATCTCCCTGGGTTTTAGACAACTATTATAAGGTGAAATAAATTCCACCCAAAATCCTCAGAAATGGCTGCCCTAAGTGGACAGGAAAGCTGGAAGACTTAGATAGCTGCTGGAATTCATTTCTATCATGGCAGACACGGAGCTGATTGCCAAGATTGGTACAGTACTGCCCATGTCAATGAGGTAAAAAAAATCTTACTATTGTTTTAAAATTTTTGTTCTGTCACAGGCTGAATGCACAACAAGCGGCATAATTGGTTACAAGTGAAGATTAAAATAGAAAACAACACATGACCTTTATGTTCTGCTCTTAGAGAAGTAAACTTTTTTCCAAGAACTGAAACAGTTGTGTTGAAATGTATGACAGGCAGGCTGATGTACTCGTAGTGTCAGGTTGTGTTTGCTTAGGCAGTGTTACCTGATCACCCATGGCTTGGCTCAAAGCCTGTGGGAGCCTCGGTGGCACAGACTGACAGACCTGTGCTTACTGCTCTGTGCCTTCAAAGTCACTCCTGCAGAGCACAGGCACCATGGGAGCACCATGGTCAGCAGGTAGAGATCTTCTGTAGGAAAGGACACAGTGATATCAGCAACATCCCTGAAGTGGAAGGGAATGCAAAGAAAAATACCAGAGTGTAAGTGCACACAGCACAGGCTGCCTAATTCAACAAATGTAATTAATTCACTCAGACTTCCTCATTCTTCTCTCAGCACACGCTCAGTCCTGCTTAACATGTGCTTGAATCCTGCCTAATGTAGCCAGCAGGTGCTTACAATTACATGCTTAGTAATGTGCCTGAATTAAGGCCCAAAATATTCCTGCTTTAACACACGAACAAGACTGTTACCATTAAGATGGAGCACTGCATGCTAGGATTTGTGATCATTACAGGCCACACCGCATGGACAGTGAAGCACTATGAAATACAGTTCAGAAGACTGTTCATATGCATCCATGTGGGTCTGAACTCAAAATTCTTTTTTAATCAGGGTCAAAGCAATGACTGTCTTAGACCAATTTATGAAACCAAAATCCTGAAGTTCATGTTGCTTCAAAACTCCCACAGACTTGAAACATGTAAACTGGATGCGTTCACAGGCTCCTGGCAGATTTTCAGGGCAGTGTCCTTAAGTTTGTGATGTTTTGCTAAATTGTAGTAGATGGTTCTGTTTAAAATTCAGGAAAAATAGAGGAGGCTGCATTTTCACTTGCAGTCTGATTTGTTGTCTCTACCTTGTGTAAGTAAAATAGGGTGGACTTGAGCACCAATAGGTTAAGCAGGAATGACGCCAGCAATTTCTTTGGCTGAGGCTTTAGTCAGGCTAGGGACACAATGTTAATCTGGGGTTGTTTCTCTTTTTCCTTAAATAATATTTTTATTGAGCAAGAAGCGGATGTCAGAATGGCCTTTTGATCAGCTAAAAACAACAGTGTCTCTAAGGGAATCTTTCCTGTTTATTGTATGCTGCTGCATTTGAAAAATGCTAGCCAAGAGTAGAGCAAGACTCCTTAATATACAAGCAGCAGGGCAAAACAGGATGAGGCCAAAATGGGAACTGTATATCACAGGAACTTGGAAAGACAGGAAGTTACAAAAGAAGTAGAAATTCTCGATTAAAAGTATAATTGTACCAGCTTGTGCAAAAGGATAATGACTTTGAAATGTCAGCCTTTGTGCCTGTTCATAATGATAAAGCTATTAAACCATATGTACTGTTCTTAATTCCATTTCTCATGGCAAGTCATTTAGGATCTATAACTATTCTGTCCACTAAAATCTAGAGTATTTCTTCAGCTGTATATTCAAACAGTAGATTAAAAGGAGTGCTAACTACAGCAGAGCCAGTCAGGATTGCTGTACAGTAGTTTAAACTGCACTGGAGACCCTAATTTCAAGGATTTAAATATCAGCCATAAAAATTTGCTCTCTGGATGAATGTCAAGCAATGAATGAATATTTTAATCAAATTTGTTAAAATAAAAAGGCATAATTTTAGAAGTTTCATGTGTAAAAAAGAATAAGCTCTTCAAACGTATTTTCCTGTGACTGGAAAGTAAATCTACTTCAAAAATTATCTCAATAAGAAATTAACCCTTAAAGCAGAAACTGGTTTTGTAAGTTCAGAAAATCAGTTATCATGGAGATAGTCGCAAAGAAGTTGCCTCATTGAGCTTGGTCCAACTCTGGCTTGCAAATGGAAAAGCCTTGTTTGCTTCAGTGAGAATTAGATCAACGCTGACTTCCTCCTCAGGAAGTTGAAGCCTGGAAGAAAAACTAAGAGGTTCGTTTGACAATCACACTTGTTAAAATTGTCAACTATAATATCAGCAAAGTTACCTCCAAAGGGAGGAAGGCAAACACTGTGCTGGTGTCACCTCAGGTGCCTCAGCCTTCCCCAGCATTTCAGTCAGTTGTCAGTGCTCCTGATCCCAGGCCGTGGCATGGTGCTGCTTCCAGAACAAAGCTGCTAATAATAGGTTTTACAATCATAGGCACATGAAAACAGGAAAGCTATAGAATAAATTGCCATTCCAAGATGGTTCAATGCTTTTGGCGGGGAGATATTATCGGTGAATTCTGCAGCAGCTTCTGCAAATCTTACCCGGCAGGTGATGTTTATGGCGTGTTTACAAGATTTTCACAAATGGCGTTTTGAGGTTTGTAACTTTTATGCTCATCCATCTAGTTTATTTATTTTGCAAAAATCCCGCTCCAAAGGTCAGCTTGTTTTGTCTGTCTCAGCAACTCCAGGCCTAGGGAAAAATGCTGATGTAATCTCAGCATGAAGTAGTTATACAAATGTGCTTTAAAACATGGTAGAGATGGTTTTGTGTCTTGTTCTCATATATCTTAGACTCTTGGCTTTACACATCATTTAAATGAGAGCACTGTTTAGCACCTCTTTCACATTCAAATGATATATTTGTGCTCTTTTGTGTGGAAATGTCTGTATATTTTCAACACTTCTCAGTTCATGTGAAAGCAGACAGGAATAAACCAAGGAGACAAAGATTATGTCAAAGTGGCTGAATAATAGTGAAATGATCATGATGCATCTATTCTTCTTTTCAAAATTGTCAGAATAAACCCTTCTTTCCATTTCCAGCTTTCAAGCAGTGTAGGAAAATTTATTTGCAACCCTTCCAGCCTGATACTCTGCCCTTAGTGTTGGGTTCCCACCTCTGACCCTCCCTCTCTGCTCCAGCTGATTCATGCCTGGAGGCCAGGCCCTAATACTGCCTTTCCTCCTTACCTGACAGCAGAACAAAATACCTTTTCCTTTTCTTACTGCATCTTATCCACACAACTGAATAGATCCCACACTTGGTAATAAATTGCACGTGTTATGCAAACGCGCCTGCTCTCATCTGATTGATTCATTTTGCAGGTAGAAGGCACACAGGGAAGTCACAGATCAGCTTTCTTATCTATATCCTAAAAGTCACTGTAGCTGGGAGGTATTAATTACCTCGAAGTTATATTTCCTGTATGTTTTGGTTTAACCTGACAGGTAGCTAAACACCACACAGCTGCTCGTTTGGTCCTCCCCCACCCAGAGAGATGGAGGAGACAATGTGGAAAAAAAGAAGTACAATTTATGTGTTGAGCTAAAGACCGTTTAATAGGAGAGAAGTGGAAGGGAAAATAATGATAACAACAACAGCAATGGTAATAATAATGCACAGAACAAATGATGCACAATGCAGTTGCTCACCATCCATTGACCAATGCCCAGCCAAGTTCATGAAGCCCCTGCCCAACTTTCCTCTACTTTATAAACTGGGCATGGCACTGTATGGTCTGGAATACCCTTTTGGTCAGCTGGGGTCAGCTGTCCCAGCTGTGTCTCTTCCCAGTTCTTGTACCCACAGCCTACTTCCTTGTCAGGTGATGTGAGAAGACGAAAAGTCTTTGACTTAGCGTAAACACTGCTCAGAAATTACTGAAACATCACTGTTATCAATATAATTTCTATCTTAAATTCAAAATGCAGCACTATACAACCCACTAGAAAGAATAGTAACTGTATTATAGTCAAAGCTGGAATACTGTAGAAGACCAGTTATAGAAATTCAACCAATACTTGAATAGTTGAATCTCTCATTCACAAAAGCAATATAATTACAGAGCAATTATTATTTATATAACGTTTGATTTGTGATATGTGTGCATCATCAATTGCAAATCATGTTTTCTTCAAATATCTGCTGTAGTTTATTGTGAGTCTATTAGAGGATATCTAAGATCCAGTAAGAAATTATGTGTAGGAAACCCATTACCTCTTTTCTGTCAGGAGAGCCCTGTAATTCAAACAGAGGCTGTCTATCTTCTCTTTTATATCAGCCTTTTGGATCTGAGGCTTTCTGCTGAACTATCATGAAAATACATTCATGATGTTTTCATGTCTGCCATCATAAGTCTGTTTTTTAACCAAGGGGGCAGAGCAGCTATACAGTATGTGAAAACTGGCACAGCTTTAAAACAGCCATTGGTTCAAAGTCATCAAAGAATGCTCTTAGAAAAGTAAAATCCATGTCTTCAATTCAAAATCAAAAATTCTGTTTTTCATCAGCTACTTTAGTAATATCACAAGCACTATTTCTTTTAGGAATTCAGCCCTTTGCTCTTAGAAGTCTGGCGTACATGCCTCAGAAGCAATATCTGGTTGCTCATACACAGGGAGATTTGCGGTTTCTGGTCTTATGTGAATTTTGTCAAACCATAAAATTTTACAAATTATAGATTCTTTGGGTTCCCTCTTGGGAAAGGTGTCTGTCATGGTCCTCTGCCCAGGACAGTTGCTGCACGTCTCCCTTGGGGCTCCTGGTCTCAGACACAGGGCAGAGTGTCGAGCGTGTTTTTTCTTTTTTATTTTCTTCTCAGCCTGGAAAAAGTTCTGTTCTCTCTGTGGGAATTTAACTTACACAGAGACTGTGGGATCAGCACTACAGCTTACTCTGTTATACCTAATTAACCCTGGGAATTCATTTCCACAACACAGAACTAGGCCAAGTATATAGGTAGCTTTACAAAAGAAAATTAAGGATTTGCAATGAAGACATGGAATATCCACAATTACATTTCATATGATACAAAATAATTAAGGGATATAAGTCATAATGGTTCATGGCACAATCCAAGTTCTAACAGATGGGGATATGATGAGATTTACCCATGGGAAAGTGATTTTGTAATTGTAGAGGTGGGTGTATTCCATTTACTTCTGTATTTATTTTAGATGAATGTTTATGTTTGTATAAACATTAAGGAAAAGCATCATTCTATAACCTCTGGGTATTTTACAATTTCTTTAAAATACAGAAGTAATTGGTGCATACTTCTTAAAGAATAAAAGGGAAAAAAATTAAAACTCTTGGTTTTCCCCACCCACACATTTCTCTTCACTTCATATATCTCTGCCCTCAGATTGCCCCTCCCTCTGCAAAAGCCTGGGAAAAGATTCACAAGCACATGTGAAAAATGATAGTTTCACATGGCTGTAGTAGGTTCACATCCTTATTATGTAAATGAGTGGTTTTGGTTTGGGCGTCTCTTTTGTGGTTTTTGTGCAGATGGTTAAATGCTTAAAGACAGTGGGCCAAATTGTTCCTACTGGAATTTCACTGGCTTTGGGTAAACTACACCAGGAATCGAAATAGGCAATGAACCAAAATCTATTTTTGCATATAGTGAAATAGTCAAGTGGGTAATGGGACTGCTGCACAGTAGCAGGAAGGAAGAAGCAGCCATAAGGAGATTTCCCTTTGTCTGTTCGGTAATTAATGAAGTACCTGGAGAACGACAGATCTGAGAAACTTCACTTTGCTCCTGTGATCTGCGCTTCCTCCAGCCAGGTAAGCACAGAGCTGTGTGTGCTGGAGACTGATTAATTAGCCAAGCCAGTTGTAAAATCTTTAGGAAACAAGTGGTGTCTGTTTTCTTCTGCACAGGATGCCAAGAGATGTATTTAAAGTGTGAGAGTCAAAGGTCAGCTTGACATCACATACTCTGAGAAAGAGTCCTTGCTTAGATCCCTGTTTCATGTTAGAAATGCTGTCTGCAAACCGTGAAGTTATTGTACTTGATAAGAGAAGGAGTAGGACTAATCTGCAGCAAGGAAAATTTAGGTTAAATATTATGAAAAATGTTGTAACTGTGAGATCACTTAAGCAAAGTAGCAGGCTGTCAAGGGAGACAGTCAAGGCTGGAAGTGACACTTTTCTATCAGTTCTTGTTGGGAGAATAATTAATAAGCATTTCCCTGGGAAGGGGGAGGGGCACCCGCTCCCCCAGAGGCTTCTGCCAAACCAAAGGAGCCGACGGATCTCACAGACGTGCTTGGAGCTAATGCTTATGTACAGATAAAATGGAGCTCTCTGAAAGGACTTTTCCAACCTCTTCTCAGCTTGTGTTACATTTTCTAAATGTATATTGAATGCAAATGCTTTGAGCTGCTTGCCACAAAGCAATTTACAATCTCCTACACTAAATCTGATCCACTGCAAATATAAGGGTCCATAGTAATGCTTCATGTAATTCTTCAGAATCTAATTGGGTTACAACAGGAAAAAGGTCTGCTCCAATCTCTATGATTTTTCATAGCCATTTAATATTTTTTTTCACAAACTTCTTGTTGCAATTTAATTTCTCTAAGTTTTAAAGCAATGTCTTCCTCTATCAAAGTTAATGATCGTGCTAACATTGCATTCAGTGAGAAAATGCACAAGTTAGATGCGTGGCTCAAGTTCTAAACATTCTGCTAAGTTTTTTATCTTCAAATTGTTCAGGCTTGTCTGCTCTCACTGAACCAGTGATAATAAGGTATCTTTCTTTCTGTCTTTGTTCTGGAGAGATAAAACTTGTTATTTCCCAGCATTATAACCAAGTGCAGCAAATTGCAAAACAAATGCCTCTTCATGATTTTGGGGATCCAGTGAGTGTTAAATTAATTTTCGAAATCAGATTAAATCTCAGTCCCTAATTTGTGCCAACAAAATTGTCAAATCTTCTTAACAAAGGGCCAAAGAATTATTGCCGTGATAACAACAGAAAATCTGAACTTGGCAGTTTTATAGATTGGCCCATGTCTAAAAACCTTTGGTAAAAGTTGTTCTCCACCATCTCCAGCAGAGTAGTGTTTCACAAAAGCAAACATTCATTTTGTCCACTAGCAGGGGTTTAGACAAAGTGAAGGGGGGCATAGGCAACATGGTGTTTAATCCATAGCTTTCTGTCTACTGCACCCTACAGAGCCACAACCCAGGGAACCAGAAGACAGAGATCAAAAGGCTTTAAAAATGTCAGGCAACAGGATCTTATTTAAATTATTAGGTGAGATGCCCTCTTTGGATTGACAATAGCAAAACATATCACATAGCTTGTTTCTTCTCTCCTTTATGCTGATTTTGACAGGCTGATACAATTGTATGTAGAAATTGTATTTCTGCTCCCCAGCGTCATTTTGGACACTGTTTGAAAATGTGTTTTTGTAAAACAGTGTAATATTTAAAGGTATTTGAATCATGCAGGAACTGGAGGATTTGTAACAGGTTCTAAACCAGTTGTGACTGAAATAAAACTTATTGGACAAAAAATAACCCAGAAACCTGCTTTAGGTGAAACTGATAAGCACTTGGGGAATACAGAAGGGCTTATCTGCAATTCTGTTAAGTGATTCAGCTTTAAGAATTGTGCATTTCTAATTCACATACATATGCTAAAAGGCTTTTTAGAGTTTTCAACAATTGAAATTTTTTAAACCATATAAGCAGAGATTTTTTTTTCTTGTTATTTGGATTGGCTTTATTGCAGAAAGATAGATACAGTTCCAACCTGATGTCATACTGCGGAACAGTAAAACCTTTCTCCCAAGCTCTGTGTGTAACCTCTATGCTGCTAAATCCTTGTGCATGAATAGTCTCACTGACGTCAGCAAAAGCAGGGCTGCACAGTTTAATTCTTAAAATAAGTCATGTTCATATAAATTCTTGCTGCTGTCGTTTTTATCTCAGATTTTGTGTGGTAGAGCATATGGCCTGAATATGAGACTGGCAGAATATTAAAATTCTCTAGCTTAGTGAGTAATTCATGTTTCTAAATCATACAAGTAGTGGGTAGTACTGATTTTAAAAAGCACCAATCAGTCAAGACTTATGTGCTTAGAATAAAAGAAATACAAATAGAAGGTCATCAATATAGACTTGATTAACAATCACACTCAAAAGCAGTTTTAACCATGCCTCCTAATCATGGATTTGCATGTCTGTGTGTCTGTCTGTATGAAGGATGGGCTGAAACAAGGGGAAAAAAAGATCTCAGCACTGTTCTGTGTTCCTTATGTTAATGCCTTTGGGATTCTTTTCAGAATAACACAGATATTGCAGATTTAGGAAAATGGAACAGGCTTTTTTTTAGGATTCAGTTCATATGAAACCATGTTCACTTACCTTATAGCAACTCCCTGATTTTCTTCTCACAATTACATTGGCTAAATGCAAATCTGCAGGAGACTGCAAAATTGAACTGAGCAGGACTTGCATCCCTGAGGATTAAAAGCATCAGGAGACAAAATGCATGTTGAGGAGGAGCAAACTTCTGGGTGTAAATGGCACTGGTCAGACTGGGTGAAAGGCATTTCACATTCAGAATGCCTCACCATAGCAAAGGGTTTGCTAATGTGTTCCATCCTCTCATGTTGCCCCAGGTATCTCAGACTATTCCTACATGGCAAAGGGAGGGAGAGTCATTTTTAACATGACAGATTCATGCTAAGGCTGGCAGGGAATATCATTAACCTCACGAGTCTTGATGTAACTGAAGAGGCTCGAGATCTGTATGGGAGACAAATCTGAAAATTAACAGCCTCATTAATCAAATCACAATGTTTTGACAACTTCATGGTGTGTATGCAACCTATCCTGTACATGATTTCGCTAAGGCTTTTATACAGCAAAAGGTTTTTTTTGTAAAAACTTTATGTGAAAAGACTCCACCTCACAGCAAAATTACTGGATTGTATGCTAATTATCCAAGAGTAAAAAAGCATCATAAAATGAGATTAAAATAGAAAATCCTACCAGGATTATGAAGGAGGCAGCACACCTCCTTTTTTCCTACTCTGTAAAATCATCATCATCACTTATTTAGATAGTCTGGGGGAAAGCTGGCCAACCTCTCACACCTGAGCTCAGGTACTGGAAATACTCCTCTTCACAGCAGAAATCCTTTGAATCCATTTCCCCACTGTGTTTAGTCAGGAGTGAAGCAAGAGTGGATAACCTGCTGGGGCACCCTACCATGGCGCACCACAGCATGTCCCTCAGATAACCAGTTCTCCAAAGCAGCAGGTCTCTCAGGGTAATTCAAAGTAACTCTGGGTCCCTCGGATGACAAACTATCTTTTTCTGCTTAAACACAGACTGTCCCAAATCCCTTGTTTTTCAAGCTCCTTGTAAGTACCTACCCTAAGGAGCTTAGGGATACACGGTTGCCTCTTCCGCACCTAGGGATTTATGCAGAAGGCTTCTTAATACTTCTGAGTATTAATTGTCTAAATCCCTGCACATCTAGGCAAGACTACATCAATTATTATTTCTCAGTTATAAAGAAATGTTGTTGGTTGTTATGATGGGCTTAGCGGAAGAAGGTTTGATGCAGTGGTAAGAGTAGCAAAATGTTTCATTTCTTTATGAATCTTTTGAAATGGAGATTCACAAAAAATACAGTGTTTTAGGTCTCCTTGTTCTTCTTTCTCATTGCCCATATTCAAGGGTAAAAATTTAAAATCACAGCTAAAAAGGGTTAGAAGCAAGAATGAAGAGCTGTCAACTAAATATATCTATTTACAAAAAATTAATGAATCACAAAATTAATGACAATGTACTGTGGCCATTACAGTTCATTCTGTGCCTTCAAACTCTTTCAGGGAAATATCAATATCTGATTTTTCAATCCAGAAAGCTGTGGCATGGGGAAGTTAGCTCACACTTGGCTTCACTGAATAGCCATGGCAGATGAGAAGAGCTTGCTTTCAGCCTTCCAGTGCAGTGTCTGCCCACTTTCTCCCATTGGCTCCTATCTCCTAAATGACCTAAGCTTCATTGTGCTGAAGGTCTTCTAGGCTCACACTAGCAGCTGGAAATCTCAACTGTCTCTCTAATCTCACAGCTTTATGGCCCTGCTAACTACGGTGTGAACAGAACAGAGCTGTAACAAACCAGAAAGCATACAGCTGACTGAACAGGCAACCCCTGGGCAGCCCAATCCCTTTCCAATGCTCCTGCCTTCCCAGACAGTGGCTCTGATGAAAGCAGAACGACTCCCAGCTTCCAACCTGCCGCAGGTTGGGTCTGCACTGCAGTCAAAGACGTGACTGCGGCATCCATAGCAGTGCCAGATTCTTACCCAGCCAGTGGCAAAGCTGTTGTGGCACTGGATTTATTGCTCCTGGTGGGAGCATTCAGCACTGAACAGAGTCTATGACATTATTAGTACCTCAGCCAGTTAAATAAAAACAGTTCAGACATGTGTTGTAATCACATCTCCAAATGCAAGAATCGCAATTTTTGGTAGAGTTTATCACTGCTCTGAGCAGCACCATTAACAAGCAATACTGTGATTTTCCCAGAGCACAATGCTGCATAGAAACCTTACTCAGGTTCTTTCCAGCTGACATATCCTTTTGTTGCTGGCATGAGACATGTTTCCATGATCCTTACCCCTGTGGGGAAAAAAGAGGTAATCCTTCATCAGTTCGTCTATTATCCATCTGCTAGTTCTGATTTTTGTGAAGTCCCATGTGGAATTTTTCAGGGGGAAGGGACTAAGGTTTGAAATATCTCTCAAAGTCATCAGGCTGGAGTGGTTCCTATAGTAGCCATACAGCAATCATGTAAGAACAGAGGACACTCTGTGGTATCTGTTTGAGGAGAAATGTGGAGTAATTGAGGAAAAGCTGAAAAAATGGCATGTTATATGCCAAATATGTGAGAATTCAATTCGGTGGAGCTGTTTCAGGAATCTGTTAATCACGACATGCTGGTACTGTGAGTCAGGCAGGATTGTGCCTGTCCAATGGTCTGTAAGTCTCCTAACATCCCTTTGTTCAGAGAGAAAGAGGGCTGGCTTTACAGCACCCATGAGAACAAATCCAGGTTAAAGCTAATGAGGAATGTGTACATTTAATTTGTTAAAGGGGTTTTCTGCATGTTTCAGGACGGGGGGGGGGAGGTTATTACCATTTCTCCCCGCAATAAAAAACAGGATCCTGTATCTTGGAAATGTTTACAGTGTAACAAAACAAGGTTATGTTACACTGTAAAATTTTAAAGGGGGACTAGCAGTGACACCTAGGCTCAACAGCATGAAACCCATGAGCTGTTCAGACAGGAAGGGTTTGTATTTAAAAATTATGAAAATAATGTTTCAGTCTGAGATAAAAACAATGGGTTTTGTCACAAAGGTTGAGACTTTTCCAGCTACAGACCCTCCCATGCCAGATACCAATAGTTTTATTCATAGTAGGTGCTGACCAGGATGCATTTACCACTTGGCTCAATGCTGAGTGTGCTGCTGGTTATTTGGGTACTGAGAGAGCAAACCCACAGGCTTCTCTTTCATTGCTACACTGCAAGGTGGCAGTGCCTGGCAGTACTGCTGGCCAGAGAGGACAGCTCCAGGGATGCACCGTGGGCCCTGCAGCTCAGCTCCCTGGGGTTGCAACACCTCAGATGCAGCACGGGGAGTGTTTGCAACAGAAGGATGGAGGCTGTGCAGCCAAAAGGAGCCCCTGAGTTCCTCTGTGCAAGTCAAACATCTCTGTGAGCCTGCTCAGGAGGCTCAAAGTGAGGAAAGGGATGGTGTATTATCTCATTTCCTTCCCAGACTTCCTACTACTGTTTTGGGCAATTTATACCTTTAAGAATGCATAAGGCAAACAAACCTTGTTCTCCCTAGTGTGTGAAAGCCTGTCTTTTGCATTATTAAACCATAAAGGAAAGCCTGGCGTTATCTCTGCACATTCTCTGCACGTACAGGAGGATCCGGCCCAAACACATTTCACGGCTTGTCTGTCTGAGTTAGTGCACTGCTTGCCAGGAGTGAAGGAGAGGAAAGAATCAATGCTTAATACCACAGAGTCTTACACAGGTTGCTCTTGGATGTGCTTATCACCACTAAGTAGACAAACAAAAGTAAAAGCATTTATACCTACTGAAAGTATAAACTAAATAAAAGCCATCAAATCAGGATTTTATCCATTTAATTGCAGAATAAGGGTTGTCATCAGCTGTATAATGGTTTATTGCCTTTCAAGGCTTATTTATTGTAATTAATTAAAGAAGACTCAGTACACCACTCCGTTATGGGTTACAAAAGGAAAGAAGTTGCAACACCATTTTTATTTGCAATTCATTGAGTTACTTGCAGATCCCCTTGGTCTGTCAGGTAATATATTATTATACCTCCATGTCACACTGTCCATTTCTCTAAGTAGAAAGCAAGGGCAGAAGCCTGACCCATGAAAGGCAGAAGACGTATCAACGTCATTATCCATACTTTCTTGGACCCAGTAACAGCTCTTTCCTGGAGAGTGTCTTTTTCTTGATTACATCTGTCTAAGCAGCCTGTACAGGGATGGGAGAGTGTTCTAGGAGAACATTACTTATGACCTCAAAAGCAGCAATTTCTTTGTGAGCGTGCTAGTCCTGAGTTAGGTTTTCCACTGCCCTGATTTCAAAGGCAAGGGTCATCTCACAGCCATGCTGCTCCAAACTAGATTTAGCATCCACTGAGTATAGGTCCAAATGCTCAGCAGATTTAAGAGAGAGTATATCTCAAGAAGTTGCACTGATGAGGGAGGAAAAGGAAGTGGAAAGAAGACAAACTCTTTCCCATTTAATGAATACTTCCTTGACATTTGTGCAGCTCCCGCTGGGGATTTGTACTGGCACAGGTATTCAGTATGGTCCCAATTACTGAAGCCCATGAGCTGTGTGTGTGTGTGTTGTGTGTCTGTTCATTACCCTGCTTGATTTTGCAAAGTATTAAGTACCAGAAGAAAACTATGCAAAAATTTTTAGCAGTCACTTGTGAATTGTGGTCAGTTTTCCACATAGTTTTCCATTTTATATTAGCATAGGGCAATGTACCTCAGATGCAACTAAACTCTGTAAATCTCTACCAGAGATGATGCTAATCTTCTGTGCACATTTTCCTTCCTGTAAGTCATTATCACATGCCTCTCTTTCTAAGAAAGACATTTTTATGAGAGGTGGATCGCTGGGGTGGGTTTTTCAATGGCTGGTTTGCCCCACGTTCCAGCTATAACAATGCAGTTTCACTGGGCACTGGGTCATATGGCTGACCTCAGCTAACAAGCTGTTCCTGTTTTTAGGCTACTGGGAATGTTTATTGGCCACTGTTTTCCTTCTTTCTAAACACATAGTTATTTCTCAAGACCTATATAAATCATAAGATCACAAAACACATAAAACCTGTGACACTCTCTGTGATATAGGATACAAATGAACTAAATCCAGGCTTAGCAGCTTTAAACATCTATGGCATATTTTATCATAAGGTGAATACATTTATTTAAGTTATATATACTTTTCAGTTCTAGGGTACGCACAATAAAAAGGCAATAAAGTGGCTCAATGGGACAAACTTTTATATACTGATGTTTCAAATTGGTACAGTTTAGCTGTGAGCTCTATTACAAAAACAAAGTACTGTAACTGAAACTGAGTTTAAATAGTGATCTGTTTGCAATAAGTATTAAGTAATCATGTACTTTATAAGAAAATTATAATTCCAAGGGTAATGTTGAATTTCCTAATGCAGATTTCAAGAGCAGAATCTCAGGGAGAGGTCTGTACTTGTTTTGGATTGACATACTGATGTGTGCAAAACCAAACTACACCTATAAGGACATGCATAAGTTATCTACAGGAGTTTTATTTATAATTTCTCTACTGAAATTAGACAACAAATTAATAGAAAAGGGTTGGTATCAATTACTGTAGCTTAAATTTGCATAGAGTTTCCACTCTGCTACTCTGTTCTCATCTGCTTTAGAGGTTTTGAAATTAGCATCTTCCAGGCTGAGTTTCCCAGGCTGCTTCTCTGAGTGAGAATGAACTTTGTGAAGAAATATCTGAGATGATTCAGCTCTTTTTTTGTATAAAGAATATTAAAATATACACACACAAACACACACACATATGTACATACACGTGCCAAAACAGAAGACAAACCATAGGACTTTTTCAGGCAGTTCTTCAATCCCACTTACTAAGATCAGAAATCTGGAATTTGAAAGCACCATCCTTGAGTAAATGTTCCTTGCACTGCTCTTAGGAAATATCATTCAGATTTCACAAAGCCAGGGCTCCTTTAAAGTCGCCAACCCTAAGTATTAGTCATGTGCTTAAGAGTTGTTTGTTAAAGTGGCAATTTACACAACCAAATTATTTTGTGCTGAGATAACGGCTCGCCAGGAAACATGCAGACTTTGTAAGTGGGTTGATCTCTGAACTACGAATGTTTCTTATTCAGCTTTGTGTGCCTCCTGTGCCAGAGAGCACTCCTAGATGTTATGGCCAGGCACTCTGCCTTTCCAAGTTTGTATTATAAGAAAGAAATCAGGAGATGGTTTTCATCTAGAGGTTACAATAGTCTGCCAAAGGTCTTCTCAGCATTATGAGAATATTTACCTAATAATGCCACATATCTCACACACTTAAGGTCTCTGTTTTCAATACAGAAAAGACTTTAAAAGTTTGGATCTCCTTTATGTGGTTCAACTTCTTTTTTCCTTGGTGATAGCTCAAGAGAGTCTGACACCCCTTTCTCCAATAAAAATCCATGGGAAAAGCTCTAATACAATCACATGATGAAACACTGACAAGCCAAAAGTTTCAAAAGCAAAGCTGAACATTTTCCAATAACTCAACTTGTTTGTACATACGCCTAATCATGTGGCTATATACAGGTTTGAGATACAGTCTCAGCAAGAAATCAATCCAATCATTTACATGTGTCACACTTGCAGGCAAGGAAGACCCATAGCAGTCATTTATATCGCTACAGACTAAATATGGGACGACACTAATCCCACAGTGAATTTTTCATTTGGCCCAAGGTCTGCCCACAGGGCATGTGATGCAGAAATCACAACAAAGGGAACAACACTGAGAAATACTGAGCTTCAAGTGTCTAACACTGCATCCTTAATATTCCCTTAATATAGTTCCTAACTGCAAATAAATGAAAATGCCTATCATTTTACTGTATTTACAGAGCTTCAGGACGTGGTTGCTATGGAAGAAAATTGCCTTAACTTCTGATATAAAGCTGATATGTATGTCTGCAATTTCCTTTCTCCTTTAGCCTCTTTTAGTTTCATTAATTATAGGTATTGGTCAGAGAAGTTGTAGTCAGCCCACAAGGGACAAATATCTGAGTTTCCAAAGTGTGGAACTTATTTTATGTTTTGAACTTTCACAGTTTCTGTGAAAAACTAACATCTACCTAATACTTTAAAATGTTGAGTTCCTAAGCTTGTGATTAATATACTACATAGATCCCCAAAGGATAATTACAAATTAATCAGCAGTTCAAAACTCCCAAATGGAGTGCTGTAAGGTTGCCATAACTTTAAAGCACTTCTTTTCTCCTTTCATGGAAAGAAAAAGAAATCACAACTGATTCTGATCTCCGTTTGATACAGCTCTTTCTCTGTTCTTTAGGCATTCGAGGAAGCAAACCCAAGGCTTCTATAACTTACCAATTAGGCAGGCTTTTTAGTGAATTCAGCAGAACAGACACACAGTTCTAATCCAACCACAAATCATTAAACTAGTTAGGCACATGAAAACAATGTTTGATGGATATAGAGGTGTACAGTGAGTGTAAGTGTGTATATATGCATGAGTCTCTGTATGCAAGTTATTTAGTCTAGTTCTCCTAGAGAAATGTATTTGTGATTCTGTGTGAGACTCTGCAGCCCCTTCTTCTAAGGCTTAGGAAAACTTCCAAGTTTCAAGCCTCTGTTAAGAAGCTTTATTTGAAACCCACAGAAGCCACGAGGAATCTTTCCATTATTTCAGGAGAAGCTAGACTGGGCTCTGATGTTTAAAACACGGTATCTGGCTATCTCAGCTTTGGTCCTTGCTATTTGCAAAATTTCTGTAAGTCTGCTGGCACTCAGTCTCTCTCTCCCGTCTCCACATATGTAAAATGAGAATGACAACTTTACCTCAGAGGAATGTTGCAAAGCTTCACTTATAAACAGATTGGCATACTTGGATGAAGTTGCTCTACTAACAAGAAGTTTTCTGATTGATGGGTGTCTCTTGGGAGGTCATAGAAACAAAAACAAAGCCATATAGTCTAGGTTTTTGTTTTTGTTTTTGGGTTTTTTTTTCTTAAAAGAGCCTATTCTTATGCATGACGGCTGCTTGTGTCATCTTTCTTCTCTCCCTTATCACCTAGGATATCTTTCCAAATCTAACCATGTCAAATTAGTGGCTAAATACCAAACTAAGCCAACCCTCACACCTGAACCATCCACGTGAAAAGCTTGAGGTACAGTGAGTAATAAGTTAGTTTTTAAAAAATGTAACTTTTTTTTCCAGTTTCTAAAACCCTTAGCTGTCTCAACATAGATAAAGTAACTATCAAACAACCAGTAAAAACTAGACTGCATTTTATTTTGTGAAGAACACTGGAAAGTTGGCAAGAGGTAAGATTTTGCAGTGAAATAGGGAAGTGAACAAGTTGTAAATGACTCTAATATCTTCCAGATGGCATATTTTACTTGGGAACTGAGTTTAGAGTAATTAGAGGCATGTGAATTCCCTATAAATACTAAACTTCACCAGTTTGACACTAGAAAGCTCCTTCCTCTCTGAAGTCTTTAAACTGCTAAGTGTTTCTTTTTCCCCCACTTAAAGTGGAAGTCAAGCATTTGTAAATTTGTCTTATTTGACAGACAGAAACTTTTTCCATGAAAAGATAGCATTTTTCTATGCCAGAAAGTTATGAACTGAAGTTTCTCACTGAAGAGGTTTAAAATTGAATGTTTCTTCCCAGACGAGATTTTCATTTTTATATACTGGGATCATTATATTATAATTTATTACATTATGGGGCAAGCAGTGAAATCATTGGAATTTACTGTAACTACAAGATCAAATCTTTTCATTGGTGAAATGCTTTTTGCAGATAGATGTGCTAAAGACCTTAGCAGATGAATTTTGCTTTTACTTCCCTTAGGACATTGTAATACTAAAATGTCAAAACCCAGTTCATAACCTCAGTTCTTCTTCATTTTCTGCATGACAATGTTACATACATTCCAAAAGTGAATACTGGTGTTCTCATTTTTGTTGAAGAATTTTCCAGATTTTATTTGGTATTAATAGAATAGAACTAGTAAATACAAGATAAAATATTCTGTCACCACTTGTACCCTCTTTAGCCATATATCAGTGTAAACTGACTTAGATACAATGGCATAAAGGGCCTAATCTCATTTGCAGCAGCTAAAGATCTGGCTATTGTTCTCAGTGGAGCTTTATAGATAAAAGTGCAGATACAATCTTGCTTATTTGGATCAGATCTTCAGTTCTGCCAGTCCCAGATACTCAAAAAGCATAAGCCAAAATACCAGGAGCATGTGAAGGATACTCAGATTTTAAAATAGTAATGATTATATTTGTTACTTCTAGGTTTTTAAATGTTATTGGTTAGGTTGCGTTGCATTTCAGATTCCTTTGTGCAGCAGAGAATTAAGAGCTTAATTTTAAACTAAAGGGCAAATCCCAATGCATTCAATTATTCCAGAAACCAGTGTAATAACAAGACTGCTGCTACCATTAGCTGGAATTAAACTCTTGCAGTGGGTAACTGTAGATCTTCATTGATGTCTTTGTTACATCTTTTCTCTTTTTCACTACAGCATTGTCTTGTAGTAAAATAGACCTTCAGTAGTTCATTCTTAATGGAGACCCACCGTCAGTTAATGGCATTAGTAAGTTACTGAACAGTGGCCAAATCCCAATGGCCTTATTCCCAGAAATCTCTTAGGTTGACAGGACCTTTGTATGAACAACTCCAGTGAATTTTGGCCCTGGGTGAACACCATAAAAACACCAGCTCACAAAGGACCAATGGAAACAAAGGCCCCCCAAACTGGCAGTAAAGTACAAATCGTTAATCGATTGAAATTGTGTATTTAAATATCCAGCACTTTGGAGAACTCTGGGATTTAGATGATACATTGTCTCCCTTGGGAGACTGCATCTGCACCATGAATCCAGTACAAGCAAAACCAGTTTAAAAGCCTCCTGCTGTGGGCATTGATTCCCACCTTCCCCTCTCACAATTTGCACTGCCTGGCTCTTCCTAATTCAACTATATGAGTGACCATCCTCAGAGAAATTATCTGTTGGGCATTTTAATAAATGTGAAGAAAAGAGGAAGAAAGGGAGAATGAGGCAGAGAGGGAAGGAGAGAAGGAGGGAAGGGGCTTAAAAAGGGAAAAACCCTGCAGGTCCCATGACCCCTGGTGACAAGGGAGCACTTGTGCCCCGCTTGTTGAGGACACAGCAGTCATCCAGGATCCTCCGAGGGTTGCATGCTGCTTTCACCTCTATCAAGGTGTCTTGTGAGGCCCACGTGTGAGGAATTAAATCCCCTTGGTGTAGACACCTGCACTGACAGCCCCAGCTGCAGGGAAGGCTGGTATGTCTTCACAAGATGGGTCAGTCCCTGATGCCCATGAGATGGGTTACCTTTCAGGAGGCCCTGCAGACTGGTGAGGCTGCACAGAGGAGGCTCAGATGAAGAGAAATGCAACAGATGCTGAGGTTGCAGGCAGAAAATCAGCCCGTTTAGGGCTGTGCCTAATTTTTTATTTTTAATAGTGTGAACTTCTTTTTCTTGTTACTGATAAACTGGGATTAAGGTTGGTGTTCCTTCAGTGCCTGCAGCTTTTAAGCTTTTAGCTCTGGGATACAGATTGCCTTGTGCCACAAGCACTGCAGTAAATCCCACACCTCTAACCCTCAGTAACTAATGGGGCACAAAGCCACAGTGCAGAACAACTTGAAGCTCTTTATTTAGATTTCTTCTTGCGATGCCTTCTGTTCTACTAAAGTGGAGACTTGTGAGGAATAAAAAAAAAAATATAAAATAAAGGCAAAAGAAAGATACATACTAAGAAGAAAATTTTCAGAACCAAAGATATTCTGACCAGGATAGATAATTCATGTCAGGGAGAAATTTAGCAGCTTGGTTGGATGTGTAATCAGGGTGATAAAATAAAGAGAGACTTGGAAATTTTTTTCATCCTAACAGGAGAATAGCCAAAATACTCAAAACAACCATATAGATCACAGTAGGATGCAGAAAAATATGGTATACTTGGATATAAATTATAGTTGTATGTGTTTCACTGATGTTTCATATGATTAAATGGCAGATATTTAGATTTCAGCTGAGTTCTGCCTATTTCTTGAGAAGGAATTTTTTAAGGAAGAAGGCATTAGGTCTCACTGCCCTGGTAATAGGCAGATGTGTAGAAGCAGGCAGAGTTTGGCAGAGTGGCTGGCTTCAGCAGCAGGCAGGGCTTTCCATCACTTGCACCTCACTTTCTGCAGTCCAAATATCAATGGTACATTTCAGGAGTATCCAGCAAGTTCAGAACTGAGCCCCAATCTCAGCACTGCAATAATTTACTAGAAACTGGTACTAGAACATTCACCAAACTTTGAATTCTTCAGGTCTTTATGTTTTTCATTGCCTAGGGCTCATTTTATAGTTATTGCTTGGCCTTTTCCTCAAAACCATAACTTTCCAAAACAGAACAAGTTTTTTGCAATTCCTTAAAGAATTTGTAGAGGAATTCTAGATTCCCTTATCTTTCCACTGTGAGTCTCTCCAGACATGGTTTTACTAAGCCATAAAATTAGGACCAAATAGTAATGGCCTGTCAGACACCAGCTGGGAGAAGCAGGAGGTGTGTGTGAGCTCTTGCACTGCTGTTCACCACCCAAAAGCCATGCACTGCCTTTGCTCACCGCACAGGGTGCAACAGAACTGGGACATCTGGAAAAACCCAGACAAGCAAAAAGGGAATGCTTTTTGCATTGTGGCGAAGCAACTCTATGAACATATTCACTGACTGTCCTCTGTTCTGGGCAGGCATCTCCTGTTTTCACATCTGAACTTGTGCTCTAGTCTTTCACCCGAAACTACACTCAGTGGTTAGCGCCATGTTTATATTTACATCTCTGTGCCATAAGCCCTAAAGGACTATAAAATTACAAGAAATATTTGCCACACCATTGACAGCAGTAACTGAGTGAAGAATTGCCAAATGGGAAATCCAAATTTGCAAACTCAGTACTCTGGGCTGTGTGCCAAGTCTGTCTGGGTGCTGCGGAGGTGACACATTCAGTCTTCTCACAGGGATGCCAATGTGCCAACTGTATCCCTGGCAGAGCATCTTCTGACAAACTTATGGAAAAGAGCTGCTACCAAGTCCAGAGGGACATGCAAGCTGCTTTCTGAGCTTCCTTGGCAGCAACTCCATTTCCAAGTTGTGACTGTACTTTCTCGTATTTACAAGACCAGTTGTTTGTGATATGCTGTGGTCTCTGGTAGGATTTTGAAAAGTGCAAAAATGACAGAAGGATGTTGGTTTCCAAGTATAAACTAGTAAAATCCAGAGTAATTTTATTTCTCCAAGAAAAAATAATAATAATAATAGAGATACTCATTTACTGCAGCCCAGATATTATATCTTGCCACCCATGTGGGAGAATCCAAATCCATTTGTTAGCTGCCAAATGAAAAACATGATCCTTAGAATATGTCAGTTGTGGGGCTGATCTGTAAAGCTTCCTCTTTTCAAATTGTGCTTCTAACCCATTGTCTCACAGCTAAACTTCTTCTCTGTCTGTCAGTAATTTTTCAAAATGAAAGGAAAAAATTGAAAAATCCTCCAATCTTCCACGGTGCTGCATGACCTATAACTTGCAAAAATCCATTAGAAGAAAGCCTTTTAGTAACCAAATTGTGTCATTTGCAACTGCACAGCAGCCAGGAAGAGCACCATAAATTACAATTCTGTCACTACAAGGGACAATGGGAAGTGTGGGCAGGCTGTTGCTATAAAGGATGAAAACTAGGAGAGTGATGGAATTTAATTTGAATGGGGTTTTTTGCCTAATTTACTTCATATAATAGCAAAATTGGTACTTACAGGTTAGTGGTTTTTTGACTGTATATGGAAGACTTAGTAAGAATATATAACACTGTTTATCTTTAAGGTGTAGCAGAATAAAAACACCGATTTCAAGCCTTTTGAATGTTTTATCTCCTTTATGTATGAAGGGGAAAAGCATGTAAATTTGCTTAGCGTTTTTAGTTAATTTTTTTTTCATACCATTTAAAAATTTGTCTACTTTTGAAGCTTGAGCAAAGAATGATGCCTGGGAAACTGGTGAAATAATGTCACCCTGAGGTAAATGGAGCAAAGGCTGTCACTCAGATGCTGTGGGTTTATGTGATTACTCTTTCTTTTTAACAAGCAGTTGATTATTTGGAGAAAGGTTGTCTTGTTAAAATTCTTAACATGCTTTTTTTTCCCTAAAATCTAAAACTAATGGCTTGTATTCCTGAGTACTTTAGATTATCAATAGATTTTGCAGGGAACCTAGAGCCAGCATTTTTAAGGATATTTCTGAGAAGGGAAAATGAAAAACAAAACAGACAAAACGCCAACAATTCTCAGGTGTCTTTACAGTTCTTCTTGTAACTTTCAAATCCTGTTATACACATATCATAAAGACATTATAGAAAGAAGTCTAATTTTAAAAACTACAGGCTACTTAAGTATCTGTAAAATTATCTCAGAAATGCATGTTTCCGCTTTGTATTCCCACCAATCTGCACTGGGGCAGTGAAGCTAGTGAGCTGAGCAATTGCTACTAGAAAAATCAAATATATAAGAAGAAATGCAGTTAACACAATATTTCACATATGTTAATGCTTACAGTTCCATCAGTGTCAGCTTTATTTTCTGTTTGATATACACCAAAGCTGGCACACAGTTTTAACTGATGAGGTAATGTCATTTTTAATTTAAGGAGCCTTAAGCTGTCCACTTTAACTAGTGATATCATCTTTGCAGCTGTCTCACAGGACTTCATGTAAACATAAGTAATGTGCCCTGGATGGTTTGGAGCAGAGTTGTTAAAAATGACATTGGTCATCATGAAGACATTTTTTTTCCTTTGATCTCTTTAAAAATGCCAGACACACTTTATTGTCCTGTCATTTTTAGCTCTTCCTTGTATATTAATATGCTTGGAACATTTCAGTGAGTGTAACAGTAGAATATAAAGGTCTAAACAAATTAATGGCAACATTTTAATGTCATTCATAGAAAGATAATGAAAAGTAAATGAGATTGTCTGGCTAAGAGCAACTTGTTAAATGAAAGGGCAGTGTGGCTGAGACACAGAGACGCAGGGGCAGGGAAAAGCCTTTTGCTGCTGTCTGAAAGAGTCACAGGACACAACCCAAGCTCCAAATGCCACCACCTTCTAGGAGAAGATTTAACTGATTCTACAGATTGGATCTGATCCTCCTTCCTGTCTGGGGTCAAGTGCAATCATCTGCTAATAAAACTTAAGAACAGACCTGTCTCTGCACCTGCAGCTTCTCCATCCCATGACTTTTATTGTATTTGTACTCCCTGGGCTGGTTCAGCACCACCAGCCTGCTGGACTTGCACTCCTCAAGTTTGATGCAAATAATCACAGAGGTTTTAGGCCAGTCTGTCTAGTAATCACATGCTGTACAAATATGAATGTTATAACATGCACTTCTTGATTCAAATGCCTAAGCAAAGGTGATTTGTATTGAAACTATTTTTGTGTGAGAAAAACCAAGTGCTGTGACTTGACTTGTGGATTTTGTGATGTGCTCCAACCTATTTGTCCAGATGATAAGGAAAATAACAGATTTTTCTACCACTGATCTGCAACATGATGGAGTTTTGAACAAAATCTAATATTTAGGGATTTATTTATTATTCTGTGGACATATGTTTGGAGGACAGCATATGGAAATCAAAGTATTGTTCATAAAGAGCTACAGCCAAAAAGACATTTTTGAATTCATAACGGAACTTCACAGTTTGAAAAGAATGCTATGCATTATGTATTGATAACAACGCTACACAGACAAAGGAACACAATTTAATAATACAGAATTGTGCTCGTGAGATTTCCTTTTTTTTTTTTTTTTTGTTAATTGGTTACTTTAGCTGACATTGTCTGCAAGCATAATGGACACCATTCTTCCTAATAGTTCCATGTTGCCAGATGATGTCTACAACATAATGTAGTCCATTTCAATTATTTCATTTTGCTTACATCTTTCAGCATAATGCATTTTCCAAGCAAGCTAGCATTTTTCTTGATTATCTATGTTGTGTTATGGTTTCTAAATTAATTAGGCCTCCTTCTTTCCTGGAAGTTAAAAGTTTCCTCCTTCCATTTATCTACCAGGTATGATTATGTTGAAGTGATTGATGGAGACAATGCTGAAGGACGCCTATGGGGAAAGTACTGTGGAAAAATTGCTCCCCCTCCTTTAGTGTCTTCAGGACCATATCTTTTTATTAAATTTGTTTCCGACTATGAGACACATGGAGCAGGATTTTCTATCCGTTATGAAGTTTTCAAAAGAGGTAAGAAACAATTCATTGTTACATGGTTCACAACCTGTGATTTTAACTTGCATCAGAAAGTTCACCATAATTCTTTGGAATGGGGAAAACGCATGAAAATGCTTGAAAGAGAAAATCTTATTACCCTAGTCATTCCAAGGTGGGGTGTGTATTCAGTGGGTGTAAATCATCTTGAATCCAGTGGGTCAGCTGCGTCTGAGGGTTGACTCCTCTGTGTGAAATATGGTAGTTTTCATCAGCTGTTTGTTTCAACCATCTTAAAACCATTAGCTTTATTGCTTTCCTTTTTTAAAAAAAATAATAATTACTGTATGATTTACAATGTTACTGCCTCACCAGCAACAGCCTTCTGAGTCCCTGGGTTATTTTGGTTAGTGTTTTGCTCCTCACTCCCAAGAGACGGCAGTGGGCTCAGAAAGGACCAGAATACACATGGGCAGCAGATGAGGTTGCTGCTGCTTTCACAAATCATGTTTGGGAGGTAAAGGAGAGAAGCAGCTCATACTGTTCACAGGCATGACCTGCTGGGTGCCAGGAGTTAGTGCCAGCGAGCACAATTAGCTTTAAGGGGCATAAAGAAAGCCCAGAGAAACAGAGAGTGCAAGATTAACCAGACATAGAGACACTCTCTCTTTAATAACACTCTTCTCAAGTCAATAGCTAGAAGGGCTGTAAGGTCATTTTTTTGGCATCTTCCCTATAGCAGGATGGAGATTAATCACTCATATATTCCATTCCTAGGGAATACAGGACCAAAACTCATGATATATAAGAAAACAATAACATTCATTTTATAGGGAAAAAAAATTACTTCAACATCAAAGTTTAGGGTCATATTCAAAAAAGCAGCTCAAAATTTCAAATTTCCAATGCACTCCACTCCCAGCCAGTGCCCCATTTTCAGAACGAGTCCAAGTCCCTTTTATGCACCTAAACCAGAGCCAGATTTTCAGCTGTGTTCAGCACACACTCTTGATGGCAGCTGTACTGTTAATGAGGAGAAGAACAGTAGTGAAGTCTCTTTTCTATTGCTATTGCTGCTTTGCACAGTGCTAATTGGGGCCACAGACCTCTTGCTCACCATCTTTCCTGTCTGTAAATCCACTCTTGACTCCCAGAAATTCTTTTGCTGACCTTCAGGGTCACATTTTTTTAAAGAATTCAGCATCCCAAATGACACCAAGGTTTCTTGAAAAAATATCTCTATTTATTTTGATGTCCTTAGGAGGCTAAACTCTTGAAAATGTGTTCTGACGTTTCTCAGTGCTTATATATGCAGTACCATCTTTCATAAAGAACAAGGCTGAAACACAAGAAGAAGTGAAAGAATGATCTGTGAAACAATCTATTTTAGTAACTGAATGTTTTCAAGAAAAAAAGGTTTTATTTATTTCCTAACACTGTAGTGACAACTCAGAACCCTGACAGGAACATTGTGTTTATTTCCTTGTGTGGTCATTTACATGTCTCAAAGATACACATTTACCATGTTAAAATGGCATTATGAATGTGATTATACACATATGGAAGTCAGGAAGCTCAAAATTATGGCTCCCAGAGCAACTTTAACTCCAATTCATTCCACATAAACTGTATATTAAGGCAGGACAGTTATCACCATGCACAGTGTTAGGAAATGGCATGTGTACACAAAGGATACAAGTTATCATTGCTGTGGGAACACAGCCCTATTTAACTTCTGAATAAATGCATATACGCTATTCCAGTTTTGCATTTTAATATCTGTGCCAAATAAAGCTGTTCAGCCTTTTGCATAGGTGAAGCTCAGCTGCTCACACCAGACAAGTATGTTTGGTTTAGCATATTCACAACTTAACTCATCATTTCCCAGGTATGGGAAGAATGATCCCAAGCCCAATGTCCTGAGCTGAAGGCTGAACTTCATTCCAGCACACATATTTTTTTCCATTACTCTTTACTTCTCATTCAGCTCCATAGCCAGAGAAACACTGAGGAAGTTGTAGTCAGGACTCAAACGTGAAACACATTTTGCCCAACACTTAGCCCACATGAAATGTTTATCATTTTGGCTTGGGCAGACGTCCTATTTTGGGGTGGATGAGTGACGTATTCACTAGAAAAGGATCTACACAGTTCACATTCAACGTTCCTAACTTTAGTCAACTAAATTTATGGTGTAAACTGAAAGAAAAGGAAGTGTCAACCAAGGCAAATGATTTTTTGGCTTAGTGACACCCACAGATAGCAGATTAAATTATCCCAAATGTCATCTCTTTCTTTGCTCTCTCTGTTACCCCCCTCTCTGTCTTTCCTTCAGTTCATATCTCTTCCTTTTTTCCATACACATGTACACATATAGTTTCTCCACCTCAGAAGTATCTATTTTGGTATCTCCACTGGAACCTTTTCTGCCATTTTTCCATGCCCATTGCCCCATGGAGTTCCTCCTAGCCTCAGTAGTGATATCATTCCTGCAGCTGCTTCACAGTGTCACTAAAGGGTCAAACTCTGGGGAGGGCATATCAGTGAGACAGCTCCTCTGAAAACAGTTTCTGTTTCTTGCACCAGATTGACTGGAACATGTTTAAAATAAAGCAACCTGGCATCAAGATACCATGTGTGAGTGTAAGGAGCCTGACGACTGCGCGCTCTCGGAGCCAGGATCTGGCTGTATTTAATAAAGCAATAATGATCCTGGCTTACATTTTATATTGCATCTTTTATTGGATTCCAAGAGGAGTACAGAGCACTTTATACTATGAATGGCACAGCAAAGCTATTTTATCCTGGAACAGCAGCTACTGGTGGGAGTGAGGAGCAACAACCAGAATATAACTCTCCCCTACATGACAAGGAGACAAGGGAATGACAGGGAGAGAAAAGGAATATTCGACTAATGTGTAAGGGGGTGATTTAATTATAGGCAAAATGTAATTTCCCAAATTGGAATGGGTCAGGTTACATGAGCATTGATATCCACATCTTCCAAAACATGTCATGAAGTGTTCTGAATATTGATGTGATTGTTCAAGAATTTCCTCTCAGTGTCTCTTGAAGGGCAGGAATACCTGAACTGAGTAAATTCATTCAGACCTCTCTCTTACGTGCTGAATTTAGCTGGGAGGTGGCCAGATATGTGGGGGGTAATATGTTTGGCACATTCACAATGAAAACATTTTCTATAGTGAAATAAGAGTATTCATATATGCAACAAGGCAGACTGTTTTCGTTCAGTGATCTGTGTTAGACACTGGAAATCCTCTAAGGCTCCTGACTATGGTCTCTAAGGATGCTGGGCATCGTCATCCAGATTGAGGCCTCACACACATCATCCTCCAGCACAGACCTGCCCGTTGCAACCAAACTCTGCTCTCTGTGTCCTTTCTCTCCTGCATGTCTGAAGACCTTCATTCGAGTGCTCCTACTCAACTCCCCAGGCCAGCTGTTGTCCACCCAACTGCCCCAAGTGCTGTAAATCACTTTATTAAATTTGGAGTGTCAAAAGGCAAAGGAGGGTACCTATGCTGACCTTGTGGGAAGACGTGTGGGTAGTGCCTCAGCTGACTTCTGAGCACACCTGCAGGTGTGGGATCCACAGAGAGGACTCCTGAGGGACCTAAATAAAGGAGAGATGAGATCTGTCAACAAGAGAGGAATTCCAGTTTGTCCATGTATTCACAAAGGCAAATCTAGTGGCCTGGCCTTTTATGCCCTTACATCTTTACTGCCACTTCCCTGCTCCACCAAGAGCGCTGTTTGGAGCATCCCATTATGCCATGGTGGGAACATCGGGGAAAGCTGGTGTGTCAACATTGACATTAGGTGACGTCTAGCAACACTGCCTGTAATCACACAGTTTATCATGCCCACACCAACAGCAACGTTTTACTGGTGCACCTGTGTCAACACCACTCAGAATGAGTCACTCACCCTCAGTACATGTACGAATTACCTTTCACATTTAGTTTGTCAAGGAGGCATAGGTCACATCTGGCAGAGTTACTGAGTCAGTGCTCCAGGAATCTGAAACCACTACTCCCTCTACTGAATTCACTCACCCGCTTTTGTAAAAAAATTCTATTTCACCAATAAAAGCCTGTCAGCCATAAGATTTAAAGATTTGAGCTTGAAGGGGCTATAATTATTTCTCTAGGGCTCTGTCGAGATTTCTGCAGCTTACACTTTCATTGTTCCCACATGACTTTGTATTTGTCATAATTTTTTCTAGAGCTGGTACAAGTTTTCATATTGTTCCATACAAATTGAAAATTGAAGATCAGACAGTATATGCGAATTGGGCTTTAAGTGACTGACTATCAATAATAGGAACAAGCTGGCTGAATGATTAATGCACCGATTAAAATGAGGTGTTTCATTGAAAAGCCACCTTTGCTGCTGGAGAGACAATACAACCTAATTTGTTTTCCAGCTAACTGCTTTGCTTAGTAGCACAGTGTTAACCCATTTGATTTTTCTCCTTCTCCTACAGGACCTGAATGTTCCAGAAACTTTACTTCATCAAGTGGAGTGATAAAGTCCCCTGGTTTCCCTGAAAAATATCCCAACAGCCTTGAATGCACTTATATTATCTTTGCACCAAAGATGTCAGAGATTATACTGGAATTCGAAAGCTTTGAGCTAGAACCTGATTCAAATACTCCAGGGGGAGCATTCTGTCGCTATGACCGATTGGAAATCTGGGATGGATTCCCCGAAGGTAAGAGAAAAATGGACTGTAATATGCATAACCATTACTATGTAGTGGCCTGCAGAAGGCATATTCCCATTTTTCAAATTGTCATGCTAGAGAGATCCTTGCTTGATTTATGTGAAGTGAGTTGAATTAAAAAGAAATTGAGAAAACGCTCTGTAAATTCATTCAGTAAAGCATATCACAGTGTGAATGATTTTTTCTTTAATGAAATATGTTCAGTTTTGAACAGTTGGCTTAGCAGAAACTTCTGTGTTCAGTGGTAATATGTGATGAACCTCCTACACTAAAATAAATTAAATGTGAAGCTTTATAATGATTCCCCAAATTTTCACAGCTAACACATGTATAGTCCAGACATTTCCAACAAATTGCAGAAACTGGACTTCAGGTACTGACCCTCTGACACGCAGAGGAACTCTGTTACAGAGCAGCTGTCAAAGCAGAGAATTTCTTTGTCAGAGAAAATGTGGTGTCCATGCAGTTGAAATCATGGTGACTAAACAATTACCCAGGTCAGTAAACTGTCACTGAGTTATTCATTCAGGTGGCTTCAGTGACTGGGCACTGCAGGGTTCCTCCATTAGAGTGCTCTCTCTTCCAGCAGTGTAAGCAAATCCAAAGGTTTTATCTTAATTTGTAAATTTATAATATTTGATTAGGTGGCCACATGTGTCGGGGTGGGTGTGTTGGGGACCCTTCTGGAACGTCTCTGCCATCTCAATAATTTTCCACTTAGTTGTTGACCACACTTGACCTTAAGCACATTCACTAAATGCATAGCTAGATATTAGCTAAGCCTATAGAGCCAGAGAGCCCTCATTTCACCTTCTGCCCAACCCTGCATCCCTGTTTTACACTGAGTCTGACAGATTAAATAGCTGCATGATTTCTCTATGTTTTTCATGTACAGTCTTGGCAAGATTCAAATCTCCCCTAGGCAGGGCAGCCATGTACCAGCTCTCCAAAGACCCAGAGCCAAAGGCTGCAGCTCCGCCTAAAAGGGGTGTTCAAGCTGAATGTCCAACCTTTAGGGTGCCCAAATGCCTCCATGAGCTGGGGAAACAGCTATGTAAAGCTGATTATTTTTGATGCCTTTTTCACTGTTTCTATGTATGGCATAAGCTCATAAAGAGAAGCATCTTGAAGCTGTCCTTTTTTTTCTTAATTTTTGGTTTGTAGCAAATTTCAGTGACTGAAGATTTGTTGTTTGTGTTGGGCACTAATTGCAACTATTTCAGTTTTCCACTCATGTGATAACCCATATTAATAAATTTTTTGTTTGTTTTATGAACAGCAGTGACATTTTCTGCAAACTGCTAATCCTACATTAATATTTGATTTAAATGAAAATATATAACTTAAGGAATATATTTTAATAACATATTTAAATTTGCCTGTTTTCCTAGATAAATCCCTGATGTAATTTTGCCTACAGCTTTATTGATGCTGCAGTAAATATATGTCTTTTAACAAAGATTTGCACTTTTTTTGTTTTTATTTTATGCTTAATAAGTTTATCATAGCTCTTTTCAATCCACTTCAACAAAGAGTGGAGAAAGACCCATAACAGTAGCTAAAATACTATTTAGTATTTAATGCTTCAATTAGGAAAACAGTATTTTAACAGTACAATAATGATGTCTGGAACATTTAATAATAGGTTTATTTGTATATAGGCCAAATTTATCTTGTAGAGCTTGCATTCAAACTGATACTTGAAAAGATGATCCAGTAAATCAATTTATGTGTAATATAACCAAAACAAAATGCATTATTGTCAGTGTAGAGAGTTTGTGAGACGGTTTGTGGAAGGCTGATAATGCCTGTTGGTAATTGGCCTTCAGTATGGCTTAGCCACTTTCTTGAACCAGGAAATCACTGTTTGAAACCCTCTACACTCAAAATGATCCTGAAATCCACTAAGGGTACTTGCATGTTGGCTTGTAAATATTGAACAGAATTTGCAGGCTGGAAAAATGTTTTCTTAGGTAAAAACTGTTGGAGGTTGCAGCAGTTGTAGGAAAATGTTTGGGGTATCATTTCACTGTAGGACAATCAGCAGTCAGTCAGTCCTGTTTAACTTAACACTACAAAGAGAGATGGAATGGGATTGCTTTTCTAAAAATGCATCACAGGATGAATACCTAGGAGGGAGAACTATTTAAACTGAAGTGCAAAGCTGGCACAGGACACCATTGGTACAACCTGGCCATAAACTGAAGATGGAAAATGTCTCATATATATATACTGGAGACTATACATAGAGAGAGTATCTGAGGGGGAAAAGAAATCTAATTTGCATCCACATGGAAGTGGTAAATTTCTACACAGTGGTAAATTAGAAAGTATGGTTCCCTTTGATAAACGGAGACTCACCCAGGGTAAGTCTTCGAGCATTGCCTTTGTCCATTTGCCTTTAGTCTGAGAAAAAATATTCTACACTCTTAACTGAAACAGGGACATTGTTGTGTGCCCTTCTAATCTGCTGGCATACACCCTTCCACAGTTTAAACACACACCAATTTTCACTTCTGCAAGAAATTCTTACGCATGGTTTGGAGGACAGTGGAAGCCAGGGATCACTCCTTACAGGCAGGTTGGTCATGGCCAGACAGTTTCAGAGGGAAGAGCCCCAGGGGTGAACTGTGTCACACTGTTGGGCTGGTCCCAGGAGGAGTCCCTGGGTACAGACTGCGGGTCCAGAGGGTGTCCCCTGGCCTGCTCTATTTACTGATATCCATAGAAAAGGAAGTTATTTTGCTTTGTTTCAATGCATTGCTGCTCATGTGCCCAGCTGTGTTAAAGCTGCTCTTGCACTGATACAAATATGACAGAAGGATTTTTTAAATATGTAGAAAATATATATATCCTTCAGTTTACATCCCCTTCTCCACAGCAGCACAGCTGTGGTTTCCTGGGATGATGGCAGTATTTTAATACGAGAAAGAGAACCATTTTTTGGGAAATAGTTGTGGTCTCAACCAGAGCAGAATTAGATGGAGCGCCCCTTGAACATGCATCTCTGGAAAACAGGTGCCAGCATTTGAGCCAGGCACAGCAAGTCCCTCTTGTGTCAGCAGGGAATAGCATCCCACTTAAACCTACCTCAACATCTACTTTAGGGCACAGATAATGGACCTCTGGAATTTCTTCTCATTGACTGGGAAGAAATTCATAGCTGGGAGCTATGAATCCCTAAGTATGATAAAAACTTTAGATGCCTAAGTTAGAGCAGATGAAACCCAACATAAGTGGAAAATGTTTTCACTTTAGTATTTGATCAGCTACAGTCACTAGAGATCAGCAGGAAATAAATTTGCTGTTTTATACAGTTGTGATTATTTTTTCCTTCCCCTAAAAAAAAGGCAAAAAATAAAGAAGAGAAATGTTCTTTTAAACAAATTTTCACAATGGTGTTTAAAAGGATGTGTCAAAGTCAGTAAGCTTCCATTTACATTTTCCTTCTACGTAATTTCCATTTCATTGATGGAAAACAATTTTCTGTTAGAGAATTTGACAGCAACTGTAACAGTCATTCAAAAAGATGTTAATCCTGAAATGCTCTGTCACAATCATGGAGTCCTCAGCCTACCTGGCTGTCCTTTTAGTGGATTGAAGCTGGCAAGTGCTGAGTATTTGCTACTTGATTCGTGCTTATCTTTGAAGCATGTGAACAGTCAGATTAAATTCAAAAGGAATTCAGCAAGGACACTTACAGGACTGAAGTTAAACAGTGGTGTAAGTGTTTTGCTGTTTCAAGAGGGGAATGGTAGGCATTCAGGAATGCCTCAAACCTGGCATTTCATGAAAAAATCCCTGTTAAAGAATGTCTGAGAACTACAGGTGAATGTTGCAAATATTGTACAGAAAAGGGACCATGGTTTCAAAGAGGTAACAGGTGGATTTAGAGCAGGAGAGTGAGTAGATCTTAGAATAAAAATATATGATTTTGCATTAATAAACTAGATACCAAAAATATCTTTGCCCAAGGCACAGATATATCAGCCTCCACTGAGAACACTCCATTGATGACTCTGAAGAAAAATAGCCCACTCAAAATGAAGACTAGCTTTAGTGATGAATTGCACATATTCATCATGCAGCTCTCTTTGAAGTGCTATAGGCTGTCTACTTGGGCTCAAACTTAATTTAAAGGAGTTTACATATGGTTTGAGAACCACAGCCTAAGCATTGCTGCTTCAGTCAATACCACAAGAGCTCCACTGAATTACAGAGCAAAGCAGAATGCTTTGCTGCAGTCATTAACATCAGTGCAAATGAAGGTTGCTATTAATCTGTGTTTCTCCTGTTGTGGTTGCTTCCTACACTCTTGTGAGAAGCTCTAAAGATAAAAGAGCATACACAGGCTCAGTGTAGTTGACTGTTGGAATGTGAGGATGGAATTAATTATTCAGTTGTTTCTTCTTTAGGGTACTAAATTGTACACATATATTTGGTCAATAAAAATCATAGTGATGTGAAAATACTGTCCACAACATACCTGCATACTTATAAAAAACAACTTTAAAATTAAATACATGGCTAGTTAACATAACATTTGCTCTAATATTTTAGAAGTCTGATATACCTTGCTTGTGGGTTGTTTGGGTTTGTTTTGGTTTGTTGGTTTTTTTGGGTGGGGGGGGGTTCTTATCTCGAAAGCTAACATTTCAAGTAGATGGGTAAAAGTGTATTTCAGTAAGTCTCAGGATTTCCTCATATTAATATTGTTCAAAAGGGCAAACAGTAGTAATTTCTGCCCTCAGATCAGTAACCCTTCAAAAATACTTACTAAGAATAATCAAGGATTTATTCAAGCTGTAGAATTAGATTCTGCATTTTGGGAGATGCATAATATTATTGAGAAATAAAATAGGTTTCTCAGTTGTGCGTCCATGTTTTTAACCAGAAAGTTACTCTGTTTTCCACTATATAATACTATGCCAGTGGAAAGAGGAGCCAGGGTCTCAGAAATTGCTAAGGAATGGGTAGTCAGATGAGGTAGCTGGCTCACTGAAATGCCTTTGTTCTGCAGGTAGTGTAGAAGTATCCTTGAGTAAGGACATATCCCAGTGATTCACATTTGGAGTAGCCTTTCCTGGGGGATGTTGACACAGCAACATGATGGTCTACAGTTAGAGGCTGGCCTGATGACTTTTCAGCACCTTCTGCCTTAAAATTCCCATTTGGAACTCTACACAGTCTATTATGAAATTCCATCTTGTTTCCTAAGGAATTATCAGGAAGATGGCAAAAAAAGCCTACAGTGGCACAGTCTTCCTAAACAGACAGCAGTCTCACCCCCTGAATGACTGCTCAGATGGGTTTCCTGCACATCATTTATTTGATGTGGTGGCACACAAAATATTTCATAATTTATTGTCATTCAAAAGTTTTCAAGACTTGAACAGAAAAAATAGAAGGGGGAACTTTATGTTAGCTATTTACGGGAGAAGGAGAATCTCTGTTTCATCCAGTTGTGCTCAGATCAATATCATATTAGCTCAGCAGGCTGAGGTTTACATGTTGCACAAAAAAATTCAATACCTCTTTGTGTCATATTCTGCGCATTTTTGGCTCTTGCACCCACACAGCTAGCAAAGGGAATAGTACTGTGATGGCAGGGCCAATCTGTTGGAGACTCAAATGCATAATCACTAAATATCTCTTAAAAATTATAAACTAGTGAGTCATGGGCAATCTTAAAGCCTGTCTGCTTTAAACAAAGTTCTCTTCTGTGTGTCGTTTCAAAGAGGCTTCCCTGCAGGAAATGGGAGGAGGGAGGCTCAGAGTGCCATAACATGGTAGCCTTATCCTCCTTATTTTCTTGCAGTTCAGACCACCATCAGCAATCATCTTGAAAGCCATTCTGGGAAAGAGCAGGATCAGAGCTGTTTGCACATACAAAATGCAAAAGAAAGCAAAAACAAATACAAAACAAAAAACCTGCAGCAACTGGAATGTGGTGGCATTATTTTGTGTTTTTTTAAAGCCACTTATGGTAACAGTCTAAAACAAATTTTTCTCTCTAAAAAATAAAACCATGAAGCTTTAATAATTTCTAGATGAGGAAGAATTCAACTCATATCCTCTATAGGATGTTTCATTCTATCAATGCTGCATTGAACAACCTTGGTGGGAAAAGTCTGAATTGGCAGGTATTTCAAATGCCATGGGATTGCCAAGGCAACTGAAGACTAACTGTGGCCAGAATATGGATAGAAAAGCACATTCTGGCAGCAAGAGCTGTAACATCTGAGCTCCCTCTTTCTGGCAATGCTAGGGCCTTACAGAAATGTGTAGCTTACACAATAAAGTTATTCCAAGCTGGAACTGTTTTACTTGTTGGAAAATGCCAATAAATGACTAGAAAATTATGTTAGCTGTAGATTTTATTTGAACTGTGAATAATTAGGATATCTAAACATTTTATATTTTAAACTGAAAGTATAATGGACTTCCTAGAGAAATGACAAGGTGTTAATTTAAGCCTGGAAAGCCAGTGGTGAAAGCATTAGAATAATGCCACGTGATTATTTTCATGATTGTCTCCATGGGTGGGTTTTAGCATTATCTTTTCTTATTGTTTGTAAGCACAGATGTACCACCATTCCACAGCCTAGGGACCTATCTGTAGGGAATGCTCAAGTGCTAGAAGGCCACATATGTTGGTTGTGAATTGAGTAGCTTAATTAAGGAAAAAGATTATCTCGCTGCACAGGAAATACTGAATAAATATCAGAATTCGGTTTATACAGTATTAACATTAAGAGAGATCATGTAACTGTGTATGTGTGTGTATTCTGTGACATGGAGATATACATAAGAAATCCTTGCTCTTTTAAAGGATTAAGATTTCACTTCTAAATGCTTTTACAATATTCTTTATTATTGACCATATGGGCAAGTGAGCTACGAGGGACTGAAAGCCTGGAAAAAGGGGGATGAAGAGTCATTGGTCATAGTCGCAGTATGAGTCAAAAATGTTTTTCAAAGTTTGAGGTGAAATTAACAACTCATCTGCAGTATAGAGCATAAACCTGGAAGGCACTGTTTGAGCTCCTCACAGGATCTTGTGTACTGGGTTGGCAAATAAGGCCATTCAGTTGCTCTTGTCATAAACTGGTGCTTCAATCACACTTCGGAAAATACTTGTGGTGCTTTGCATTGTAATTTTGTGCCCTCTCTGCACACTTTGAAGGAAACTTTTTAAAATCCTGGTTCAGTACATTTTCAGAGGTTCATGGAGTGCTATCTGGAGCACTTTAGAAGTACAATTGCAAGGGTAGGACAAACAATTTATTTTCCATCACTAAGTTATTGATGGCATTGTTATTTTGAACTGTCACAGGGGTTCACCATTTCCTGCTGAGGGACTATCTTTGGGAGGATATTGTAGTGGCATCTATTGTTATAGCAGCACTGGTAGTTTACTATTGTATCCTGTTTCTTTGCAGTTGGCCCACACATCGGGCGTTATTGTGGGCAAAACAACCCAGGACGTGTCCGGTCTTCAACAGGGATTCTTTCAATGGTATTTTACACCGACAGTGCCATAGCCAAGGAGGGCTTCTCAGCAAACTACAGCGTGTCACAAAGCAGTGTCTCAGAAGGTCAGTATTTATCTATCCCGCAGAGCTTCTTGAAAATACTCTCTGTTATGTCTTCTTGCACACCAGGTGTTGCCTGAAGCCTAAAGAAACCTTAAATAAATAAGATGGTGGAGAAGGATTGGTTCTGTTTTCCTTCTTTTCTATTTTTTTTTTAACAACAGCTGCCCTTTGAAAAGAGATGAAAAAGCAAAATTCTCCGTACAGTTTTATTCCACTCTATTGCCAGGAAGTTGGGATAATTGTTGTGAAAAACGGTGCTGACCAAAGAAATGCAGGAATGGAGAGCAATTGAACACTTGCATTAAAACAATGAAACATGAACAATGAATGCACTATCCAAAGCCTTCTTTTATTACATGGAATAAGCTTTGATGATCGATTTCTTGAATAAAAAGACCCTTTTAATATATGTGCTCTTGTTAAACCATTTCATAAGCTATCTAAGCTTTGTTCTCTGTCTCGTGGTTTTTTCTCAGTTGACTCATTTTCATGCTTACCCTTCGGACAGAGAATGAAACTAAGTGAGGGAAACAGGAAAATAACCGGCTGTGTTGCACCATGTCCTTGCAGATTTCATTGCTTTGCTCAATGATAAAACACAAACATTAAATCAAACTCCCTCCCCTTTCTGTGTCTTACTGAGTTTCAAGCAGATTCACAGAGATTTGATGTACTTGTTTAATCAAAGAAGGGACAAAAGAAAAATGAGTAAATTGAAAATTTAACTTTAAGTCCCCATCTCTTCTCCACTCCCTGCCTTTTTAACTGCTTTCTTACACATGCAGAGCCAGACAGGGGAAATGGAGGACACACAGCCTCTGTGGATGGGAAGTATTGTACCTTCAGCTAGTTTGGTTTGTCCTTATATTTGGCTTCTCCTGTCCCTTCATAACTAGCACAAGCAACTTGTGTCCCCATGTCCACCTCCTCCATGGTCGCCCTCCCCTGGCTGTACGTGCACCATCACACTGAAATCAGAATTAATAATATCTGCCATGCTGAGATGCCTTCAGCTCATAAACACAGGACAACAGAACAGAAGTTAGTGTGTATGAAAACCCATTTGGATGACAAGGGGAAGCATTTTATATGCTGCAGACTTAGAGAAGTAAATTCTCTCATTTAATTTCAGCCACCTTTACTCTTTTTGTTGTCTGGTCACCTCCGGAGGACAGCCCTTATCTCAGACACATGAGATGTCCCCAGGAGGTACTTGTCCCTCTCAGACTACAGGGAAAGCCAGCATGTCTAGATCAAAACTAGCCACTTTTTAGGTATTTTGATATTATGTACACATATTATGTTTTGCATTCTTTGTAGTGGCTTACGGCTCTCCTTCAGATTTCAAATAGAAGCTCCTGTCCTTTGAGCCTTACCCTAATGTAGTTCAGCTTTTGTACTTCACCAAGTGCCTAATACATTGAAACAGCATGGAACTGGGGGACAGGATCCTATTCCACAGGAAATGCAGCTAGTGTGATTCAGTTATGGGTAGCCCAAAAAACAATTCCTATAAAATACCCTGATAGCATTTCTGAATATAAATTTTTTGATCCCTCATAAAAGATTTAAGCATTTTTTTCACAATACTTTAATTTTCCTTGAAAACTCAAAACTTTCTTTATTTAAAGCTCATTTTTCCAACTCAAGGTTGTTGAAATCTTCAGCTCAGCACCCAGCCCCCTGTTAGAGAAACATCAGCTCCAGAGAGGGCGCAGTAAAAATGAGCATATATCCAACATATATCCAACATATATCCAACTCCATTTCACACATTTATTTTAGCTCAGATTCTAATAAAGGAATGAAATATACTTCTATAGTGTGAAGTCCTTGAACAGAAGCACATGGGGTTTTCCCTCCTGCCCTTGTGCTGGGGTTGGTAAGCAGACGTGAAGGCCCAGGAGCACCTGAGTGAGAGGATCTGTCTGAAGCTATTGGCGTCTCTTGCCTTAGTGGGGGTTGGAGTCTCCTTTTTTGAAGACTGAGAGAAGAATTGAGTCACTCTGCCCTATTAACTTTTGAATTCACTATAGTGATTAGGAAGTCAATTGATTCTAAATAAGCTAGGTAATTTTTTTGTCAACAAAAAGAGGTTGAATGGAGATGGTCATTTGCAATACACTGCATTACAGAAGAGGTGGTAATTTCCTTAGGTCAATAATCTTCTGTCTTGAATTCAAATTCTGTTGATTTATTCCATTCCAGTGTCCAGGATCTAAAGAGAATGGCTAAAATTTTAATAATATTTTTAAGCATTTTATATTTTTTGTACTGAAGTAAATAGTTTTAAAATCAAATTATTTCATAAAGTCACCTAATTTGTCTTTTCTAGGTTTGTGCATAATTTTGAAGTGAGAATATATTTCTCTATATTATGAATCCACAGGAGTGTCTGTTCTAGCCTAGGATAGACACTTCTATTTTCTTATACTGAAATGGCTACAATACTGGGCTAAAAATATTTGTATAGCATTATTATTGCAGGAATTGCCATGGCAACACGAATGACAGTATTAAGAATGACACCATAAGCCCAACACTGCCTCACTTAAAGTTGCTAAAGTATTCAAAGTCACATAAAAATAAATTTTTAGATATTCATATTCAAAGCAGGGAAATGTTCTTATTATTCAAAGTCTAAATCAAAAACCTGACCATAATAATGATGGTAATTTATTTTTCTTCAGATTTCCAGTGCATGGAACCATTGGGTATGGAGTCAGGAGAAATTCACTCTGATCAAATCACTGTCTCCTCCCAGTACAGCGCTATCTGGTCTTCAGAAAGGTCCCGGCTAAATTACCCTGAGAATGGATGGACCCCAGGGGAAGATTCTATCAGAGAGTGGATACAGGTAAAGAGATAACATTTTAAAGATATTATTAATAATACTCTGTGGAGTTTATTGAACGTGGAGAATGCAAAAGAAAGGGAAAAAAATAACACAGTAAAGTACTTCTACATAATTTAAGAATTGCTGCAAGTGAATAGCTCATATTCCCTGTTAGACAGACAAAAAAAGATTGACTCCCAAAGGCATAGAAAAAGAAAAGGTCAGGAAGATTACTTCTTCTACTTCCCACATCTATTGTTTTTGCAGTCTTCTGGGCACAAATAACAGAGATTTTGGTTTAGTGGAAAAGTCAATATTAGTTTAACGTGCACTTAAAGTGGAATGTCCCAGTAAGCTGAGTATGTGCTATGTCTCTAGCTGATTACAGTTAAGCATTAGTACAATGTGGTGTTTTCATGCACTCAGATTTCACCTCAGAAGACCTACGTCCCTTCTAGAATGTGCTGCTCACAGAGTGAGTTCAATGGTGTCTGTCTGGTGGCTATTCTTCCACATCCTTAAACACAGCATTCATTACCAAGATGGGCTGCCTCAGCTTTGCTCTGTTAACACAGGAGAAATCCTGCAAACATTTGTTACCATGAAGAGGCTCCTTGAGTTCAGTCAGTCTCTTTGGGCTGGTGGTTTGTTATATATTATCAGGTCAATAACTGAATGGTGCATAACTCGTGAACAGGTCAGATTATTCATATCAATTACTTTATTTAAAAAAAAAAACTATACTAGCAGGCAGGTATTAATATCATTATATGAAAAAAACCACCGATTTTCCTCAATTTTAAGTTGACTTACACTACTTAGCTGATACCTAGATTCTATTTCTGTTGGCAAAAGCTAAGATAAATGCTTAAGCATATTATACCTCTATTACCAATATTGAAAACTTGTTCATAGATTTGAATCATTCCTCCTACTTCTGTTATTTTCTATAGGAAATTACTAACTGACATATAAAAACAATGCCTTATTAGCCTTTCATACAAATGTTCACACTGGTGTTTCCTGTGAGGTTTAATATCTGCAAGAAAGCTCAAAAACATGTTGAGTAGTAGTTAGTAAAGGGAAAAAAGAGGGGGAAACCTTTCATTTCTGATCCCTGGCACACAACGGGACTCTCAGGTGTCCTGCTTAGGGGCCCCTGTGCATCCTGAGCTCTTGGCAATCCTGCACAATGGACTTAATCAGACTTCAGAGTGGCAAAAAAAAATGTGTTGATCCTTTTTCATTATTTAGGAATAAACATTACAATCTCCTCAGACTTATCTAAGTGCAAAGCTTGTTATTAATCATTGCCACTTGCAATCCGTGGAATGCACATGGAAAAAGGATGGAATGCATCAGAATGGAATTCCATGTGTTTCATCTGGTTGGAATGAAATGAAGCCACTTTTGCTTCATTTCCCTCTTTTCTGCTGTCACTTGCACATTTATGACCAGATAATCAAAACAAGAGAGTTAGTCAAATCTCATTCATGTGTTCTGTGTGCTTATTAACTTTATTAAGTTATAATAACTACATACCTATATATCACCTACATATATATATCTTAATCCTTTTACTTAGAACTAGATCCTTCTGAGGAAAAGTTTCAAAGGACTTCTTTTAACCATAAACTTCTTTAATAACAGAATTCAAACTACTCCAGATTTTATGCTTAAAACAGCTCGGGGTACCTCAGGCCCCTTTGCACATGAATTTCTCAGTCTCCTTTGCCTCCTGCCATAAACCAGGGTGCTCAGGGGCTGAAGCAGACACTGAGCATGATTTTTAGCAGCTTCTAGTAGCTGCCTCCAGCTACCACATCAGCCCAGAAGCTGGTGGTTTTTTGCATGCTGTGCTGCTCGTGCCATGGCTCTCATCACCCAGCTCCTGGTCTGGAAGAAGCAGCACAAACCATTTCCCTGAGCAGTCCATTGGTGGCTCCTTTGCTGCTCAGGGACCACGTGGAGGGATGAGCATCCCTAAAGCAGACTCCTCACAGAGCAGTTAGGCTGTAGCTGTGTCCTGTTGACTGAGCCTACAAATTTTTGCTTGAAGATGCATTGCATTGAGTAGAGATGCTTTACACATGCTGCAGAAGAACTGCTGAGTAGTTTCTATCACTCAGCCTGTGTAGCAGAAGGACCTGAGCTAGTTCGGAGATCGAATATATCCTCCCCTTTCAAAAGGTGCAATACCTTAACTCATCTTTGGCTCTAATAATTCTTATGCTTATTTTATTGTGGTATAATTCTATACTAACGTTGATAATTCAACCTTCCAACTGTGTTCTAAATGTTTCCTGTTAATTGACAATCTTGAGGTGGCTGCTAAGGGCTTCAGACCATCAGAAACCTCAATAAGAGGGTCCTTGTGCATATGAGTCTCCATCTTCTACAAAGTCTTGATGCCACTGGCAGTAAGTGCACGTTTTGAATTTGTGTCTGGATAACATATTGAAGTCCTGTGTTTCCTCTGTAAAAATATCCCTGGGAACAGATGTTCATCTCCATAAGAGCTTACAGACAAACAAGCAAGGACATGAAACTGATAAAGTACTCTGAAATTACCCATAGAAAAAAATAGTAATATTTTATAAAAAGGAGGAAGGCACTTGTATGTGAAGGACTGAGGTCACTTTGTTCTGCTTTGTTGTGCATGTTATTGTAAACTAGTCATTTATGTGAAGTATTTGCTTTTGTGCAGTGCAGCATAAATGGATTTTTGCTGCACAGTGCAAGAACTCTAGAAGATATTCAACAGCAAAAAAAAAGGTTGAAGGATACAACAATGCTGAACTTAGACTTTCAAAGTGAAAAATTCTGCCTATATGCCCTTGTCTGAGAGACAGAAGTTTTGTGTATATCAGTTAATCATTAATTTTTTCATAATTGTGGGTTTCTGTACCTGCACAAACACTGCAGCTGGTTAAATAGTGATATCTGCCTTTGAGCTACTAATGTGCATATGCAACTAGGACATAAATATGAGCCATGTACTGTCATACATGGGCAGAACAGCTTGAAAATTCAGCTCCAAATACTAATTTCCTCAGTGTGACGGGGTTTTTTGTATAGGGGAAATATTATAGATCTCCTTTCCCTTCCTTTCACCTCTCCCTTCAAGGTTAATGTTTTTGTTAAAACAACAGAAACAAAAAACCTGGTTTAGTATCAGCCAAAGGAGATTGGTATCTATAGAGGACGTCTAGAGGGCATGAAATATTATTGTCTCCTTTGAGCTGTTGAAGTCTTTTGGACCACTTTGACAAAAATAATTAGGAAAATGGTATTGGCTGGTTATTAGTAATGGATTTGTGTGAGTTCCATCTGTGGACCTGAAACCCATTCTTTTGTAGAATAACTCAATTGCTCCTTTATGGCTGACAGGTATGAACTCCTGAGTCCATCTGAGTGCCACCTGCTTATAGGGCTCTGTTGAGTGAAAGTTGCCTTTCCCTTCCTTTCCTTAGTTGATTGAAAGTAAATGTCAAAGCTTAGATTCAAAATAATCATAGTACAGTCACACTATAAGTCTGCAAGTACTTTCTCCATTTTATTTTTACCCTCAAACACACTTTGAAAATTGCTCAGCTAACATGAACTTTGGAGTGATTCCTTAATCAGAAACAGAGTCACTCTAGATTGAATTTCTTCTTTAAAAACACATTAATAAGTCTGTGAATTTTCCAGCATGAATGGAATAAAGATATGCATGAGGGAACAAAGGCTGCCAAAAATATGCGTGAAGGTAGTTTATTGTTATATGGGATGTTATTAGCATCTCAACCTTAAGCTCAGCCTACTTGTTTATTGCATTTATGTTTCACACACTTGACTGCCCTTCTGTTTGAAACAGGATAATTTAAAATAAAAAATAAAAACAGCTCTTTAATTTAATCAAGAGCAGGGAACTGCCATTGCAATGTAAGTCATTGTCCCTCATTAACGTATCCTTTAACAGGAAAAATAGTATCGTGTTTCCATTTCTGTAATCTGAACAACAAACATGTTAATAGGTATCAATTACCAGCCAGTTTCAGTACTTAGAACCAGTAAGAAGGCCCATGCAAGGGTTTCACATCTGGTTTTAGTGAAATTGTTCCTGTCTGTGGTATTTAAAATTTAAAGAACTCCTGTTATTGTGCAATTGGGAATCCTAGGGGAGTACAATGTTAATGAAATCCATAATGCGCAAGGATTTTATGATTGCATTTTCAAGGCATTCCTTCAAAAGGGACAACTGATGCCTGCCATGGCAGCAGTAATTGTGTTTTTACAGAGTAGATTTAATGTTCACATTTAAGAAAGCAGTTACATTTACACTCATCTGAAAAAATAACATGCAAAATCTTTATTCTTAGGGGTCTTTCTGCATCTTACATCCCAGGCCTGTGAGAAGGAGCCAGGGGCCATTGTGCATGGCCAGACCTTGTGGCTCAGGGATGCCCCAATGGGTTGTGGGCAGCAGCCCCAGGGCTGGGCAGGAGCAGGGGAGCCCCAGAGGAGCCTCCACAGGGAGAGGTGGCATCAGCTAAAGACACTTGAAACCCTCGTGTGTGGTTTTGAGGGGAGACTGATTGCCTATTAACTGGGTCACTGGGAACCTCTGCGGCCATCAATCCTCATCATGGGCTGGGTTTTCAAGCCCACAAAGAGCAACACCTTCTGGGTGCTTTTACTGCAGGATCTGTATGTTTTCTATCAAAATGTTTCTTCTAATGCATATAACACAAATCTTTGCACTCCCACCAAGCTGGATTGCAGATTCTGGGTGGCACAACTTTTCTCTCATGCTGTAACAGTGAGTGAGACATCCAGCTTGCCCAAAGTGAGTTTGTTAATAACAAGAGATGTTCAGTTCACATTATGTCTGGGGTAGGACCATTCCATAAATCCAGCTTTAAGAATCCTAGCATCAGATCAAAACTTTGCAGCCATAAACCAAAAAGCCCTACTCTGGTATAAACACTCTCTACCAGTTCAAATTTGTTCAAAAAGGTTAACAGGGGGTTAACATAAGTAGACCTTATGCTCTGGATTGAGCATTATCTGCCATTCTTCAGCTGTCATAGTGCCATACACTAAGATGAACTCCTTATTGCGTGTTCTGGCTAATATGACATAAATGGCTAATCCAGCCCAAATTTATGTTGCTGGGTTTTTGAGCAGGACACGGACCTGGTACCACATGTAAACCTCCAGACTCAGGGGCTGGCACAAGGGAGCACAGGCTTGGTCTGCTCCCTGTGGCGTCTGCCTGCCAGTCTCTATCTCACTGGCACCATCCCTTTGCACCTACAACCCCTGCAGTAATTCGAGACCTCTAGACCAGTCAGCCCTAGAAATGTCAGCTGAGCTGCTGCAAAATTCTCCCTCTGCAGCATTCAGGAGTCTGGAGAAAGGCCAGAGAGGTAATAATAGATCTCCTCAAAAAACAACCTGGGAGATCCCCCTCGCCTTCACTGATTAAAATTTCAGTTGTTTATTTAACACTAACTCTGCTGTGCAAGGAAAATATACTCCCATTGATTTAAAGCATTTCTCTGTATACACTACTTCACCAGAATTGAGAGGGAACTCTGAAATGGAATTTGCCTTCCACATTTGTCTTCATTTCTCTACTTTTTAAGCTGCATTCTTCATTATTTGTTCCTTTGTAAGAGAAACCCAGGAGCATACATCACTGATGTGAACTGGTATATAGATTAATACAGATTTATTCCCATATCACTTCTGAAAATAATTGCAGTTCATCATTTGGTGTCTCGACCTTTCATCTGTGTCATAGCTGATTTCCTTATCAGGTATTCACTTAAAAACTAAGTCAGTATTTATATTTGCTGCTGCACAGCACATCTGTTTCATTAACAGGTTTATTCTTACATCAGGCAGCTGCTTACGCTGACTTTACCCAGTAAGCTTATCTAAATTTTTCACGTGAAAACTCAAGGAAGTGCTAGTCAACAATGCCTGTTACTTTTATTATTATTTCTGTTCTTTTGGAGTTTGATACAGAAGTGAAGTGCAGCATAGCACTGCACAGAATAACATGAAAACTGGGAAATCTCAGCCTCCCAGTTCTCCTGGCCTTTGAAGGACTGCCTGAGAGCTGGAGTTCAAGGCTTTGTGGTGGGGCTTGCCCATCATTAGGGAGCACACTGACATGAAAGCACAAAAAGCTGTCAGTCCTTTGTCTTCTCTACCACTTTAGATTACAAGTCATGTATTTGGTTCGTGTCATTTTACAGTTCATAACTGTACTCCAGAAATCACAAAAAGCAGAGTTGGCTTTGTGTGGAAAAGTGTTACAGTTATCTTAGTGGTCTTAACATGCTTTGCACATGGGCAAAGAATGACAAAAGAATATTCCTTTCTGGAAATCACAGCCAGCACAGACTGTGACACAGCGCAGAACCGGGGTTAATTGACCCAGCAGGATACATTCATACCTTTATTTACTGTGACATGGGAATAAATGGTAGAGTTTCACAAAGGCAAGTACTGAAATTAGACTAGAGGGAGAGGGAGAAATAAAAGGGCCCTACAAAGTATGAAGGTTTTTTGATTATTCAAAGTGCTTTAAGAGCTATTTTAGCACCAGAAAGTTCCCAGCCATAGATTTATCACTCTGGGGAGGCTGAAGAGATGCTCAGAGAACTGTGCAAAACCATTGGCAGCCTTATTGCTCCAGAAGTGCAGGTGCAAAATGCAGTTTAGAAGAAAATCCTCTCTACCTCCCTCTGACATGTTTCAGCATCAGCCCTAATACAGAGGGGAGTCCTGTGCGGCTTCAAGCAATCCTGCATGTAGCATATGGAGGAGCAGCAGAAGCAGAGCCCCTCCAAGCTTCCACTGCCAGCCTAATCATTATAACAGTTTCGTTTTTTCAGGGGATCCATTATGCAGAGATCTGAGTAGTTTGTGTGTAGCTCTGTAATTACCTATGCATGCACTTCCCAGTCCAGCCCTACAGCCCCTCAATGGCTGCAAGACAGATGGCCCTTTAGAGCTGAGATAGCGAATTAAAAATGTGTCCACCAAAGGCACTGATTCAGCAACTACTAAAATAATTTTGTAAACTTATCTCGTTTTCACTAGTTGTTTCCAGGAGGCAAAGAAATTAAAATCTTTAAATCAAAACTAAAACTGGTTTTTAACTAACCACCACAGGTTTGTTTCATTCTGGTCTTTGGTTTTTTGGTTTTTTTAATCACATCTTATTCTTCTTTATTTCACAAAAATCAGAGCCACTTTCAAAACCCTGTACAAAGTGGTTCTTCTCTCTCATTTGTTTTTGTTTTTATTTTTTCCATTCACCAGGTTCACATGTTTGGCTTGACTCAAAACACTTGTTACAGTTTGCTGGGTTTCAAGCTGCCATCACACCAAGAAATCAGTTGTTTGTGCCATTCTGCTGGATAGGGGAGCTCTCTCCCACATGGCTTGCAGACCCTGTGGGGCTGAGGCAGCCTTGCCCACCCAGTACCAAGCAACGCATCTTAAGCAACAACACAGCCAAGACTTTCTGCAGATGTGAAGGAAGGTGTCTCAGAGGGAGATTTTTCTGAGTCTGGCAAAAATAAATTAATCTACAAGACTAGTCAGGTGTCAGACTGCGGGTGAGGTAAAGCTCAGGGCTAGAAGTTAAGTGGCTACGGGCAGTGGCCAGAAACAGAGCCTTGGGTAGGAGCACACAGCTGAGCTGTGTTATAATAAGCAGAGTTATTACTGAGCTAAAGGTCTTTGTTCTCACGGGGCCACCCTGGGCTGGAGATGAGAGGTGTGCTGCTGAGTGCTTTGCAGAGACGATTATGCATTTTTATTCACTCTTTCCACACCTGCACAGTAGTATGAAGCTGTAGAGTTCATGAGTCCTATGGGCCCGTCCCCATCCCAGCATCCATGCTCCAGATTTTCTGTTGCTGAGCTCTTTTTTACCTCCGCTGTCCTTGTGTCATCTTGCTTTTCTGTCCCAGTTCAATTCTGTTTTGCCTGTTAGGTGACATTTTCACAGCAGTAGCAAAATAGGTACGGAGGAAAGATAAATGAGTTTTCTTCCAAGTGGTAAATTCCTGCCCTTCAGAAAGCAATTTGTCTTCTTTCCCCCCTCCTCCCCCCCCCCCCCAAAAAAATAGGAAACACTTCATTTCATTTTGTCTTTAACTCTAATGTTTTCATTTAAGGTTTCAAAAAAAGTCTTTAAAAAGACATCAGAATAACCTCCAAAGCTAACCAGTAAATAAAAGCTGCTAGCAGAGAAAATAAGGTTGACCAAATATTAAATTGAGATTTGGTTCCTCTGTTTTCAGGCACAACTGGCTTCTCATCAGGGAAGTTCTGTTTACGCATAACTTCACCAACCAGCTGTACCTGTGTAGTCTGGTCCTTCCCTTCATTGCAGCATTCTGTGTTAAACACTTCAGGCCAAACTCATTTCTGGTGTTGATCCTCTTGAAGCTGATGAAAGGATCCTTCTGTCCTATCACATATAAAACCAGGGTGTGTTTTAACTGGTGATATTTAGGTTATAGATTATTGTATTAAAGTGTCTTTCATCCATAACAGACACAGGGGCAGGTTCTTCCAATGCAAATACTATTAACTTCAGGCTATGGACTGAAGGGTTAATACAGCACAGAATAATTTTTAAATTTCTTATCAGGCCTTAAAAATTAGCAGTCCATAGGAGGGTTCCCCCCTTTCATGATATGCTTAACTAAGAAAATACATCCTGTGTTTATTTTTAAAAGCCACAGCACTTAAAAATCAATAGCTTTTCTCTTTACATAACTGCAGATAGAGTAACTTTTAGATAGGTAGAGTGAGGGTACACAAACCAGGCACCATTATCTGGCCAAAGAAACCCTGGAAATCAAATCCTCATGCCTGAATTTTGAGCATGCTTTACTGAGGGAAGGACAGAGCTGGGGGCAGCCAGTCTCCCTGGTTTGCTTTAGCACTTGGGACGAGTTGTCTTGGTAGTCAGTGACCTGTGCTGTCCTTTCTGCCCCACTTCCTCCTCCAGCACAGGACAAGAGCACCACTCTCAGCAGCGAGTCTTCCCAGTCTCAGTCTCAGAAGTTATTTCATCTACAAGTGTTCATTTCCTCAGGGCTGTTAAGGAATATACCAGAAAAAGGGAAATGATCTTTGCATGTGCAATCTGTCTCTCATTTTTCACCATACATTTACAGCACCCTCACCACACTGTCTAACTGTCGCTACCTGACATTTTCCTAGAAGGTAGCAGAAACTCATATTTTAAAAAAGCAGTGACTGCTTGGTGACCCAGCAGTAAATTAAAATCATCATATACAATGTGTATGAAATAGAAAATCGAGTTTTGGTGCAACAAAACTGACAGTTCCATTTAACAGAGAATAAATGAATGCAGACTCCTGTGGATGAATGACTGATTTAAAGAGACTGTGCCGATTTTCCAAGATGAGAAAGCTGATCAAAAGAAAATACGTGTATTTCTATGTGATACAGGTTATGCACCTATTCCAGTGAAATTAGGCTTAAAAGGTATTATATCAGAGACATTGGCACTTTTTTGTCATTTCACTGTGATTTTTTACAGAAATCCAAAGCCTGAACTCTCAAAAATATCTGAGTGTAGTAAATTCCAGTTATTTCAGTGGAACTGATGCTGAACACAGTGATTGCACAGACAGATCTATCTATGCCATCAAGGTGTGCTGTCTGAGGCAGGAGAGGTTTAATTTTGCACAGTGTATCATCCCTTGCTTAGCAGCTTCCTACCATTAGCATAGGTATGCTGTGAAACAGGAAAGAGAAGTTATTACTGTGTGTTTACACATGAAGTATTGAACTTATATTCAAAATACCACAGTTATAAATCCATCCCTTCTGCCTGTACCCCCTGAATTTGACAGGACAGCAGCTGGCAAATAAAACCAGAATAACTTAATAAGCAAAATTCAGTTTTTTCCACCCAAAGTCTGGCTATTCGCATGTGGAGAAGTCTGAGAGAGAAGCTTTGGATTACTTGTTTCCCATTTGTGCATTAGTCTCTCAGTACACTTAGGGGAAAGAAAGTCCTATAATTACGTCCTTCTCTCAGAAAAGAGTGGTTCTGCAAGTATTGCTATAGAGTTTCCCTTTTCTATAGTTTCTAACACAGGCTGGGGAAGGTCACATTCAAACTGCACTAAATAGTTGTCTTCATTCCAGATCAGAGGATTAAGCTCAGGTTTAAAATTAAATGTAAATTACAAATAAGTATTCAGAAAACGTTAATTAAAAGTATTACGTTCCTGACTCATTTATTGCTCAGCAAGGGTTCCTAAGTATCTTAGCTGGAGAAAGGGGCCATTCACTTTCCTCCTTTTTTTGACCAAGTCATTGTACATGTCTTAGGTTATCCATTTGCAAGTTAATGTAGTGCCGAAGCAAAGGTTTTCATTTTAAAGAAGTAATATTTCACAGCAAGATATGTTCTTGCAAGATGTAAAACAATCTTTTTCTAAAGCACTGGGAGTTAATCAACCTTTCTCTCCATTGCTACAGAGAGGATTTGAATGGCATAAGATGCTGATTGCTTAGATCCCAGAGTCTATAGAAAACCCAATACGATTACATTTTCCTCCCTTTGTTATCAGAGTTTATTGTATCTCGGTGTTCAGGTTTTAAATAGTGTTCAAGTAAGAAAAATAAATTAGGAAAAAGGTATTTTCTGAGTCTTCTGAATAAGGATGGGGGTGCATCAAAGCCCCACATGAATGTGTGAGATGGAGCTTGCAGATGAATGGCAGGGGGATGGCTCCCTGTCCCTGCGTGTGCCCTGGGTGCGTTTCAGCCACACAGGGAGCCCAGCCCGGGGAGCAGTGCCCTGCCCTTGCCTGTGGCAGGCCCCTGCCAGCACTCACACCCCCAGTGTCACACAGAGCTCCTGTGGCCATGGCAGAGCCACTCCTGGCCCCCTCACAGCATTTCTCCTTCAAATTTCATCTTGATAGTTTCCATACTGGAGTGATTTGCTTTGCTGAATTCTGGAAATGTCTCCAGTTAAAATGCTAGTGTATTAACCTGCTGTACTGAGTCTCTTTTGTTTCTCTTTACCAGAGTGCTGCTTGCCAATTTTTATGACTACAGCAGATTTTACTATTCAAACAGAACCAGATGGAACACCAGTTCAAAGAACATGTCAGAATTAAATATTTCTTTTTTAATTAGTTGCTTCTGATTTATGCAAAAAAAAAAAATTAACATAAGAGTGGGAGAATGTGCCATGAATCCAGATGCAACACAGCCCACACAAGCATTATCTTTTCTCTGTCAGAGACATAGAAGCTTTTTCTTTTATTCTTTTCTTGTCTTTTCTTTTTTCCTTTATGTTTCTGGATTTCATTTTTCTTATGCTTTCTGCATCTTTTCCTTCTTGAATCAGCCTCATAGTGATGACTGAGGTTCTATTATGTTTATCAGTCATACTTTTTCATCATTATCCTAAGTTTTCTCTCATAGAAACTGGCTGATCTGCTTCTGAGAAGAGTTACTGTACTCAGTACAGTGACTCTAGCACCATTAGCTCAACTTGATAGCATCTTTTGACTCAATCCTTTGTTTTCAGATGGGGGAATCTTTACACTTATGTTTTTTTTCTTCTGCAGAAAGGGATTTGAAGAGAAGGTGTAGATTGGGAAGAACATATATTTCAACTGCTAAAGAAAGGTTAATTTCTCTTTTGCTGCCAAGAATTCCTGTTTCTTTGGCTTAAATGTTTGCTCATCTCTTCTTCCGTGCTTCCCCATTTTTGCCAAGTCACAGAAGCATCAGTTTAGTAAAACAAGCTGACTGGGGACAGTTGTTAGGCAGACTACAAGCTGAGCATGTGATTAGCAGCTTTCCCTTTTGGGGCTTTCAGGATGTTGCTGTCAAGGTCAATGAGAAAGACTTCAATGACTCAGGAGAGATCTTAATAAGAGCAATATTTTCTCCCCACTTTCTTTATGGACCTGCCACAAGTATCACTGAGAATTTTACACAAAGATTTGATGTAGTTTACAGACTTAACTATTTTCACTTAAATCCAGGATGAATATTTACAACCTTTCATTAATCAAGGGGTTGTGTTCTTGCAATGACTACTCACTTCAAGACTGAAGACTTTTGGAAGTAATTTTCTGACCAAATTAATTAGACTATTTTCAGAATTTCTGCTGGAGCCTGTCCCATTTCTACTTAACATTACAATCTAAGAAATGAAAGAATTAAGTCTTAGTTTTATATGCCTCATGACAAAGCATGATTGGCCAAACCAACAGCAGTGTTAAGAAAATAGATCAACTCTTGCTTAATTAAATATTTGACAGAACAGTGAAGCGTCACAACAGTTAATCTGACTCAGAGCACTGTATGCTATCTAGGGAAATGACACGGTTCTCTAAAAATATTTGCTTTGGTAAGTTGTGTCAAGTGATGGATTGTACAGCTTTTCAAGCCGCAAGAGATGCCCACAACAAAAAGCTTCCTGCTGTTAATCAAACTGCAGCACTCAGTACTTTATTTTCTCAGGCTGTTGAACAGACCTACAGTAGGAGTGTTAAAAGCTGGCAAAACTGCTCCCTTGCTACAGCTCCCTCAATGACTATATTTTATTTAACAAGGCAGATTTTCATTCTGAAGATTAGGTCTTCCATACTGCAGCCTAGTTATGTATGACGACAGGAAGCAGCAATATTAATTTCAAACCATGGATGTTGTGTGTGGTTCTTTACCCAGCAGTTTGCTCAGATTTGCTACAAGATGCATTGTGCAGATCTAAATGTTATTTTTTTTCCTTCTCCTTAACTGGTCTCAAATAAAATGCATGTGCTACCCCTTGCATATCTTTGTCTTAAAAATGTGTCATCCACCTGCATTTTTTTTTGAGACAGTAAGACAGCAAAAAGAATATTTCTCCTGGATGCTGGGAGATATTGCAGAATAAATAGAGGAAGTAATTCATATGTAGAAATAGCTAGTGCCTTGCAATATGCTTATGTGGGAAATAAATTGATTTTCAAAATAGGAGCAACTGATGCTTTTTTACATGAACTCTTCTGGAAAAAAAAAAATACACACTCTAGTTGCTCCTCATTTTTTGTAAGTTAGGGGCCCAGTCCCATAGGCAAGTCTGATCCCACTTTCAAATAAAGATGGTCACATTGCAGTACAAGCAACTATCAAAGTCTGTGGTTTTGGATGCCCTTAGGCATCATTTTCAAGAGAGATATGCTTCTTAATCTGGATGAAAGTGAAAATTTGAAAAAAAAAAGAACTTGAAACATACTGCTGTTAGTCAAAGCTGAAACTTTGGTCATGGAAATGAAATGTGAAGATTTCAGGTTTGAAGACAGCTGCCTATCTCAGATCACAGCCATAAGGCTTGCAATAACTTACAAAATCGCTTGCATTTTCTAAAATAAATACCAGATGTTTGTTTATCATATGTGCAGAATGTTAAATGTCAAATAATTGCAGGGAAATGCATTTGATGTTCATCTTCAAAAGTACCGTATTTCAACACCATATCTCCTCACAGTCATTCTAACATGAAACACAAGTGCTTGTAACAAAAAGGACAAGAAGGCCAAAAAAAAAGCTAGTTATTAAAGACTTACATTACAATCATAGCTGGAGTAGCCTGCATCTGAGAAAAATGGGTTACCTTTGGCTGTGTTAGCACTTGGAGACTTCTTTGGAGAGGACATACTGTATTGACTGGAACTTACACAGAGAGATGGACTCTATAGACATAAGCCTTCAAGATGCAAAAGAATTCCTTTCTCGTGACACAGCTGTTTCAGAGCCACTGCTCTCTGCGCTGATTCCTCTGGAAAAAGTAGAAAAGAACTGTGTCTTATCACAGCTACACTTTGCTACCTTCCAGTTTTTACTAGCAATTGATGTGGTTGAACTTCAATTCTGAACAGTCCCAGTGACGTTTAGAATCTGTGTATTATGGAAACTTTTTGCATTTTGTAGAAAGCAAAGTTTCAAAAAACATTGGAATAAAAACAAAATGCATCACAAAATGATTAATGAGGGGGAGCTTAACAGCCCATTAAAATGTGTCATGCAGTTTCCAAGCTGGTCTTCTACATAATTCATTTCTATCACCTTACTTAGAGAAGATTGCTACATTTAGAGCTTAATTTGCAAACATACTTAGGCACCACAGAGGGGTGCAGAGTGTTGCAATTCTGTTTGCATGGACCTGGAGAGGAGCAGTTCCCCTCTGGAGGCCATTGCAAAGAACTGTCAAAGTGAAGTAAATGCCTAAAGCCCTGCCTCTCTCTGGACCTTTTTACCGAAACAGAGTTGGTACTAAAAATTCCAAGAGACATTTCTTCTTCTCTGCTGCTTAATCTCACCTTCCTTGTTTGCACTGCTTCTGTCTCACAAAACATCATTTCTCCGATGGAGAAATGTTATTCTTCTTTCCTGTATCAGCTTGTAGAAAACAGCCCCTGGCATGCAGCAGGTCTGGGGTCACAGCTTGCTTTTGCAAGGGATTTAAAGCAGTGCTGAACAGCCAACCTGCCAGACTCCAGGCACTCCAGGATAGGACTGCGGTTGACATAGTTCCAGTTTGCAAGAGCACATAAAGATTTGCTGACCTGGAGAGAGAGCACCTATAACTGAAGAGATATTCTCCTGTAAAAGAGAGCCCTCCTTCCTCCAGTAATGTCGGTAATGGGGTTGCCTTTCCTCCCTTACTTATAGGCAATAAATTAGAAGGGCTCTTGGAGTCTCCCTCTGTCCCAGTGAGAGAGTTCTGTGAGGTTTTAGGCAGGTCTAAATCCATTATGTGTTTAGGACTTAATCCTGGGCAGTGAGATAGATGCTGTAGGATATTCAGTGCCCTGGAATTAAGAAGGTATATTGAATCCCAGAATTTGGACCAAGCAAAATTTAGGGGCCTGAAGTTTTCTGACAGGACAAACCTGAGGCCTGAAGGGTCAGTGGCTCGTAGCAATTGTTAGGTCAGGCATCAAATAAATAAACCTTTCCCTAAGCCACCAATGTTAAATTTTAACTTGGCTTCAAATACCTAGAACTCTTGTAGTAGGCCATTGCTTGACTTTATTCACAATGAAGTACTTACTGTATATTAAAAAGCCTCTACTAGAATAATTTCAAATCAGTTGGAATGGTACAGGCTTGGGACCCTAATCATTTCAAAACTGAAGAGCTGTTTCAAATTGTAAGAGAAGCAGATCATTTAAATAACTTAGCTCTGCGCTCCCTCAGACTTCCAGATTTTCAAGTGCACTTCAGCCTGGAAGTGAATGTGGTATTGGACATAACTCAGTGCAGCACACTTTACAATCAGCAGAGTACAGCTTGGAGAGCATTTGAAGTTAAGCTGAGATTGCTCAGAGCAATGATGCCCAGATTCCCCCATTAACTTTCAGATTGCAACAATCTAACATCTGAGACTCTCCAGTTACTTTAAATCACTTGATTGTTTTTGTGAGGTGGTGCTGGATTTTTTTTTTAAGACTGATTTTTTTTTAATCACACAAAAACAAAATGTTGCAGTATTTCACCCCTAAAGACAAGGGTTAAAATGTTACATATAGACTTTATGAGCCTTAAAAACTGGGGCAGGGGCTTCGCCCTGAAAGCCAGTTCTATCTGTCACACACAAGGCTGCTATTCTTGTGTTGGAGAACTCCAAAATGCCTTGCATATGACATGGGCATTGAGAGAGCAGACAAGACACTCTGTCCTCAATAGCACTTCCTTCAGCCTTTTGAGAGAGAATGCAGAGCATGTTGATTTAACTGCTCCACTGCCTTTGGATATATGACATACATCCAGGAAAAAGGATGCCTGCGGGACACAGGACACATATATTCTCCATCCTATGTACTTTGGAAATAATGAAAAAGCCTGGGACATTCATGGGGCCATTCACTTGAGAAGGGTTAATTCAACTTATAATTATCCTAATAAACTCTGGACAAATGAAGTTAGGGGAATAAATTACACTGATTAATATTTTGTGAATAGTGTCATTTTATATTGAAATTAAATTACCTGCTTTAGGAAAACAAAGAGAAAGAGGGTGAAGAATTTTATTTTAATTGGATTTTTGTTATGGCTGAAAAAAAGCTGTAAGGAAATGGCAGAGATTTCAAAGCTGTGGTCACCAACCTGACTGTGAGAATGTTTTGTGCCCAGTTTCAGCTATTTTACTGCTGGACTTGTAGACTGGGATAAGGGTTTCTTTTGCCAGAAGCACTGAGTAGCCAGCTACTTGGGTACCTGTATTCGTGCACCCCAAATATGCTCCCAAATATTCTGAGAGTTCTTTGTTGCCACATGGTGAACTAGATAAGGAAAAGACCTGGATGAAAAGTAAAAAACGGGGAGAGCAAGGTTAGCCTAAATCACTTGTCCATTTGTAATGGTCAGTGTGCTTCCATGAGAGAAGGAGAAGGTGAGAGTGAAGAAGAGAGATGACCTCTAACACACATTCATGTGCATTTCTCAAGCGAGTTCAAAATGATACTGTTTTCTAGTGATGGAAGTTCATGCCATTTGACAGTTGGAACAGAATTACTGCACTTGTGCTAATGCTTCTTTCTGTTTTCTTCAAATACGTAATTCAGTTCAAACAACTAATTTGCCTTTTTCCTGATAAAATCACTCAGGGGTTTGTAATAATCTTGTGACAACTAATATACATTGGGATTCTTTTCTTCTCTTCTATTTGCAAGTGATGATCTTCTGGATTTTAGTGGAATTCTTGTTACCATTCCCTAAGTGCACAACTTTGACATTATCCTAGTAAATTCCATCCCATTTCTACTGCTGCAGTCCTCAGGGTCACTCAGATCTCACTGCACGAGTCTCCTCTGTGTTGGCAACGCCTTGCAGCTTTGTGTCCTTAGAGAATTTCATTAGGGTCTGTGCAAATGCTTAATGAAAGTATTAAGTAAGGTTGTTCAGCAGACTGGTCCTTGAGGAACTTGTCTAGTAACTCCTCTGCAGTCTGGTGGTTCCCACTTGCACTGAGGGTGTCTCTGGTTCCTCCCTCACAGAGGAAAGAGAATTCTCTGGTGTGTGAATAACATTCCTGGCTAATTAGGCAAATTTTCCTGTCTTCTGTGATGACTGTTTGCAAAAGAGGAGATTATGTCTGTTTTATTGTCAACAATATTTTGCAGTTCACTTTATATAAAATCCTTATTATTTTTGTAAAACAGGGTGAGGTGGAGGGGGTGTGAGGTGGAGGGGGTGTGAGGTGGAGAGGGTGCTACTGCTGCAATGTTGTTATGCTCTGAACTGGTTGTCCTCACATTCCAAATTATTCTCTGCCACAGGTAGACCTGGGCCTTCTGCGCTTTGTTTCTGGAATTGGGACCCAAGGAGCCATCTCAAAAGAAACAAAGAAAGAATATTATCTGAAAACATATCGTGTAGATGTCAGCTCCAATGGAGAGGACTGGATTACACTAAAGGAGGGAAATAAGCCTGTTGTAAGTTTTCCTTTTTTATATCGCTGTTCAGCTGAGAAATCATCTGTTGAACTATTTAGTTGCTATCATCTGTTTAAAAGAAGAGGAATAAGGTTTAGTCAGGTTGATCAGCATTAACTACTTCCCAAATCCAAAAGCCAGCTTATGTCTCAGTAATAATGGACCAGAGAAATTTTTTATACAAAGCCTAGAGCAGCTGAAAATGGTGCAAGGTGCTGCCCTATCTATTGAACTCGCCATAATTTGAGTCATTTTTTATCTTTTTCCTGGAGTGTCTGACTGTTTCCCTGTTTCTCGAAGATTTTCTATATGACCTTGAGAAAAACATTATGCAGAACTTTTCAAAAAATGTGTCTGTTATCTGCAGTGAAGCTCTGGATATGCAATGTATCAGTGCCTCAGCTCCCTGTGCATGGCCATGCAGAACTGCTGGCAAGTAATTAGTGGTTTCCTAGACTTCCAAGTATCTCAGTGATGGAGGTCATGCAGACAGATGATTAGGCACATCTTTCCATCCTTATAGATTTTTATCACCTTTCCATTTATCAGCAGATTTGCTCTCTGTGACCTCCCAATGAAACAGCTTTAGATACTCATAAGGAAAATTGTCATTATCCACTACCATGAGCATAAAGCTCATTACTGAGAAGTCAGTTCTGCTCCAGCTCTCACATGAATAGCCCCAGTGAGGCTGTGCCTCCCTTCCCACCTCACTCAGGATGTGCCTGGGAGCAGCATCCCCAGAGGCTGCCAGGGGCTGATGCAACTGGAAAGGTTTTGTGGTACCTCCCTTCAAAGCAGTTTCTTTGTGATCCCTCTGTAAAGACACAGAAGAGCTGTGCAATATCAAAGTCTACCAATGTAACCCTATCTAGCTCTAAATATTTGGTTACTGGTTTGTCCCTGACTCATCTGTAAGTGCTGTGCCAAGTCCACTACATTTATCTAATCAATGTGGTAGCAGTGTTTAACAAACACATCTTGCTTTTTGGAAGCGCTTTGGAAAGCAATAAAAAATGAATACTGAAAGCTTCCCTTTGACAGGTATTATCCTGGTTTTACTGGAGTTCTGAAGGTCAAATGACACAATGTGGGCACTGTACAGTGATGTACATAAAGATACAATAACTGACTTGCGCAAAGTCACAAGAGGGGCCAGCACAGTGGCTGGTATGAGACACGGGGTTTCCTGGCTCTGGATTCTGTAATCTGAACAAATGCTTCTTTCAAAATCAGACCATGCCTGATTTTCATTACCAGCTTCAATTTGTAAACTCTCCAAGAGTGTATTTTACATGGGTTGCTCTTGCACATGCTGTCCTTAATTAGTGAGAACATTTCCTAAACCTATGTCACTTGTACAAAGGGTTCATTAAAAAAAAAAAGCAGGTTTCTAAAATGGCAGTATTTTGCTGTTAACCAGGACAAGAAAAAATTATGCACCAGTTTCCCTCCCAGATATTTTAATTCAAAGTTTGCAGCTGCATTTCTCAAGGCAGCCATACACTAGTGTTGCACTAACTACATACAGGAATCTGTGTACTTTTGAGAAAACGCTCATTTTCTCTGTCAGATGCAAACCTTGAGAAAACTACAGCAGGTCTTCACAGGGAAAAAAAAGTTGCTGGAAAGAAATACGGCTCCATTAAAAATCTCCTACTTGATATGAAATTCCTATCTTAAATTACTTGAGATGTAACTGAGCCTTATGAGTTGACAGCTGTGTGCTGTTGGGCTCCACTCCAAATTAGTGCAGTTTCTGTATGGAACAAACAGGAAAGCAGGACAGTGTGGGTAAGAAATGGGAGAATCTCCCATAAAAGGAGAGGGGTCTGTATCCATGGGAAACAACAGGAAATTGGTCCCCTCTACGTGAGAAAGAAGCAGGAAGCTGAATCACCTTCTTTGGACTGGAACATTGCAAGGTTTCAGCTGGGCTAGGAAGGAGTGTGTCTGCAGGATCCTCAACATGAAAGCACAGCACAATCACGTGCTTCTGGTGGAAGTCTCATTGTTCATCTAATTTGACTGCCAGCCTCGGGGGATGCAGGGAAAATCTTAGAGCTTGCTGTACAGATTTTAAATAGACTTCCATCTCAATTTGCAAGGAAAAAGAAATTCCGAGAACTTGTTGAAAAGGATTTGAAAACAGTAGGCTAACAAAGCAAGTTTTGCACAATACGTCTTGAAAAATCTTAAGCTCAAGGTCAGCAAAATAATATATGTTTTCCTCATAACTTCATATAGTATTTTTATGTGGTCTAATTGAAATCCAAACCTTTAATTTGAGCCTGAGATTCTGTAGCTTTCTGCATCATTCTACAAGCCTACAAGAAATAAAACTGCTCTAATGGGGCATTGGGGGATTCTTCCAGAACACAGAAGTCCTTGGTGACAAAGAGCAGTGTTTATCATCCCTGCATAAAGATCTGGGCATTAGGAGCACCTTTTTTAGTATCATTGAACACCTTACATCTTCATTTTTCCTCCCCGAGGAAAGCAAACCTGTCTGCAAAAACTGTGTTAGGAGATTAATGAAATGGTTTCCCATGCAAGTCTTTTGTCTCAGCCCCCACAACCATCCCTGTTAGACCTTATATCATAACTATCTGTAAAACACAGAACTGTAAACACCATTTAAGAGAAAGCCTAACAAATATATACTTTTTCTTTCCACATAAAGGTATTTCAAGGGAATAGCAATCCCACTGATGTTGTTTACAGACCTTTTGCCAAACCAGTTTTAACACGGTTTGTGCGAATTAGACCTGTGTCTTGGGAAAATGGAGTTTCACTGAGATTTGAAGTTTATGGCTGCAAGATAACAGGTAGGTCTTGGGAAGGATTATAAAATCAGGGGAATTTATTGTGCCTATGCTGTGGGATTTATTTTTATGAGTAAAATTCACGATCATGGTTTCCACTGTGAGCTGAATGTAGAAATGTTTTAAAAAAAAATAGAGCACCACAACCCAAACATCTAGTGTTATCTGAATATTTTTCTGACCTTATATTTTAATTGTATTTGCTTTTATTGCAATCACTTTGCAGCTTCATGCAAAACTGCTGAAATACACAGATATTTTGCAAATTCCCGTCTTGTTTTTCCCTTCTAACCCTCCAGTTCCTCTCTCTCATGTCTGCTATTCATAGGTAGTTCTCAGCAGGTTTCTCAAGGAACAAACATATATAACCAGGTTTAAAAGGATTGCAAGGTACAAACACTTAGATCTGAAGCCTGTGCAAGTAATGATGTTTGTAGTCAAGTTCCCAGTCATGATCAGTATTGTAATGTAATTCCTTTATATCACACAGTTACCTGTCAAAAATTTTTTAGAAATATCTTTTTTACAGTTTTAGGTTTTCTATAATTACATAGTGGAAGTGCCTTTATCTATAAAGTAAAAATACAACTTAGAGTTGAAAGAAAATGTTAATGATCTATTAGCCTTTACAAAGCTAATTTTTCTAGCACAATTTTAGCACTTAATACAGTTCAATGGCATTGATTTTTAATAATTCTATGGATATCTTTTTTTCTCTTAAGGCGTTTCTTTAGTCTTGAAAATGTTTCTAGGAACTGGTTTCTGTACAATAGGAAAATAAGATTGCTGATTTCTTTGTTAGAGAATTCCAAGTCATTCTATTAAATTTTTTCATATTAGATGTAGGTAATCAGAACTACTGTTACATTTTATATTAGAATTCTTCATTCCTTGTTATCAGGTACTTCTAATTTATTTTTATCTAGAATCAAAAAAGAAGCAACTATTTAGCTTCTGTGTCACCTGAAAAAGTCTGAAAGACAAAATAAATGCATTAGGAAAATCTCAAGTGCATCAATAACTTGCATTTTAGTGTATGAAGATTTCCATTCCTGATGTCACCAAAATTAAATAAACTGCAACCAGGTTTAGGCTCGTTTTGGAAGTTTTCTCTGAGGAAATATTCACAAATTCAGATAGCCCTGCACTTTTGCCTTAGCAAGAAGAATGGAAAACAAGAATAGAATAGGATTTTCTGAACCTTTTGGTTCCCACCAAGCCAAAAATACTTGTGGTATTTTGGTACTTCCTGCTAAAACTAGGATGTGCAAGTTTGAACAAATGAAAATTAAATACAAATCCAACAGATTATTTCGGACATGAGAAATAAATAAGTAATTAGATATGATAGTTTAATTGACTGACATGTCCTGTTTCTGTTTTGGCACTTGTTCAGAATAACTTTTTAATTTATTTGGATTTTTTTCTCTCTCTCTGCAGATTATCCTTGCTCTGGGATGCTGGGTATGGTGTCTGGCCTTATTCCTGACTCTCAGATTACTGCATCTACTCAAGTGGATCGAAACTGGATCCCAGAAAATGCTCGCCTCATAACGAGCCGTTCAGGGTGGGCACTGCCACCAACTACCCACCCATATACAAATGAATGGCTTCAAATAGACCTTGGTGAGGAAAAAATAGTGAGGGGAATAATTGTCCAAGGAGGCAAGCACCGAGAAAACAAAGTGTTCATGAAAAAGTTCAAAATTGGCTACAGCAACAATGGATCAGATTGGAAAATGATCATGGATGCTAGCAAGAAAAAGATAAAGGTAAGGGCAAAAACTCTGCACTAAAGAAAAGTTGTGTTAAAGAAAAAAGTTTGCATTACATTTTTCCACATCTCTGTCTGACTTTAGAAAAGGCACACAGCTGGGGTGAAGCCAAGTAGGAGGATTCCAAGTGCAGCAGCCCTGAAGGAATGCTCTGGGAGCTGTCCCATGCCTGAGGGCAAGAGCTGGCCTTAGGACATTTGCCTCTCTGGCAGCAAGTTTTGCTAATTCAACAGCTAGTTCAGGCCTGACTCCTGGCAATGTTGGTGCCTCTGTGGCCCACAATTTACTGCAAAATCCCATGCAATGGGATTTAAAAGTCTCCTCTAAAAACCAGACTCTAAAACTGACAGTGAACAAATTTATTTGAGACAAATTTATTTGAATTACTTTTCTTTTGCTTCTTTTCTTTCAGAGCTATAGGAGAATTGTGTTACTCTGCTCAATGGGGTACCTGTTGTATTTCTCAACTCCCTGTAGATTGCTTTGAGGGTTTCACAGGCTCTCTGTAATGATCTGATCCAAAAGAAAGTGATGAAGTTTTTGTTGTGCTGTCCCATCCCAACGTCGCAAGGGAAGCATCTTGGAGGTTGTTTGGGAAGACTTTTACAGAGGAGGGCCAAATGAATTGCTGGGTTAGGTTCTAAGGAAAAGAAAACTATTATGGCCCAGAAGAGTTTCTGGGAATGTATCTGTTTTGATTTGTCTTTGTATGTATACATTTCAGGACCTAAATTGCACTGAGAGTTTAGATTATTTACACCAAATCCCATTGAAGTCTTCTATGCCGTTTTACTATCACTGCTCACAAGGTACATTTTTGCCACAAAAGACACAACTCTATTTCAGTCCTCCTACCCAGTTCCTTGCGGAAATGAGTAGGCATGCAGCCCTGCTCACAAACTGGTGCTGTACTACTGGGATGACCAGGGAATCATATACCAAAATGTGCCCTCAAAAGGCAAATCATTGTGGTGCTTGGCAGATGGGAATCCTGAGAGCTGTTGTATTTCTCATCTGTGTTAGTTTGAAAATTAGATGTAAAAGCTGTTTTGCTGTATAGACTCATCCATTGGAGGAACCTGTGTTTCCTTAAAGGAAAAGCTGAGTGGGCCCATGGATGTAGCTTTTCCAGGCACATTTGGTAAATATTGGACTTCATTCTCTCCTGTTTTAATCTCACTGAATATGTCTGCATTTTCTCACTTTTCATCATTTGTTTGGGGGATTAAAACTAAACGGATTCAGCCTTTGCAGTCATCTCCTTTCTCTTGTTACCATGAGTTTTGACTTCATCATAAAGTGTGAAGGGAGTGTAAATCAACAATGGGATCTTACCATTTTCTTTCTAAAATAGATGTTGTTTTGACATGTACTTCTACACTGTGGCTCAACGAGGGAAAAAAATAATGCCATATGCTTTGGAAGCAGCGTGCCGTCTGCTGCATGGCTTTCTGTTTTCTAATACAGGCTCTTGCCATCATTGTCAGAAGTTAGGAGTTTGACAAGAAAACTCGTGTGCTAACTAATGCACTGAGCCCATCCTCAGCTTTCATCACCACCAGAAATTAACTTCCAAGATTAATAGAATGGAGAGGGCTGGAATTCAAATCTCTTGTGGCATAATTATAGTCCTTCCTAAAAATTCAATATATTTAATAAACTTCCTTCCAAAGCTCAAGTCTTCTTTAAAGAGAATAGGATAAATCCCATGATTTTGGAGCCTGAGGAATTTAAAATGTTAATACTGGAATGTAGTGTTTTTAACAGTAAGTAGAGCTGGATGGGACAGGATGCTATAATGAGTCACAGCAGGAATGTGGATTAGAAACAGCCCTGTTATATGAAATGAAACACATCGTTTCATTTGGTTGAAGTCGTGACTTTCAATAAACAAACAACTGCATTTCAGGAGAAGAAAGAGCAGTGACAGGCTAAACATTACAACAGAATGTGTCCAAAGGGTGAAACATCACCTTGTTTCTTAACATGATCTTGTCATTCATGCCTGCAGCTGCTTTCACAAAGACTTCCATAACGCCTTCCTCTTTGGCTGACCCAATTTCAGCTATTTTTGAGTGTGCAAAATGTTTCCCGCTCACTCAAGGGAATGAAAATCACAAATCATCAAATAACCATGCAGAATTCCATTTCAAGATCCAATTTGTAATTCTTGTCCATAGGCTTGCTTACTCAAGCTTACTCCATAAAGTCATCTTTCTCTTTCATACGTCTTTCCTCCTTCCACTTTTTATGAGGGTGGGATGAGTTATTTTGGGGGAGTCTCTTGCTGTTGTCTTTACAGTTCCTTTCATCATTTCTGGTACAAGAAACTTCAGAATATCCTGCCACTTGGAGCATCCTTTTAAAATTTTTCTGCAATGTTTATTTTGATTTTAAAATATGTCAGGCAGAATTTTTTCCTCTCACCAGCTTAGCATCACTTTTGTTTAACTATAATTTATTATAACTCATCTTTGTGGTGAAGTAAAGCAATTTGTGACATAGCTTGTATAAAGGACACTCACAAAGCGAAGTTTTGCTGTACACTCCTCTCTCCTCTCCCACAAAGAGTATCAGTATGTGTTTTAAATGAACAGTCAAAATTGAATCACAGGCAGCTCTGCTCTACAAAGGACAATGATTCAATGTAATTCTAGATGCCTATTGAATCCTAATGTCTATGTGTCAGTACTCCATAGTGATGTCTTTTATAAATCAGTTTTCATTATTATATGTTGCTATTAAGACTACTATTAAAAAAGGGAGCAAGGATTCCTCAGATACATGTGTCTGTCTACTTTTTACACATAAAATGGCATTCATTCTTTCTCATATAGTAGGTAGCTTTTCTGATCATTTGCACTATATTGTTATTCAAATATAATAATATGTAATTCCATGTCAATTAGATCTGACAGGCCTTCTACACATGAATCTGTGACAACTGTCTTCCAAGCATTGGCAGTACACTGGGTCAACCAGTGCCCCTCGAAGCCACCTTGGAGGTGCAATTTCCCTGGGAAGTAGGAGAAGCAGCATTGATGCTGACATTATTTTTTTAATTTAGTTGTTCACAGTCTCCCATCACCACTGGCTTTTGTGACTGGCACTCTGTAACCAGTGGCCAGAAGGATTGTGGACCATTGGGTCATAATGCAGAGGTGTACAGTAAAAACAAGGAAGGCTTTTAGAACTGCAGGGAGTGTACAAGAAGCAACCAGGTTTACCTGTGCTGGTTTCTGCCTTGGAATTCAGCCAGCTTTTACCATGGCCTCTGCTTTCTCTCACTCAGATGAATAGAAGGAGTTTATTGAAGGCTGGGTTTTGTTCTCATCCAAAATTAAGGGCAACTGGTACTTTCTTCCTGAAGAATGCACCAGGTTTCACAGCTATATCTTAGAAGTATCTTATGGTAGCACTTCTAATCCCAAATTTGAACTTCAGTTCAAAGATGTTTTATAGAGTTTTGCCATTTCACTAATTAATGGAAAAGGTGAAAGTACTTTTATTTCATTGTTGTATACATTTTCATATTTTGGACTTTAGAGACTTCTGTACGTGATATCCTGAAGACATTTTTTGCTATAAAATAGGGCAAAAATAACTGCTTTTGCCTATCTTGGACTATAAAGCTTTCATGCCAAGGACTGTTTCTTTGTTCAGTTGATTCCTTCTAAGGACTGATCATCTACATGGAGACACTTGAGGTGTTCTATAAGTACAAATTATAATGTGTTCTATATGCAAAAGAACACTGAAAAGGAGAAACCAAATGTATCAAACAAAAGCCATTGAGGGTTGTATTATGTCTGAAGAACCCAAAGTGCAATTCAGAGAAGAGATTTTTTGTCTGAAATGTACATTTGCTGACCTGCCTTGCCTGTTGGATTATATTGCAGTTTTGTCAGGAAGCAGCTTTCTTCTCTTTCTTCTAATTCTTCTTCAATAACAGGCTCACTGGAAGAACTCTTGCAGCTACTGCTCCTGAAGTTTAATTTATGCCTTTTGAAATAGCTACAACTTGTGAAGCTCTGTCACTGGGGGAAATCAGATTGAAATTTTCTCTTGAATGGTTGGATTATTATTGTAACCACTTAAAAGGTGACAGGATCTTCACCTCAGCCATTTTTTTCCCTGAGAAGTGTTGGAAATGTCACCCAGTTAAACCTCAGATCAGAGCGTCATTTAAAAACATGTCTCATTAAACACTCAGCTCTTGTTATGACCCTGATGGATTGGTTGCTACTGAGTTTATGAAAAATGAAATGCATTACTTTTCCGAGAAGCATTAACAATGTATTTTCCATTCTCATTTAGGATAGGAATGCCTGACACTTATTAAGCTGTTAGACTCTGGCCTACTGCTCACCTAATTCAAAGGCTGCAGAGAATGAAGGAAAAAAGATGAGTGTGGAAAATAGCCTTTTCCTTTTTTTAACAAGTAGCATTTGTCATGCTTTGCAGACTTTTGAAGGCAACACCAACTATGACACGCCTGAACTGCGGACGTTTGAACCGGTATCGACACGATTCATACGCGTCTACCCCGAGAGAGCCACGCACGGGGGGCTAGGGCTGCGAATGGAGCTGCTGGGCTGTGAACTTGAAGGTAATTGCTCTGCTAGAAACAAATGCACTTTATTATTTTCATAAATACATTCTCTACTTGGTCTGCTGCTGAAGACTGCTGTGTCTGCACAGGCAGCACGTCGGACTCTCGCTTCCGTGACTGCCATTAGTGCTGTTTCTTGGCCTATTCAGTTCCTCTCTGCAACATTTGAATATGCCCAAGGCACAATTATTATTCTTTTTCCCACTCCTTTGTTGAATCACAATGATATTCTCCACATGGTTTTCCATTCCCTTAAGCAGCCTTATGATTATACTTCTGAGAATCATAGAGCTATTAGGAGAGAATAAAGACAGGAACTTAAATTTTATGTTACCATGATACAACCCTGGAGGAGATGTTTTCCGAGAATTTGGAGGGAGCTTTGCACTAAATATAGTAATTATGTCCCTCTATCCTTCAAAGGACCTGAAAGTCACACCACAAACTGTGGTGGGCAAAGATCACTTGGCTGGACAGTGTCTGCGCTGTTTCTTTTGGGGGGTAAAGGGGGCCTCTTTGTTATTTACTGAGATTTAATTTTGCAAGAGTATGTAGGAGATGAAAGACCAGGAAAAGCAAAGTTTAGGCATTTGTCCTTGGACTGTGACATGAAGTCAGCTTTGATTTTTGTTACATAAACATAATAATTTAACTTCACAGATAACTACAGATAGCACCATGTGAACTTAACAATTTTATCTGGTGGATGGTGGTACAGGGGTGAGGCTTATAAACCACACAGCTTAAAAATACACAGAATAACAAACCATTTTATTTGGGGTTTCATATGACACCTCTTATAGAAGCAGCTGAACAGGCTCCCAAGATGAATGGAAACAACTGCTCTACCTCCATTTCTTTCTCACCATTTCTCCCCCAAGAGGGAAGTGTGGGAGGCATTTGCTGTGAGAACTGATGAGTTTTGTGTTGTTTTTTTTTAGTGAAGGCCAGATTGAATAAGTATGATTTTACTTGGCCCGGAAAGTGGGGAGGTTGGAAATACTTCTTAGTTCCCGCAGGAAGTCCTCATTTCCTGTGGGAATACTTAGTTCCTGCAGACTATTGTGCTACTTGCTCAGAAAAAAACAGAAAACCCAGCACCTGCCTTATGTAAACTCACAACCTGTGGGCAAAGTCCTTCAGCCACAGGGCTTCTGTAAGCACCCAGCTATCCAGGAGTGAGTCCATGGACCACCTTACAAGAATGTATTGCTCAGTAAGATGGAGGAGCCTTTGCTTTTAGGCAAACTGGAACAGCAAGTACAATTTTTTTTCCCCCTGGGACACATTTTTTCACGTTTGTGTTTCCGCTATGGTGTACTTTTGATGTATGCTCACCTGTAGGTCACCCATGGACAGGTGAGGTCAATTCCTATTTGCCTGTGGGAGAAGCATAATAACGCTTAACATTGCATAATTGCATCTAAAGGAGGCAGTTGAATGGAGTCACTTGAGATTTACTGAGCAAGAAAAGAGTTGAGATGAGAAAAGAAGTGTGGAGGTTGGCACAGAGAGGAGCAGAAATCAGCTCTCCAGCAGTAATGAGCAAGGGCAAGTTTTGTGTGCTTGAAGCATCTCAGGGGAGCATATATGAAATGATGGCAGAGATGTAGGCAGCCTTGAGGCTATACAGGGACACAGAGATCAAGATAAGAAAGTTAACTGGATGTAGAAAGCTAGAGGGATCCCCCAGAGGGGTTTTTATAGCAATGTGGGTAGCAAATGTTCTGCATAATTAATAATAGGTACAGAACTGTTTCTTTAACTAGGGATAGCTGAACCTGTAAAGTGTAGGTCAGGGTCCTAAAGAGGCATGTTTTGTCCCATCATATAGCTCCTTCAAAAACTACCGCCTCTCCTGACATTTTCAAGCCAAGAAGTCAGTGTATGTGATCTTCTGTGGCCAGTGGATGCTGAGGGCAGTAGAAGGGAAAAGAAGAATCCGCAAAAGACATGCATTATTGCATAGCCTATAATGAGTGAAAAAGATTGCTAATGAAAATAACAGTACGTGAGAACAGACAAAAGCCTGGATCACATTCCAAGAGTGCTTATCTTAAGCCAGGGAACTATACGTGAGGCATGAAACATAAACTTAAACATAGCACCAAGTCTCTGTATTCTGGTTTTCCAGATGTGGTGTGCTTTGCAGACACTGGGCTATAGATGGGTTTTCTGGCATCTTACACAAATCTGAAGCTTTTAACTGTAATAACAAAGTTCAGACTTTTGCTGGTTAGGCAGCAGCTACCGGAAAGTCATCACCAGTGAGAAGCAGGCAGGTGGCCAGGAGGGATGACTGACATCACTGATGTCTTATTTATTTATAACATCAAGAAAAAAACAAAAGAAACACCTTCCATGTGTCCTCATTGAGCACAAAGTGATTCCACATCACACTGCCTTCCTGCTGCTGCTGTTACCAGAGCTGTGCTCAGACATTTCCTCTCTTGTATGTGCCCTGCAGAGAGGTTTCTTCAGCAAGTGTTGAGTGCTAGAGAATTACCACCTTGAGCATGCACTGCTCCTGCTTCTCTGCAGGGCCCACTCACTGGGACTTTGGACAGCTATAAAATTATGGGGTTTCTACCCCACACACCACCCTCCCAGACTCTCATTCTGCCTTGCTAGGCTTTCACTATCCCTTGGTAGGAACAGCAAACACCCATCAGCCAGTGAACAGTCTGGGGCTTTGCTGCCCAGCTCTGTTCAGCCCTTGAGCTCGGATGTGCCTCAGTGCAGGAGGCAGAACAGATACTCCCTGTTCCAAAGTACTAAGCAACCTGCAAAGTAGACTTGCTTCATTTCTCAGGCACAACACATGGTGCTCATCAGGATGTTACTTCCAGCTGCATGCTGGTTCTCCAGCACGTTTTAACTGAAAACTGGATTTTGTTTCAGCTCCGACCGCTGTCCCTACCGTTGCCGAAGGCAAGCCCGTGGATGAGTGTGATGACGACCAGGCAAACTGTCACAGTGGCACAGGTGATGACTACCAACTGACAGGTGCAGAAACCATCCTCATTCCATTGCAGCTTCATTGCAGCTCATATCCATCACCAGCTTAGTGTTTGCACTAATTTAACTACTCAATATTAATGGACATTAGTATGCAGTTTGTATTGTTAGTGCTGTCAAAACATGGGCATCTGCCTTTTACATATGACAATGCTTCTGATTGTTTCCTCAGCTATGTAATTTTTGAAGCAAATAATAGTGACTAAATGGAAGAGAGGGCAATTTTTTGAGCAGCAATTGTGTCTAATCAAATCTTCTAATCAAACTTTCTCTTACTAAGAAGAAAAGCTGGACAATACTCTTGAGACTTATTGTCTGAGACTGAAGAACTTGAAATATTGCTTGGTTTACATATGGGCTTCCTACCTAAAACTTAGCATAGGACTCAAATCTCATCCCCAAAACTTTCCCAGGCAGAAACAAAACAGATTTGTTTCATCAAAGCATGCTGCCACATACTCACACTGCCAGAAATATTTCTATGAACTTCCCCACCTACCCTGCATTACAGCCACAGAAGGGCTGATGTTCTCCAAGCTGCCATTACCAGCAGAAAAATAGGAGGGGGAGATGTAACATAGACTGTATCTGGAATAGAGGAAGCTTGCTAGGTTTCATATCCTAACACTTCTGCACAGAATAATTAGTCCTTCTAAGACAGCTGGCATTGCACTTCTATGTTTTTTATCTTTTCTTGGAGGTCACTTTTTCCACAAATCTCCGTGTCTGTTTGATTAGCTCTATACATCTGCAGTAATTTAGCTTGTTTTTAGATGCAGCGACACAAGTTATTTCATCACTGCTCCCTGATATGCTTCTCTAATAAATTTTATTGCTTCTTATATCCATGACATAAAGTAGCATTAAAATCTAGCAATAGCTGTTCAAGAGGACATTGAGAGAGCTTAGCTAAGAGACTGGCTTTTTGGAATGAGCCAAGTAGAACATCAGGCAGCAGACACAAATGAAAGTGAAGTTACAACATCAAACCCTTTCTGAGCTTTGCCAATGTCTCCTGTAATTGCATGTTGCGAACCATAAATTGAAAAAACAAATCTTGAGTAGAAAAGACAGTGCACGGTCACTGTCACTGCTTTTCAAATCTGTGTCCCAGATGAACCTTATTCTTTTTGAAAACAGCCATGCAGGGAGTCTGATAAAATAGTCTGTACTGGGTTAAGGTAGCTCAGAAAGCTTTCAATGTTTCTAAACATTATAATTTATTTCTTTTTCATTCAGAAAAGAAGGAGGCAGGTCAGGAAACACTAAGGCTTCCTGCAAAACCCACATTGTCTTGCAAAGCCCAATAGGTAGAGACATATTTTACACAGAGGAGGCTCTGTCAGGGGAAGCAGACAGATCTGTGAAAGCACCTTCCATGTTTGTAGTCTCTACACTTCAAGGAGTCAGGACTTCATCCCGCATGCCCCAGAGGGAAACTTTATTAAGCAGAAGAAAAACCTTCTGGCAGTGTCTGCAGGTTGTGCTTAGGGGGCAATTCATAATCTCTCAAGACAAGGGAACAGCCACCAGCCTTCCTGAGCACCATCTCTTCTAGGGAACTGAATGTTTTTCAGTATTAATATTGAAAATTACTGCGTTGCCTTCCTACAAAAGTGCAGACATTTAAGTATAATTTAATACTACAACACCTAGAAACCCTAGGCAGAGCACACCCAGTTGTTCTGCGCAGTGGAGAAATGCTGCATTGTACGTATGGTGTTACTTATGACAGGAAAATGCACTGAAATGATTTTACCAATAAACTAATCTTCCCCCAAAAAGCATAGAAGGCAAGTGTGTGTGTCTTGAGGCCCATTAGGGATAGCAGGGCAGTGCAGAGGGGATTTCATGAGAGCTTTGCCCTCTCACGAGTTCCCAGTGCACTCTCGTGGGCGCGGCTGTGGAGTCGCTTCCCTGACAGCTCTTGCACATATGTGAGCACCACAGTGGAGCCTCCCTGGCAATTAACTGTAATTGTGCTGTAGGCCAAATTCCTTCCTGCTCTATTTGGACCCCATACAGAGCTACTCTATTTGCGTGGTTTATAGCATTTCCCATCAGATCATTCTCACAAACATAAGCTGGTACAGCTTGGGCATTCATTCCCATTGGAAGTCATCATAGTCATCCTTTCTATAATGCTTTAAGCACTTGCTTGCTGAAGAAAAGAAAAGAGGAGCCATTGACTGGTAATCAGCACCCCACCGTGCATTTATAATTGTACTAATTTGCTTTTTGTTTCCTTATGAATATGAGTCTTACTTTAAAAAGTCAAGTATTTTAAAAATATCAATTAGTTAGCCCAGGAGAGGGCCATGACCCCACTCACCTCTTGTTTATCTGCTTGAAGAAAAGGACAAAGAGGAAGTCCTTAATTCTTCCTTCACTTTGAGCAGAAGTGAAAGCTACCTTAGACTAGATCCTAAAGTCTGGCAATTCCCATGCACCTCTCCTGTGAGCTGGTCTCACAACACAGCTATGAAACAATGTACAGGGAAGGCACAGTATTTACATCCCTGTTATGGGAAACAACAGGTCATGGGTAAATGAACAAAATAGTGACTCTTAGGAGGTGCCATAAAGACCAGTTGCTCACTTCCATGTGATTTGGAGCAAACCGGTGTCTATAAACCAAGGACAGCCACAGGGACATGATGAGGATGATTTAGCTGGTGTTTGCAAGGACTCCAAAGATACACAGCTTTATTTAATGAAGAGTTCTTGTGGGTTTTTTTGATAAAGGAAGCCAGACTTCTAATTTCATATTTTCATGCTTAAGCTCGCATAATCAGTGACCTACATGTCTAATAAAGACAGTAATATTTCAGGTTTATATATAGGATATTCCTAATGACTGCTGTGTCCTTTGTTGTGTCACATGTATCATGATATGCATAATTTCTTTTCCAGGTGGGACTACAGTGCTGAATACAGAAAAGCCAACAGTAATTGACAATACATTACAACCAGGTAAAAAAAATTCTTATTAAAACCATAATAAATTCTATACCCAAATTTCATGCCAGAGACAAAATAATGAATTGCAGCACTTCCTGACTTACCATTCCTTAAAGTCTCTGAAGTAAAGAAGCATCTGGTCTCTTAGCTCTGTACAGTAAATATTTTATTCCTTTCATCCACATGTAGATACAGCAGAGAACAAGATTTCCTTCTGCATCAGCAAATGCCAAGTGCTGACAAAATTAAACTAACTTAATCACACAGTGCACTGTTTAAATGTGGCATGTCAGTGACACAAAGTGTGTCTGCAAACTCTAGGAAAACAAAAACAGCCACACAGGCCCACTCACTATTTATATCCATGGTTTTACAAAACTAAGAGAAGTAAAGTTTGCCAGTTTTTTTCCACTAGGGAGCTGGCAGTTTTACATTATTGTTTTCTAGCAAGTTTTCTTGAAATGGGGTTACATAAACTGCTACCATGAACTTGAAAAGAGAAAACCAAGTTGTCACTGGCAGCAGGTCCTTGTTACTTAATACAATAGCTAGCAGCTTTTAAATTCCTTAGTTTGCTGCTTCCTCAGTTTTCATAACATTTTTTAATATCCTGTACAATTTACTGGGAGTAGGGGAGAGGATGGATTTGGGCAGAAAACCTGAACTCCAAAAATTATAAGCACCGGTTAAAAATCCTTTGCATCAATAATTGTGGAGCGGTAAAAAGGTCAGTTTTCAGTTACTCCCATTTCCTCCATTAAAGCACAGTCAGGCACAGTCTTGCAAGTGATTTATTAACAGGGTGGGTAAGTGTTTATCATTGTTTCCTCAACCATGTGACACAATCCACTCTTGCTTCAAGTGAAAGAAAGGCACTAATAATGTAAAAAATTTCCTAAAGGACGCTGATGGTGTCGATCTGATTAAGAGATAGAGCTGACTTAGCTCAGATGTTGTTCCCACTCTCGGCCCCTGCATTCAGATATTGCAGAGGCCAATGCTTTTACTCTCCTCAAAATTTGTCTCCAGGGTCACCCAAGTGGCTAAGTCAGCACGCACTATTTTTACCTCTGCCCTGCTTTATGAGCAGAGGCAGATCATGGAGCACCAGTGCAACGAGAAACACAACATCAGCCAATCCCCCCCTCTCGGGACACCTCTCCACCCTCCTCTTCACAGTCAGAGCTGCTGAAGGGCTGGATGGCTGCTGCTGATCTCACAGTTCTGGAAAAGGGTTGGGGATGCAGAGGAAGAAAAGATTCTGTGCAGTGGATTTAGAGCAAAGCATTTTCATTTTTATGTCTGAAATTATCTGTTAGGTTTCTATTTTAATGAGATTAAGGATTTTTTACAGTTTTGTAAACTGTCTGCTTGCATTTAAACAAATTGCAAATTTAGAAAGTTCCTCTGTGCAGTGCAGTTTCACTCCCTCCAGAGCAGTGCCAGCTGCTCTGAGGTTGTGTTTAATCCCCTTGGCTTGGGTGGGACTCTCCAGTAACAGATTCACTGTTACTACCAGAGATTAAGATATCCTCAATTTCTCTCCTTACTTCCCTCCTGCATCACCTTTGCTTACTCTGTGATGTGCCAAGTTTTTTCTCTTTTAATAGAGTTTCTGGGGCTCTGTTCAGAGCATGCCAGTGTTACTTCCCTGCATTGTGCTGGTAGGAACCGTTTCCTTCCGGGGAATAAGGGACAAGTTCACATCCCAAACTCCAGGCTCTCATATGGCAGCACATTACAAAGATCATAGATAGAGATCAGCCAGACGCTAATAAATAAGAATAAGGTTTCCAGAATTTCCAGTTTAAGACATAAAGGTTTCCAGCTGCCTCATAATCCCTCACTGAAAACCAGCCAAAAACTCCCAAAAAGGGGCAGACAGAAATTTTCCTCAGTCTGGGGAAACCCCTCCTGGCATGGAGGTGGTATAAACATTCCCTTCTGGTGAAGGGGCACGGCTGGACCCCAGTGCCACAGGGAAGCCCACGGAGCAGGGGCCATGCAGCCAGGAGTGTGCTACAAATAATATAATTTAAACTGCCCTTGAAGTTCCAGGGCTGCTTGGGGGCCCCTGGCCCTCAGCTGCTTGATGATATGTGCACTCTTTCAGGTCTTCTCAAGCTGAACAAAGTATGAATTTAACACATCAAGGACTGAGCCTTCAGCTTTGCCCTTAATTCCCTTTAAGGCCTGGTTTACCTTAAGATGCTAACGCACCGTGAGGTAATTGATGAGCTCCAAGCCAAGGGGCTACTCCAGATCAGTTGCAATTTGCAGGCTCCAGTGAGTAACCCTGCATGAGCTACTTGGTGCCAGTGGTGGCCACAGCAGCTTGTGCTGCAGTGACTGGGGACAGAGATTGACCAGCCCTCTCAGCAGCCGCACCTGCCATGGCACAGGTACTCTGCAATAGGTGCCAGCACCACGTTTTGCTGTCCTACTGCCTGCATTCCTGCCTGCAAATATCCCTAATCTTGTTATCCCAGACTAACACACTTGTGTGTGTCAAAGCCTGAGATTATCCTATTCCAACCAGCTTTCATACACTATGGAAACAGTTAAGAGCAAATAGCTGGAAAGCCTTCGTGTATAAACAAGCTGTTCCATCAAGAAATCTTTTACAATTTGTTTCAAGTGGACTGAATTGAAAGAAAATAAAAAAGAATCATGATTTCCAACTGCTAAAAATGTTTAAAGGCTTGGATTTATATTTTTTTAAGAGAGGATTTGCTTTCCTCCTCAAACTTAAAAAGATGCCTTTTACAAATCCTTCTATCAAGGTAAATACCTCAGGCCTCAGCCCTAAGACTTTCTAACAGCTAGTCTTTTTGAACACATCTTTTTCAGTTCTAGGGGACTATTTGAAATGCTTGTCTCTTAGCTATTTACATACAGAGCAAGCTGTTCATTTACATTACATGCTCTCAGTGTGTAATCTAAGTCCTTTGTAAAGCAGACTGTTCTGAGAAGTACCTTGTTTTTCACACATGTAATAACTATTTCAGAAAAATATAACTAAGAAAACCTGAAGTTAAAATCTATGCCAAGAAATAATTTAAAGGTAGAATAGGTCTGATTCTCATTTATGCTGGAGCAACTTTGTATCAGTAAAGGGATATCAAGGGAGTTAAATTATCATTTACTATCATTTAAGGTAATTCTGTGCTGCCAGCATAAATGGTATAAAAAGGTGAAATGCAAATACGAATCAGACCAAACATATTACTTTGAAGTGGTCCAAATTATGTTTGTAATTTCCTATTTTAATGTTGATTTACTCTTTGGCAAGATCATCTTAGAGAGCACTTCTATGGCATCTTTAATGCCATCGTGCTTCTTCTTGCCTCTTGTTGGAGGAGTTATAAAAATATGTCAAAGTCTGTGAGCCACAAAAGATTAATGGACTCGCAAGAAACTCACTCAACTAGATTTTCAAATTACTTTCTTGTTCATGTGCAGTAATGGTCCCAGCTGTGAGCAAGATGTGGTCAAAAAGTACAGCTGTTGGTTATTCTTTGAGAGGATAAATCTGTTTTAATTCAGTATCACGTACCCTGCATTTTGAAAAAGGCATATGGGATTTCGTCACACCTCCCTCTCAGATTCTCATCCGAGCTGCTGCTATTTGATTACATAATAGCTGGTTTTCTTTGTCCTCTCAATACACACAAACCCAGAGATCAATCACCTATTGGCAGGAGAATTCTCCTAGTATGCGAATGGGCCAGCACTACAGAGGGAGCCCAACAATTGCCACTCGTCCCCAGTTTCCTTCCTTCCACCAGAGCTGCCAAGCTACAGTTCAAGGACAAAGAAGAGGACAGATTGCCTGGAGCTTGCTGTGAGCTACTGTATCAGCCCCCTGGGACCTTTAATAGAAGGGCTGAACTAGTCTGTCTTTTCTGGGGCAGATCCATTGTCCACACTGAACCATAATGAACCTATCCTGATGCTACAAGTGTCCATTATTAATTGGCTAGCAGGCCTATTTTTCCTTTTTTATGGGTCCCTGGGAGAAGCATTGGAAGAGACATAAGAATACGCAATAAGAGATGGCATGTTTAAGAAGCTCATAAAATAAGCGCATTCTGAAATGCCTTGCCTTTGACCTTCAATCCCAATGCTGTGATTGTCTAGGGAATATAGTAACACAATAACTTTTGAGAAAACTGTAGGAACCTAGCAAGAAAAGCTAACTGTGTGCAGGTTACTGGTCAAATGCTCCTCAGTGGATTCACTGGATTTCAGTGGATTCTACTTCTGCGTGGAAAACAAGTTCATTTTTATGCTACACCATGCTGTCTCTGAGTCTGAAGCCAAGGAACGCAGGCATGGCCAAAGCATATCAGACTTAGGCTCTTTGCCAATTTCCTGGACTATATATTTCAAATGAAAGTGTAAGAAAGTATTTATTAGATGGAGCTGTGAAATTTAGCTCTGTTTTGAAACTCTCCTTCTGATCCCAGTGTTCAGAACTGTCATCAGAGCATGAAGAAAAAAGTTTTTGTCACTTCCTGCACTTTAGAATTAACTATTAAATTCTGTATATTTTCCTTTTTCATGTCAGTGTCCAGTTCTCTTTGAACTGTATTCAATCTTAGCAGCATTCAAGGCAGCAAGTTGCAGTCACATTATATGATTTTTTTTTTCCTTTGATCCACATCAGGCTTCACTGGATATCTCACATTACTTAGGGTATGAAATGGAGAAACCAGAATATTGTTCTGTTCTGAGTCTCTGGATTCATCACTCATTTACATACTTCACCTATGTATTCTGCTATTTATTTTTATTCAGAGTTGAACAATACCAGTCCTGTCGATGTCTTTGTGCTATGTGCTCATTTATGCTGTGTGGTATCTTCAGATGGATGTGATCTATCTACCACTGTTCTCCTTTCTTGTGGTTTGAATACCACACAGGCTATCACTACTTTGCTTGATATAATCCTTTGGGATTAATATGATTAATTTTGTTCTACGTTTTCTAAAACCTTTTCTAAAGTTCTGTCTCATGGCTCTGATGTCAAAGCCATGCAATAAAGCTCTCCCTAGGCCTCCTTGACAATGAAAAGCTATTTTTCACAATCTTAAAACATTCACTGCAATGTCACTCTGGTTCTTTAAAACCCCCCCCTTGATTTTCAGATGTCCCCTTTTGGGCAAGATGTCTTTGATCATGGCCCCATTGTCTAGAAAAACTACCCAATATACTGAAGAAAGAGTCATAATGGATTGCCTTTTGCACTCATGAGTGCATAGACTGAGTTCTGCTTCTTCAACATTTTGAGCCCAAAGAGGCATTATTCACCACAATCTGCTTTTTTCCTAGAAAGGGCTGGGGTGCTCCAGGAAACATCTTTCCTCCACATTGAATTCCTATGCCAGACATTATCTGTTGAATTCGTTTGTTCCCAACTAGGACGCTGCATTCGTGACAATGTGGAGCAGACCCCTCTGGAGGCCAGCAGGAGAGGGGGGAGGCAGAAGGGATGGGGAGGATGAAAGAAAGGAGTGAAGAATGAGGGCTCAGTGCAGAGAGACACTACAGCACAGCCGAGGCACTGACAGGCAGAGCAGAGGGGCAGGAGCTGCCATAGGCTCAGATGTCTCTGCTGACAGAATGAAATTTTCTAGGGGCCAGAGGGGAGAGGGCACAGTGGCCACTATGCAGGAATCTAGTGTGTTGAGAAAAAACTGTGTCTGGGAGCAAGGGCCTACCAAAAAAGGACACAGCAGGCAAGGAGAGTATGATAGATGAAACCTTTTTATATCCATTCTGTCTCAGCCTACTCACCTGAGGTTTTGTGATGTTAAAATTATTATTCTAGTTTACCTTCCATTAAAATTTGGGTTGTGAGTTCAAAAGCCTTCCCAGTCTTCCCTGGCAGCTCAATACTTGGAGGAGGTCTTTGCCTCTTCAGACTGGAAGAGCTCCATCTCAAAGGTCTGGCCAACTGCAGGTCTCAACACACTTCCCATATTTCTCGTTATTTTCCCACAATAAACAAGCACATTCTAAGGGTTGCATTATCTTTCCTGGCTTTTTTTTATTAATAATGGGAAAGAAACACAATTCTTCCCCCAGAGCTGATATTGATGGGAGCATAGAGTCCTTTGTTCTTAGTTCATACTTGCACAAAGCATCTCATTAAAGTAAACCTAAGTTATTCCTTTAATAAGGCGTGAGTCATGCCTGAGAAAATACTCCAAGATTTGGTCGCATTGCTGTTGGGAGGGTATTGCTCTACTGGGAGTTGTCATTGCTCAAGGTGAGATAAAAGTTCATTCCAATGGGGTAGGAACCAAACACTCAAAAGATTTCAAACTGCTTCTGAAAATAAGAAATGCAAAGGATTTTTATGCTATCTTTGTGTAATCTTTCCATTGAAATTCCAAGTTCTATTGAAGAAAATAAGCTACTATGTATTAAACCTTTGGGCAGAATTGAAAAGAAGCTGAAAACAAGATATGATCTCATCCTGACCATAATACCAGACTTCCCTTATTTTACGCAGAGCTTGTTTTGAAGCTTATTTTGAGTTCATTTGGCAATCAGCCACATTTGTCCCTTTTCCCTCTCATTTTGTCCACTTCAATGCTGCCATCTTGTGGGCCTATTTAACTGTCTGGAAGATGCTGTAAAAAGTTCCTTATTGAAGCCAAGAACTGTAGACTTCACCAGAAATCCTTTCCTGCCAAGGACATTCCATTAATGTTTCTGGTTGTTCTTATTTTTGTCCAAATCTCACTGTAAGTTACAAGTTGTGGCACCATTACAGTCCAAAGAGACTGACAATTAGAAAATACATCTGATAAGTAAGCCAGGGCTTTCTTTATGAGTCTTCTGTGTTGCAACATGGTTATTGGATAATGCAGGTGAATCAGAAGAATTAATCTAACCATAGAAAAAAATCCCATATTATGGGTCATAAAGAGACAAGAAGCAATCGCATCTTTACAAAAAAATAGTGATTTTTCATCTGTTTCTCAGGAGGGCTGCTCTTGCTATGGCTTCTCAGAGTTTCAGGAAAAAATGGTTCTGTTAATGGTTAAATGTACGCATTTGTTTTGAAGTACAAAATCTAAATTATGCAATTAATAATTACATTTTGTCCTCCCTTTTCCCTTTTTCCTTGCAGAGCTGCCACTATACAATTTCAACTGTGCCTTTGGCTGGGGATCCCAAAAGACTTTGTGCCACTGGGAGCATGACAACCAGGTGGATTTAAGGTGGGCAATCCTGACCAGCAAAACTGGGCCGATTCAAGACCACACAGGTAATCATGAGTTCATGATGTAGCCATTTTATGTTGTTCTGTTTAATACCAATGTCTTCCAAAATCTCAGGAGAGTGAATTTACCTAAAACACATGAAGTCACAGAGATGGTTTTCTAGTAAACCTAATCCATTATAGGTAATCACAACTGACTGTAACTGTCCTTTCTGTTGGGGAATAAAGATTGTTTCTTGCCAGGAGCTGAAGGTATTCCCTTCCCCCAACTTGCCTTTGGATAATCATCACCTGGGGTAGAAAAATACCTGAATGACCAAATATTTTGCAAATATCACTGACCAACTAACACAGTTGGTCAATTAATGAACAAACCTCCTATTATTCCTGTTTTTAGTTACAGGGACTACCCACCACAGAAAAGTATTGTATGTAAGTGGAATTTTCCAGATGGGTGTGTTACCATGCCCTCCTCCTTTCCAGCAGAAGTTGGAGATTATAGCCATCCTCTGCTCACAAACATTTTTTCAAGAAATATCACCCTGGGGAATTGATTGGTTTGTTTTGTAGTAACTAACTCATAGCTCAGCGTAATTAGGCAATAAATTTGCTGCAGGCTAGTGGAGAAGGGAGGGCACTGTGTGACCTGCACAGCCTCTCACTTTAGCATTCTCGCCTGCATACGTGCAGATTAATCAAATGGGTTGAGATTAATCCCCCTTCCCACTTCTGCTACCCTTTGCTTAATGAGAATGACAAGGAAATTAGACAAAATTGGACTTTTTAAATTCTGCGACACTTTCAATTGAATCTTAAGACAAGTACAGTAGTTTCAGGGGAAAAAAAAAACTTGTAATACTTTGACTATAAATGGCATTGTACAAATAAATGGCATCAAATTAACTAAATGCAGTTAGCTGAAGTGAAGGCTGTAATGGTGGAAAAATTGATGTAGAGTAAAGTGAAATGGCTCAGTAGGATCTGACATTGAAAGGAGGTTAAAAGCTATGTTAGCCAGAGACTGACAAAATCTAAAAGGCATGCATAAGTAAAGCTCTAATTAAGACAATGAAGACAGAGTTCCTGACCTGGCACTGCAATAATATTCTGAAAATGAGAACTATCTGCACTTTGCCATCAAGGATTATAGAGAAAGAACCTGTCTTCAATCAGGAGAAGAAGAAATTATATTCTTCAAATGAGATTTTGTTGTTTCCACTGGGCCATGCTAGTACAAAAAACTTACTTGTTCCATGAGCTGTAGCTTTAGTAAATCTTACCAAAGGCAGCCCTTTTTTCTCCTACTGCACTTTCAATATTTTCCAAAATTTTCCTTGAACACTAAAAGCACCTTCACCAGCCAGGTTTGTCATTCACCTGCCAGCAGGCACAGAGTGAGTGGAGTGGGGTGGATGTGAACACAGACCATGAGCCTGAATGGCACTGATGTCCCAAAAAAACCCTCAGCTGCACAAGGACACCCTATGTATTGGGAGAAACCCAGTGAGCAACTCCCAGGCATATCTTTCTCTCAGACACATGTATAAAGCTGAAAAAAATACACAGAAGTAATCTTCAACTGCAATTGCTTGAAGACAGCAGGATACACTGGATGTCACTTCAAATTATATATCTTGTGATGAAATCTGGCCAGTGTTAGATCTTCCAACTCAGACAGCCATCCTAATGCTATGATTATTTTCCTTTTTTCCTCCCTCTGGATTTCCCTATTACCATTCTTTGATGAGATTTGCACATGTTGTGCTGCTCTGCACAGAAGCAAAGTTGGAAAGAACATGTAGACATAAGCATTCCTGCTTAAGAAGCTGGACAAGATTTAATGCAGAAAGACAGAAAAAAGGGGGGAGAAGGGCTATTTTTTTTTTTTTGGCAATTTAACATCATCTTCTGTAAAATTCTTTGACAGGCCTATTGGGCAGGATACCTCTAACTGCTCACAGAAAGATGCAAACAAAAGAAAATACTCTTTTCTCATGTTAGCAGAAATACTTTCCTTTCTTATTTATTAGGTATAGCCACTGGGTTTAACCCACTCCTCTTTGCTCCTGGTTCCCCTCTCACTACTCCATCCTTCTTATGCTTACCAGAGTAGCAATGCTCATATTGCTGCCTTCATGGGTGCAGGACTATGCCATTGCAATCCAGCGAATCTCAATTATACACTATTTCACATGAAATTCAAGAAAGTTATGTATAGGCAAAGACCAATGCTGATAAAACACCACCCTTTCAAAAGATCTTCTTTTGCCTCTTTTTAATTTTCTTTCTTGTAAGTGACAGCAATATGTATAGTTGCTTCAGCAATACTTGAGAAATAGTATTTCTTATTATTAATTTTATCCTTCCTGCTCTCTATAGGATGATGTCAATAAATGCTGACTCCAGCCTTTTGTGTGAGTGCATTGCACATGCAATCTATTCTTACACATACCAGGATGAACTCTGTGTTCTTCCACCATGCCTCTCTGCAAAGACACTGTTCAAAAGCTGACTGGAATGGATGTGTGGCTGATGTAAATCAGAAGCACTTCTCTATCATCAGTATCTTACTTAGCAATTTTCTGTTACCAAGCTAATCACATTCCCACGTGCTTCTCTCTTGGCATGATTAAGAAAGTAAGTTTCCGAGTTAAGGGTATTAGGGTTCAGATTTCAATGTGTATAAATCCATTGTGTCCTTGAGGAAGAACCAGTTATAATCTTACTCTTTCAGAAAAGGGTTCACAAATATTTCGAACCCAATATATTGTTACAAAAACCAAGGGCATAACTCTGACACCATCTGGGACAGTGCTCAGCCTCTGTTTGGGAACACTCTTTAGATCTGTTCTTGATCTCTGGCCATTTCACCCTTCAGTGTTCTTCCCATTCCAATCTTGCCCTTTGAGCACAGACTACTTCAAACAGATTTTTTTTTTTTAATAGCTCTTTGCACAATTAACACAGAGTAGGCCCCAGGGATTTCTCTTTAGCCTGCTGAACCACAGGTGCACGCTGACTAATGGAGCACATGCTGTCTCACCAAACATGCTTGTGCCTCCTTCCCTTAGCAAAAGCAAGGGGGAAAAAAAGCCTTGTGTGTTTCATGTGGTGAGCACATTGTTAGGGCTCACTCCTGGCACAAAACATCCCAGAGAACAGCAGAGGAGATGGCCAGAAGGAAGTGTAGATTAACAGAATTGCTTGGATTGGGCAGGACATTTTAAGGTCATCTAGTCCATCATCCCTGCAGTGTTCAGAGGCATCTTCAAACCTGACCTTGAATGTTTCTGGAGATGGGGTATCTATTTCCTCTCTGCACAACCTGTATCAGTGTTTCACCACCCACCAAATTTCTTCCTTATATCTAGTCTGAATCTACTCTCTTTCAGTTTAAAACAATTACCCTTTAGGCTGTCACTACAGGCCCTATTAACCGGTTGGTCCTCATCTTTGTTCTAAGTCCCCTTTATTGGCTGAAAGGCTGCAATAAGGTCTCCCCAGAGCCTTCTCTTCTCCAGCTGAATAACCCCACTCTCAGCCTGCCCTCACAGAGGAGGTGCTCCAGCCCTCTGATTGTGACCCTCTTCTTAAAGCATATCAGCTTTCCTAGAGCTCCCAAAACAGCGCCCTCCAACTCCTGTTTGTGGTGCTCAGCCCATCAGCGTGGAAAGAAAGCAAGAGATCAGGGGTGGTCAGGGATTCTTACATTAACAAAGGAAATTAAAGCTGGTGGCTATTCCTAACACAGTCCTTCTGTCACAGTAGGAGATGGCAACTTCATTTACTCACAAGCTGATGAAAGCCAGAAAGGGAAGGTGGCCCGGCTGCTGAGCCCCGTGATTTACTCGCAGAACTCTGCCCACTGCATGACGTTCTGGTACCACATGTCAGGCGCCCACGTTGGCACCCTGAAGATCAAACTGCGCTACCAAAAGCCGGATGAGTACGACCAGGTGCTGTGGACCCTGAGCGGGCACCAGGCAAACTACTGGAAGGAGGGCCGTGTTCTCCTGCACAAGTCTGTGAAACACTACCAGGTGAGCTCGGCTTTCCTCACTGAGCTACCCCAGCCAAGGCCAGCAGCACCGCGCTGGTCGTGTTTTATACTCTGCAGTAAAAGGTGTCACTGAAGGATTTATGTAGACAATATTACACCTACAGATGAGCTACACTTGCTGTGACTAATAACAGTGAAATATTTCATGGTGTCTCAGAGTACTGTGACACAAGCACTTTCTTATCAGAGGCCAAATAAATACTTTATAAATCATTTATCATCAGTCACAAAACTGCCTCTTTGCCACAGTTTTGCTGATGTAAAATTCTTTAATAAAGTCATGACAATACATAATTTACATTTGCCTGTGTAAGTTCATAAATGCAGGCAATGCAGATTTTCAGGCCAAAATAGAAGCATATGTAAGTGGGGCATCATGGCAAGTGAAGGTGGTGTTAACAACTAATTAAGAAACCCTGACTGCTGCAGTTGTGTGCTAATATGAAAACAATGTGACCACTATCATGTTTTTCCAGGTGGTTATTGAGGGAGAAATTGGAAAAGGAACTGGAGGAATTGCTGTGGATGATATTAAAATTGACAATCACGTAGCACAAGAAGACTGCCGAAGTAAGTGTGAAAAGCAAGAACATGGAGAATTCTCATCCAAAGCATTGTTAATTTTTTTTTTTTTGATAGCTGGTTTTATCTGTGAGAAAGGGATAGATAATTATTAGCCTTGTTTCCACTGAAAATATCCTGATTCAATCTATTGCTTTATTCATAGTAAGTGCCATTGGTGTCACCTTGGTATGGCAGCAGTTTGGATAAGAATTGGCATCCTACTGACGTGGGTCACAGCATATTCACATCCTCACGTCTCTCCCTGTATTTCATTTTGCTGCCCTCTTTAAATTTCTCTGCTTCTCCTATTGCAGGATCCTGTTTTAACTATTGCACAAAACCCAATTTAATTTCTTCACCCTTTTTGGATCACTTGTGGCAAAGGCTTCTTAAATTCTTTTTTAAAGTACCCTATCAAACCCTTTCAGGATAAGCAGATGGGGTGAAAAGGCCCCTGCTCTGTCCTTCGCTGTCCTGTCATTCTCAGTGCTGTGGCTCATTTGCTGTAGTCGTCAGCTCCCAGACATGTGGGACACAAAGCAACATTAGGACACAGCCTTTCCCATATCTGAGCCAGCCTATTCCTGAGATGCTCTTTGAGCTCTTTTATTCCTGGCCAGTCTTGAGTTATTCCAGTCACTGCTGATCATATGCACATTGCATACTGCACGTAATTTGGCAGCAGCAGCCCCAGATAAACACAAGCAACTGAACACTGTCCTTCATAGTGGAGATGAAGCAATTACTTTTACATAAAAGAGGGAATAGAAAAAACCCTTAGCATTAAGAAGATAAATTTATTCTGTGGGAGTTGGAAATACAACTAAGAGCAATAACAGAGGGTGTTCCTCACCTTTTGTAGCTAACTTCCTTTTGAGGGTAACATGACAGTTTTCAGCTACGTGGTAATTTCACTGCAGGATAAGGAAACTGTACAATCTCTTTTTATCACATGGACAAGCCCTGGGGTTCATCAAATGCCACCAAAGTGGGAATTATCAGGACGCACTGCTTAGTCCTCCTGCAGTGTCTTCAGTGCCAAGAGAGGTGCTGGGACCACAGTGACTGCATTTAATTGACTTCAGCATGAGAAAGGAAAATAACTTCTTTCCTACCTCCATATTTTGGTTGTTTAAACCAAATGTTGAGCATTTGCCTGAGGGAGCTAAACCCAAAAACTCAGTCTGAAATCCAAACACAAGTGGTCTCGCTGCAGTTAGTGAAACTATTCTTGTGACTAACTATGCCTATGCTGATGAAGTGTTATGGAATTGGGCTCCAAAACTGTAAATACAGTGAACAAGATGCTAATTCATCACACTGATTTTTCTTTCCCAGGCATGGAAAACCCCTGCTGATAACTAAAACTGTGCCAAGACTGGGCGGAGAGGAGTTTTTTAATCTTTCTTTTTTTTCTCCATTAATTTTCAGAGCCCATTATAATGAACAGCTCTGTCAGGACACCATAATGATGCTCTGACACAGGAAAATCTGCTATACCATTATTGCCAGCATGATAGTCAATCAGTGTTTGTAACTCTAATAATCAATGTCAATTCTTTTGCTTCATTAGAATCAACTGACGTGGAAAATGAAATAGATGAAGAAGAAGACCCAGAAAGTAATCAAACAGGTAAAAATTGTGGTATTTTTTAAAAGGGAATGAATTTTAATGTGTATTTTAATGTGAATTTTTGCATTATATTTATTTATTTATAGATTTGTTCTCTGCATATTGTATTAAGGTGTTTAGATTTCTCTGAATGAGATTATAAGAAGACCTACATTTATTTCAAGGTTGTAATAGTTTTATTCTTCCATGTCATATGGACTTACGGACTTTTTATTATTCATACCTATTTCAGAAATTTCAAATTTCATACACCTAATTTGTTACATTATATTCATATATAAGCAAGCATATTATAATCCCTCAATATTTTGTTATCTAGAAGGCTTTTCCACTGCTGAAGAAAGCATTACCATCTTAAAATGTATTACTTGCTCTGTGCCTCAGTAATGAGGCTCAAAACTCTTCAGCTTAAATGTTTCACAGACCTGGCTGAAAATGCCATTTTATGGCCAGTCTACCATGGCCAAAGCATTATCATTTCCAATGATCATAACTGTAAATGGTTCATTAAATGGATCATAATTGTCATATTGTTCCAATAATAAAATATACCTGCATTTTTCAGGCAGTGAGCTTAATTTTTTCTGTTACAGTCAACAGGATTGCTATAATTGATTTCAGTGAAGGAGAGTTTGCCTGAAAAGACTTTTTGGGTTTTCCAACAACAATTACAGGGTTTGCTGGTTTTGGATCCTTTTCATAAACTGAAAAGGTTGAGGGAAAACATTATGCTACTGGGCATCAATACCCAGTGAATATTTTACACAAGAGGGCAGAGTGCTCCTCTGTGTCAGTTCTGCCACTACTGGCACTTCCAAGATCCAGTCCTAAAGTCATTGAAGTAGAAACAAAATGCCTGGATATTCCCAACTGTTGTCTTAGGCTCTAGCCTCTCACACAGATCTGAGTAGAATTTAACATTTTTGAGCTAAATACTGCAACATGGCAAAATATAATCAAAAGGCCTTGTTATTCACTCCCAAGACTCCCACTTAATCCAAGGCAGAACCAGAGCTCTACTAACAGGCAGCAGATTCAAAGGTTAGAGAACAGTCTGGAAAAAATCCACAGCTATGTAAGCCACATTACAGTTTTCAGCTACTTATGATCACCTTGAAGATGCTAAGTTTTAAAATTATGAAGAATACTTACGTTAAAAAAATTGATGGTCTTCTCAAAATTTCCAAATCTCAATTGGAATTGCTCCAAATTAAACAAAGTTCTAACTAGGGTCAGTTCTGAAAATTTTGCGATTCTTTACTCAATTTCAGGGTTTACACCTCCATATCGTGCAGGTGAGGACTATGATGACAACATCTCCAGGAAGCCTGGCAATGTCCTGAAGACCCTTGATCCAATCCTCATTACCATCATAGCCATGAGTGCACTCGGGGTGCTTTTAGGAGCCATCTGTGGAGTTGTCCTGTACTGTGCCTGTTGGCACAATGGGATGTCAGAGAGGAACTTGTCTGCACTGGAGAATTATAACTTTGAACTGGTCGATGGCGTAAAACTGAAAAAAGATAAACTAAACACACAGAATTCATACTCAGAAGCATGAAGGCATAAAGCGACTGGAGAAGTCAGCAGTCGGGATGGAAGGACATAGCTCGGTCGTGCTGGGGAACTGTTGATCTTTTACTGTACAGGCTGAAAAGTGCATTGATGACACTGAGCCAAGCTTTTCTCAGGAGCTTCAATGAGTGTGTAACCGATGAACATGGACAACAATCTGTGTTAACAACCTGAATCATGTACAGTCTGCTTTTTCTGTTGGTTTTATTTGAAATAATCGAATGCTGGTGTTGAGACCAAGTATGATTGACTTATAGTTCGTTTTGTCTTTCTTTCTCCCCCTCTCTTTTGTTTTCCGTTAATGGATAATTTCGTTTTTACTGTGCAAAATCCAAGATGCTGTCACAAAATGTATTCAGTGGGGTCCTTTGGATGGACATGCTGTCTGTAGCTCAGTGCCCAGAAAATATTGGAGTAACAGCAATTTAGTGGACTTCTGCACCTGTATTTGTGTATAATTGCTCGTGTTGTGCATAGGCAAAGAAGGGTTAGGATGTGTTTGAAAGTACTGCTGCATCAGTACTGATATAGTGTGTCAGCTCTGTTACGAAGCAATACAGTCAAATTTTATTGATGTTTTTCAGTGTTGTACTAAATTTTGTGGTTGTGAACTCCATAAAAGAGTATGTGCCATCATCAGACACAACTGGTAACCAAGTGTACTGCCTAAAAACTAAACAAAAAAAGTCCTTGGCACTGGCTAGTGTATGTCCTCTCAAGTGCCTTTTTGTTTGTACTGCTTCTCATTGTGTTAACATTAACTACAGCTTCTCTGCAGTTACGCCCTTGTCTTTAATCATAATCTGATGGCTCACTGACTAAAAGAAAAGTATATTTTAGTGTAAGAAAACAGCCTCAGCCAAGGCAAGGGCTAATCAGATTTGACAACCTGGCTTGATTGTTCTGCTTTCTGTATTTCAACTTCATGTCTCTTGACCCTTTTGTATAAAGCTGCAATATCCCCTTTTATTGTTCTTTCATATAGAATGTATTTTCAAATGTAAAATCTCTCTCCTTTTCTCTTTCTCTCTCTCTTTGTCTCTCTGAGTAGGTTGCATAAGCATTTGCCATTGCCAAGGAAAGAAAACTTCAGCTTTAACTTGCTGGTAATGGCAAAGGATTTTATTAGAGTTTGTGTTAAAAAATAAGGGAAAATTCTTAACTTTATCCTCCAAAGTCGAACTTTGGGTTTCTTCTTAACAGCATAAAGTGACAGTATCTTTTTTCCTGATGTCATGAAACATGTCTTTTATCCTGAACAGCTTGCCTGTTAATTACACTGGGGAGAATGCTTCCCTTTCTGAAAAGATTGCCTTTAAAACGAGAAACTTTCCTCCTCTTGCCCCTACCTGAACTCGGAGCTCTGTTCTCTCTCAGTAACCGTGTATTTTCATGCTAATCAATGCTAATTGGGCTTACATGTGGGTACTGAGGGCAGAATGAAATCCCACAGTGTATGTAGGGTATGTTCTTACCATCATGTTAGATCCAATAGGCATTTCACACCAGGAGGTTTTGTTTGACCACAAGTGCAGGCAGTGACCAATGCAGTGAACTGAGTACTCCAAGCTGTCGGGAAAATGTGTTTGACAATGATGTGGCAATTTTTTTACTATTTTAGGGCAAATGCTATTGGTCAAATAATACTCAACAGCCTATGCAGCTGGTCCAACAGGGTAGAAAGAAAAAAGAGCGTGTTTCCCACAGGGGTGCATAGAAGGCAGCGAGGGAGCAGAGGGGTCACGCCCCTCCTGAGGTGCAAGGGGAGCCCCTGGGGTTCTGCAGTGACCTGCACACAGCACAGCCATAACTGGGGGAGCAGCTTCAACCTTCCCTGGGTATCTAACAACCAGCAGATAAAACCTGTTCAAACATGGGGGAAGGAACATCCTACCAAGTGCTGAACTTGTGTGTTTCCTCATTGAATTTCCTGAGTAGAGTAAGGGAAGTGATTGGGACTTTCTGAGTTAGTCTTTTCCAAAATTGCTTTTGTAGAAGAGCAACGAAATATCCTGTCCAGGATTAGGATTAAAGAAGGGCTAATTCAGCCTTGAATTACTTGGAGCAACAGAATCCACTCCTATTTATCAACCAAATGTTTTGAAGCATATAATTGCACCAGTATGACCTCTAAAATAGAAAAATATGTAGAAAATCCACTAGTAACCCAGAAATTGAAGAAAAAGGAGGGAGACAGTAGGTAAAAATGAGTTTTGAAGTTGAAAATATTTTAAAGGAAGATACAGTAGGAAAAAAACATGGACAGTTGCTACTTCAGATGGGTCCTAAATACAATGACTATCAGGAAAACCCAAACAACCACTTCAGGTCAGAACAGATTAGTTCTGTTCAGGTCATCAAACCTTAGAATGATGGAATAGCTACCTCTCCAGCCTCTCAGCCTTGGGTACTCCAAAAGGTGAGACAATGCACCTAGGGCCTGACAATTTTGCCTAAAAGTTAGTCCATGAGATGTCCCAAGTGACAGCCTCACTTTGTCAGAGGTAGAATTTCCGTTGGTTTCTAACACTGTAATTTGACCATAAATGGTATTGCAGCAGCTAGTTAATTAACCCAAAGAAGAAAAGGATTTTTCAAAACTATTTTCAGCACACCACCACTGAGTGAGTCAAGAATTAAGGGTCTATTCTCCTTAGCTGAAAAAACTTGTAGTCCACTAACTGGACTAAGAGTTACATGCTTATATTGCCTTGAAGAGAAAATCCCATTGGGGAGCCCAAGCCCAAAACCTTTTGAAGTATTCCCAATGATTTCAATAGATTCTGGACCAGCTCTGGGTCTTGATCTATTTGAACAGAAAAGCTGGTAGTTGGTGGGTTTTTTCCTTCTTTTAACATTCTGAGAATAGTGAACTTAAAAAGAGTTTGTCTCCTTTGTGGTCTTCAGACATTACTATGATTATGAGAATCTAGCACTGAAGATTTGATTTCTCTGAAGGTAATAGAATTAAAGTTGCCCTTCAATAAAGGAAAAATGATACTGCAACTTTACATTGAAAAGTATCTTGCACTGATAAATATATTTAAAAAATTATATGTTTATAAAGTTATTAATTTGTAAAGGCAGTGTTACAAAATGTTCAGTTTATATTGTTTTAGATTGTTTCATAATTTTTAAAGTGTAAAATAACATATTTTTTTCTTTATTGAAAAACTATAAAAATCTGTAGTAAAATGATTTCATTTTACTGGTATATTATTGCTTCATGTTTTGTACCATCATAAAACTTTGTGCAAATTTTTTTTACAGAAATTTTTATTTTCTATGACAATATGACACTTGTAAATTGTTGTTTCAAAATGAACAGCGAAGCCTTAACTTTAAATGACATTTGTATTCTCAGACACTGAGTAGCATAAAAAAACCACATAGAACTGAACTGTAACTTAAATTTCCAAACTATGACTACTACATTCCAAAGAAACAGTTGAATTAAACATTTTCATAAAATATCCCATAGCTGATGTATTTTTATTATTCTAAAATGAATTGGTATTATTAAATGGATGATTTTATTTAGCATCTTGCAACAGGCACGGCGTTTTAATCCCAAATATATTTGTTAGTAGGCAACTCCAACAAACAGATACCTTGGTGGGTTTGTTCTTTGTTTAGGATAGAGGCGTTTTCCTTTGCCTGACCCTTTCTTTCCTTGCTGGAATACACTCCCACAACTTGCTTTTTAGCCAAAGAGCTGGGATTTGAGAGGACAAATCTGCCATCACTGCCCATTGCCATGAGCCACCCAATGTAACACCCTGTGCAGGTATTACACTCCCCTTAGGGCTTGCTCTTGGGCAGGGGTGAGATTTACTGCCAAGCACTGCCCATTTTGATGTGTTACTCCCCTAAGTCTCTGCTCCTGTGGTAAGGTTTGCACTGATAAAGTCTCTGCAAATTTCCAGGGGAGCCATCAGGACTTGCTCAACTGTGGCCAAATTTCCCAAGGCAGAGCACAAGTTGATGACTGGAGCAAGTGCAGCCAGGGCAGGCCACTGGGCCTGGTTTGGTATCACCTGGGTGCCAAACTCACCTGTGGAACACAGGGTTTGTATAGGGAGACCTTGACGAAGCTTGCACCCAGATCAGAAGCTTCAGATTTAACATTTCCTGCTTTATGAAATACTTACCTATTTTGCTTCCTTTTAGCACTCAGCACTTGCACATTAAATTTTGACAAATCTTTTCTTTACATTGCACGCATGAACAAAACACAGACTGTCAGTATGTCATTAGGTGGAGTATAAACATTTTACTTCAGCTACTTTGCTACTCATGGGAAAAATACTGTACTTATTACCATATACTTGATCATTGTTAACACTTGAAAAGAACGTATTGAATCTTGTCTCCTCAAGAGAGCAGAGCTGTGTGTGTACCTGTTTAAAATACAAGATGGAACTACAGCAAAAACCTGAGCAAAATCCGTGCTCAGAGTAGGGGTTGCTCCCAAAAGGTGGTGGTGAAAGTTGCTGTCCGTACAACTGTATACCCAAATTCCTTAGAGCTGTACTTCATTGCACTCTGTTTGCTTCTGTGATAACCAGCCACAGGGCTCTTCAAGGGAAAATAAATGGCAATGGAATTGATTAGTGAAAAAAATAAATCTATAAAGTGAATCTGTTGAGGATGCAGTTCAGGAAAGAGAGTCAAGTGTTTAAAGTTAAGAAAATTCTCTTTCTTTCATTCAGGGAAAATTAATTTGCCTAGAAGCTAAAAAGTGCTTGGTGCTAAACCTTCAGTTTCCCACACTAAATAGGCTGCATAAAGCATGAACAAAAATGGTACAATGGGATCTGAATTACTTTTTAGAAATAACTTGTAAACTTGAAGAAAAAGAAGAGCAGATGGAAATAACAGATGGGTCAGCTACACCCAAACAGTGCCAGAAGTGCACGGCTATGAGAGTCATGGTCTGTAAAAGGGGTCTTTGGAACGCAGTGAAAGCAAACCCCTTTATTATTTCACCAGTCAAATGTGCCATCCCAGACCCAGCAGCCACGTAGCCAGTCCCATTTCCTTTCCTTTTGGCAGGATGTAAAAGAGAATTGCACAGCAAAAGGCAAGTGCAGAGGGGAGGGTGGGGGCTCCACTGCTGGTGTGAGGTTGGGTGAGGCCCTTGAGCACCATGGAAGTTACAGCAGTGCCCACCTGTGCCAGCCTGCCCTCGGGAGCCAAGCTGCCAGTCCCGGGGGAGATGAAGCTCCTCCAGCCTCAGAACCCACCTTTTATGAGGCATATGAAGACCTGACAGGAGCAAGTTAATACAGCCATAATTTTGGCCCTTGCAAGGCTTGTCTTTTCTACAATTAGCCCATTCCCAAGTCAGTTCTTCTAAGCCACTTTGCCAAAGTCAAATGTTAAAGTTGGGTAGGATTTCCAGATTGCAGCATCTGGACATTACATCCCAGAAGTAATTCCCTTCCCATTCCTTAATTGCTCTGTCCTTTGCAATACATTATGCTTAACAGCATATTGGTTCAAGCAACATTAATTTATCAGAGCTTTAATTTCTTATTTTATATCATTTTATGCCTCAAGTCACCCATAACAACAATTTTATCTACAAGTGTCTGTTAAATTATAACGGAGTGTGTCTGATTTTTTTTTTTTTTTTGCCATGGGATATCTTGTATAGCTGCTTTATTTGCTGATTAGTCCCCCTGTAGTCCCTAATTGCTTTTCCACAGTAGGTCAGTTCTCTATATACATTTCTATTCTCATAGCTACACACAATCAAGCTCTAATCTTATCACCTCAGGACTGATGGTGTCTCAACGTTTATAACCCAAAATCTCATTAAAAAATCTTCTGGCATTTTTCACAGATGGATGGAGTCTTATCATGTGTCCAAACCTAATTCCATCTTCAATAATCATATTCTCCTATTTAAATTTACATTGTTTTTACTCATCTATCAGACATTTGATTCATGTCCTTGTCATTGTACTGCATCACTGTGCACTGTATTTTATTACAGACAGTTGTGTTTCCATAATGGGTGAGGTGGGTCTGAATTGAAAAAGGAATTGCAGTCTTACTAGAGCAACACTGGTACCACAGAGAGAGGTCAGGTGTTTTTCTCAGGGGTAGAAGATAAGGAGAAGGTTTGGCAGGGTTTGGCAGGTGCTGCCATCACAAAGACTGAGGGATTTGATGTTGAGAGTCTGGAGGATAAAGGGCTTGTCTGAGGGAACAAGTACTTCTGGTGACAGGAGCTGCTAAGACAATTACCAGGAAACTCCCATCATTTCAATTCCTTCCTTTTTCCCTGAAAGAAAGAAAAAAAACAACCACACAATTCTAAAAATAAAAAAAAATCTGCAATATAAAAATGTCTCTGGCATCTGCCATGCACTTTTAAATCCACAGGCATGGAAGAAAAGGGTGGGGATCCCAACCCACCTGTTAGCTGAATCTAAATGGCGGATTACTGAACTCAGAGGGGCAACAGATGGGGATGTGGCTTTGGAGACCCAGGCAGCACCTCAGGGCTGCAAGACTGGCGTAGTTCATTCATCATTTTCATCTTGAAGTCTTTTCAGTTTTATTCCCTTTCCTCTGCGACTTGTTGGTTTATATCGCTTGTTTCAAAGTAAATTGCCATGGCTTAACTACTGGCTTGTATGGTTTTCAACTATTTATATATTGTTCTGTAGAGCACTTTATACTTCCTTCACTGCTCAAATACTTTTGTAACATTTCCCTGTGCATTACTAAGGCATGAATAGCATGAAGTAAGCCCACCCAATGCTACACACAGTGTGTGTCAGAAGACAGAATAGCCCACTCTGTCCCACATCTTCTCTACCATATCTCTGCCAGGGAGGTGTACTCCATGTCAGAGACCCAGACATTACATCTTTAATAAATAATCTGCCTTTCAGGGAGCCTCAATGCTTTCTACATCATGCCTGCTATCTTTGCATAATTAAATATTGATATCAATATTCTTACTAAATATTTACTTACCAGCTTCATCACCATGAGCATACCAGAGTGGGTCAGTGGGTCACTCTCATTTTGCCTTTTGAGACTACTAAGTAGAGCACAGTGTTTCATCTTTCTCTACTTTTAACCTGCTAATCTATGTTTCTCATAACTCTATTATCAAGGGGGAAAAAAAAGCCCCAAAAAATGCAAACAACACAAAAAAAGAAGATAGCTCTACCCAATTTCTGGAACAGGACTGAAAAAATCCATTGAATATGTAAAGAAATTCAAATTTCTTTTCATTTTGAAATGAGTTTTTGTGGAGTGAAGAGGAAAGTCACCAGACTGGTTGAAGGTAGTATTTGAGATGCCTGTGAAGCAGTAAGGAGACAGCCACTGGAACCTCCTGGAAATTAACCTGTAATATCTGGAAAGGTTTGACAAGTCTGCAAAGTGATGAGAACACAGGAGCATCAAAGTAGGCAGGTATTGGTTTTACCCCAAGCATGGCTGACAAAATGGAAGAAAAGCAGGAAAATACTTAGTGTTAGTAGTAAATCAGAAAGGACCTTCTTATTCTTGGTTCTATTTGTTTCTCTTTTAATCAGTCCTCAAAAGATGGAAGGCAAAACAAGGAATTAACCAAACTCCAACCCAGTCCCACCTACAGCTCATGTGGAATAATCCACGTTCTGCAGTTACCATGCATGTCTGAGACTGAGGCAAGGAGAAGATGGAGAAGAGGGTCATGACCCTCCACGTGAAAGATCACTGTCCCTCAACACCAACCCCTTTGCATGTTCTCCAGATAGCTACATGCAGGAATTGATACCATTTTGTACCCATAACCTGCATTTCAAATGCATTTTTCATGCCCTACACCATATTATCTTCCTTTCACATTTCTTTGGCCTTTCTTCTTCTTAAGATGAGGGCAGCCAATTAAGCCACATTTCCCCAGTGTCTTCTTTGGTGCAGGGCACCCCAGCTCCCATTTACCAGTGTGGGAAGCCCAGTGTGGGACCAGATCTCCCGCTCTCTCAGCTGGTGCTGCTCTGCTGCCTGAGCCTCTCCTGGCGTGATGGTTGTTTTGTACCACTACCTTGTTTGCAAGAAGAGGTCATTGAAAGTTCACCTGGAATCTAGACTCATTTCACTGCCCCAGTCTCTAGGTGACTAAGGATCATCTTTGCTACTTTTAACAAGTCTTTTCACAATCTATACCCTTTTCTACATGCGTACTGAGGTCTTAAAGTGGTCAACTTAAAGCCATATATCTTGATAAAGTGGCTGAATTACTGCTGCTGAATGGGAGGCCATTATCTACAATTAGTTTATGGCTCTTAATAGCCATTATTGCAAAAGATGGATTTCTCAATAGTGTAAGTGTCTTACCAAAGATCCTGTTAGCAGTCCTGCTTATGAAAACCTAAATTGTAGCTGCTTTCTGGAAAAGATCAGGTTGCTCTCCAAGTGAAATAAACCATTACCAGATTATTACTATGGGTAATAAATAGGTTATATGCATGATAATAATTGTAACTTAATATGAGGAGTCATTGGTTCTTCTTTGCTGTGTACTGTATGTAAATGTGTGCAGCACTAGATAGACAGACTGAAAAAATGCTGTGAGGATGTCACCATATGGTTTAAGAGAAAAATACCAAACATCTCACGACTAGAGGATGAAGTAAACTTGCCTCAGAGTAGCAGCTTTTCTTTCTCTGATTACAGAAGTACATTGATTAGAAGAGTTAGAATGTGTGTCTGCCAATTCATTGGAGAAAACTATGGATTTATGAATCTCCTTGAGGAAGTGCCTCCTGATGAAGGACATGAAGGAGCAGAGAGTAGAGGCAGAGTAGATGGGGTCATGAACTTCATTTTACTTCTCATCATGAGTAATAGTGCTAAACTGATAGTCAGTCAGATCTCTCATTTTCTTTAATTTAACGCTATATTCTTGGTCCTTGCATTACTGACCCCACATTATAACTGCACCATGCATTTTATTACAATGCTAAGCACTGCTTTAAATGCATGAGAAGATTTCATTGCTTTTTATACTGAACAGTTATGTGTGGTGCGTTTTGTTCTTTTCACATGAAGAACCAATTCAGAGCTAACAACTTGTATAATTTTAATCAAGTCTCATTTCACACAGGCTTTGAACTTCTATATAGATTGCTATATTGCCCAGACTGCTTCTGGGCTTCAAATACAGTGTACAGCTCAACACAAGCCTGACCTTTGTGGTTTCATATGGGCATATGCTTGCTAAAGGCACTTCATTAGACATCAGTGGCAATAGAGCCTTCAACCTTGTTGCTAACTGTATTCATAGTTGCTGCTGATTAACAATATATGCATTTTAACCAATGTCACATTGTCCAGGTATTAAATACAGCAAGCACACATATGTACATGATCCCAGCTGAGACGCAGCTGGGATTCTACATCAGGAAGTGAAGGAGGGCCAGAAGCACTAGAATGGAGCATTTACCTGACGCCTTTTTCCTGGTGTTATGAAAATGAAGCTAGACACGGTTAGAGGGTTGGGGGTTGTTACCTCAGTATTTTAATCAGGATCCTGTTTGATGCATCCACTTCACCCAGGTGACAGCGTGGCAAAATGCACACCCACCGTCAGTCACGTACACCAGTTATAGATTTTACACATCAGCATATCTAACAAGGGAGCCCAATAATGGGGCTGGGGTGGGCTAACCCCTAGTTTACAGAATCTGTCCTGCTCGGAGACCTTGGCTTCCTGAGATAGTAGGAATGTTTGGTCTCCCTGGCTCTGCAGTTCTGGGGTGTTTAGTATCAGGGCCTGCAGAACACTTACAAAACACTAAGCACTAAACTAAGTGAAGGGTTACAGGTATGCATACTGCTAATACTTGTGGATATACAGAACTGTGTAAAAGGGATATAAAAGAAAAGACAAAAATCACTCTGGCATCAGCCTAAAAGTAAAGGTGTGTGCAATTATTAAATATCTGAAGGTTTTAGTCCGGCTTGTGGATTCCCTGTGATGGTGCAATGCATTTAGAAATGCAAGGAGCTTCTCTACAGGCAGGCCATTCTCTTTGCTCTTTCAGCTCACTTCCTAACTCGGATTTGAGAAAGGCCTTAATATTTGGCAAACACTTTGCTCGCCTATTTTATGCATATAATATTCTTTGAGATTTATGAATTTGCATTTAATGTTTATATTGTGAAAGTCCCTACAGGACTTACAATTCATGGTCCTGTAAAGCAACATTAAAAGATACAGAAAACGTACTTTCCAGCCTCACAGACAGGAGCTGTAGTGTGGCTGCTGTGACCACTTGGCTTTGCCAAGTACCTTTATTGCCAGCTCTGTCTCTTATTTTCCAGAGCAGTTGCTTGATTTTAGGATCAATATATCAAAAGCATGGGATGTTAAGAAAAATTAGTCAATTAGTCTTCAAGAGCAGCATCCACCTCATCTATCACTGGCTTAGTTGGGAATCATCTCTGAAGTGTGAGTTACATTCACAGTTTCAAACACCTGATGTGATGAATTTTCCTTTTACACTATCAGTTTCTCTTGTCTGTACAGTAGCTTAAATTAATAGTTTGGATTTGAGGGCCTATGTTTTATATGGATAAAATGAAATTTTAAAATCTCCTAATTATTTCTAATTGTGTGCGAACGAGTTGTGTTTTTGTTTGGTTTCACCAAGGACAAGGATCTGAACTGCTGTGACTGATTTTTACCATCATTTTGACCTCTGGAAGCATTGGTCCTTCTAGTCAACGAGCAGAAGCAAAAGTTCCCCACTTAGGCTACAGCAGGTCCCTCAAAACCCACTGGTTCAGGTTCAGTAGTGGAAGCACTTCTTCACTAGTTTGAAGGTAGGCAGAACACTGGGTTCTTCATCACGGTGTCATCCACTGCTAGTTCCAGATTTGTGATATGCCTTGAAGAAGCTTTATCCTGCCTTCATACTTAGGTAGCCTTGGGTCTAGTCATGTCTTTATTCAGAGTCTAGAACTGAAAATTCAACCTGTTTTTTTATAGACCTGCTAAATTTGCTTCTTAAATTGGTTTTGCTCTGTCATTGCAAGGTAATTATAGTGTTTCCTACAGTGCTGCAGTCCAGACCAATAGATACCTACCTCACAATCATCTATTCATTTTCTCACTTCTTTTTGTGTTTTGGTTTTGTTCTGATCTATGTGTGTAACTTCACATAAAGCTGAGGGTTTTCTTCTCAGAAATTTGCTCTACCTACAGTTTTATTCTCTTGTGACTCTGAATAAAAGCATCTATTTCAGAAGTGCAGCTCATAATTCTCACCGGGAAGTCTCAAACTTCTGAGACTTACAACATTATTTTATAAATTCCTACACTTTTCTAACCATTACTTTAGATGGTTTGTTAAGTATTTTTCTCTGCAAGCATTCTTATGTCCATGACAGGCAGCATGAAAGATGACCCAAAATCATAGTCTGCTTTTAGTACAGAACAAGGCTTAGTGAGTATATTAATGAAACCTGACAGAACCCTGGAATGAGCTGGAAGAAACAATCATCAGAAGTGTTAGTAAGAATTATTACAGTTATTATTATTGACACCACTGCACTTGCAGTGAACCTCAAGTCCTTTTCTGATTGTTCCTTATAAAGAGAAATCATATTTCTTACCTGAATATACATTTTAACAAAAGGACCATGACATGTCTTCTTTCTTTTTGCATATATGTGGGCAAACAGGACAGGTCCCTGTAGATACCACATAGACCACCATACTGAAGAAGCTTGTTCTGATTGTTTGGTGCTTGCTACACTAAAGAAGAAGAGGTATTCATACTATCTTCATGTTAGTCTTCAATATACTTGCAAATCTCTGTGTTCAGATTATAGGCACTTCCTAGCACAGTTTCTGTTTCTCCATCCTCATTGTGCAGAATGAAGACAAAGATTTTCTGAGTCTCTCTTCAATCATTCTAAAATACCCACCTTTCTCTTTTATGATTATTGTCTCAGGACACTGCATGTTCTAAAACAAATATGAGTGTGTACAGGAGACATCTGTGATCCCTTAGGTGCATATGTTATCAAATGTCTAGAAAGTGTTGTGCAAACAAAATGTGCAGGTGGTAAAAAAATGGAAAATGGCTCGTCATTTCCAAGCCCTTTAAATCAGAGTAATCAGGCATCCCCAAATCTGCTGAGCTATGCTGAAGCTGGAGAAAGTACAGAGCAATCAAAATGTCACTGCTCTTCCTGCTAATGGTGCTGCCAGACCCAGTTTGACAGGCCTTACTCAAGTAAAACAGCACAGAAAGTCAGATGGAGCATTTTTGGAGAAATATTCAGGGCTGCTGTCCCCTCTTGCCAGCTGAAAAACAATGTCCGTGTCTTAGAGGACTGCTAGCAGACAAGTAGTAAAAGAAGACTGTGGAAGAAATTGAAAATGCAAAGTTAATGTTAATCGACTGCAGAAGGAAAGCCAGGTCATTAGCAATTCACACCGGCTTTCAAATTTGAAATAATCATTATAACTGTTTGCACAGATCACAATTTTAGCCTTTTATCATAACAGCTTAGCTATAGCTCCCAGCACTGAAACTACTCTTACATCCAATGCAGTATATTTGTTGGCATTACTGTATGAAAACCAGGATCATAATGTACATTTCAGAAAGTAAGAAGTCCCCAGATGGCAAGTTTCAAACAACTCCTGATGCTAACAAACATACAAAGCCACTTTTTACATCATTCTCTAAGGTTTGTAGCTCCTCATTCCTCAAGCAGTTCCCTAGACAGGCTGTTTGGTGCATGACTGCAGCAGATATGGATTCACTTCAGGCACATAACTCACAGAACTCATTAAACATCCAATTTAGCTGTTCTGAATTACAGTTTGTGAGCGCTTATTTCTCTCAATACAAAAGAAACTTTAGAAGACAAGTTTCATCTTCTCCTCTCCCCTGAATCAGTTCCAGCGCTCAACTCTTGCTGTAAATTACTATTCAGTGCAAGCCAAAGTCTGGAGGACTTGCTGGCCTGTTTGCTATTGGCAAGAACATCACAATCATTCAGCAGTTTTTCAGAATTTTTTTAACTCTCCTGCTCTTTATTTCACTGGAAAGGGTGAAAAGAGAAGAGGTTGATTAACATGGATATGGGATCTATCCAAGATTTTTGACCTAAGAATCTGGTGGCCATCATGTGCTTCAGAAATAATACTTTAAAATAGATCTGTAAGATTTGGCATCATCTCAATATTCCACAACAAAACTGTATGACTGTAAAATCTATTTGATGGCCATTGGTACTGACAGGATTTGTCTTTTTAAATTCCTTCTCATCTCTAGAGTAATTGAACTCTATATGCACCATAGTTCAGGTCTTAGACACTTGAGTTCCACCTCCCAATAAATCATTATCATTTGACTGCAAAGACTTCACTCTTTTCCAAACACTGAAGAGCAATGCAGGCCCAACTCTGAGAATTAATATTCCAAAAACCATGGATATTTTAAGACCTTTAAAACAAACTACCCCCATGGAGTGAATAAAAACATACCTTGTCAGCCAATCAAGATAAAATGATCCCCTGAAGCACGGATTTGGCACCATGAGAGCATTTTTAAAGCTTGCTTTGAAATCTGCTTGAACACAAACTCAAGTACATTGAAAGAGTTATTGAGGAGTAGTTAAAATACGATCTATTTTATGTGTGACCCTAGATTCTAAATGGGTAGAATAACTAAATATAAGTGAGAGAAATAGTTCATTAAGCAATGAGTGTAACTGCAGTTTCCTAACATATGTCTTCATCTCTGTACAGACAATGGTTTCTATTGTTTTCTTTACCTTATGAAATAGATCCAGCTGTCACCAACACTGTTGCCTTTTCAGAAAACAGAGCATTTGGTTGTGGCAAATTGTCCAGTTTTTCTAACTATTCAACATACAGGTTCATCTGTCTCCTTTCCAAAGATTTTGCACTGAAAGGCTAACAACAAGATACACAGCTTAGTCATATTACTGCCTTCAGCACTTAATTAAAGAGGGTGCTACTAGAAAAGTGGATTTAATCCCAGTGTTTTAATTGAGTTCTAGCTTGGCATAAGTCCACCGGTCTGGATTCAATTGGATATAGTTCTTTCCTTCTTGCTTCAGACATTACTGTTGCCTGCTCCCATTGAACTGCTGCAGTGATTCCCCCTTTGCATCTGAGCACATGTAAAGGTAGTCCTAGAACACAGAAAGTCTCCTGCATAAAAGGGATGTAACATCAAAGTTACTGTTTAAAACTAAAGCATTACACCGTTTACATGTTCTGTTGTCTGAGGAAGGCGGTTGTGTTCACACTCTGACCCCATACTGAGTGTGGTGTTGCCACAACGTGGAGCTCAGCACAGACAACAAAATTATTTCAGAAAGGCATCATCTCTACTGCTAGTAAAACCCAAGTTAGCACTTCAAAATCGTATGGGCAAGTTTATACAACATGCAGTGATTTCATAATGAATTGCAAAGGGATAGAGATTTCCCTCCCAAAGTCAGAGAGTGGGTGAAGTCAAAATCCTGAGTTATATTGATGGTGAGCACTATTTTGGAAATTCATTTCACTTATCTTTGAAAATCCTAGCTAGTTAAACACAAAGGCTTTCATAGGAGTAGATTTCTTGGAGGCAGGATTATAACAAGCAAGTTACAAAACTTCTGCTATTAAAACTCTTATGTTAGTTGTCCATAGGTGATAAATTTCCTTGAATTGGAGAGGAACCCAGTACAACTCAAGATCACAGTTCAGTTGATCTTAGGGGAGAAAGGGCCCTGAATCCTGTAGGTAAGTATAGTCACCAGGCTATCTGTCAGTCACCAAAAAGAAAACAAAGCAACACAAAATGGAGGTCCCATTTTTTTCCACTTCACACTACCAATTTTAAAATCTGATATTGCAATCTTTCAACTCAGAATATTCTATGATTATGATTATTCCATTTGCTGTATCTAGGGAAAGGGTTGCTCAGGCCTATGAGGAAGAGGAAAGGACAATAGTGGAAAGAAGAAAAGAAAGGAACATGGCAGCAGGAAACTTGAAAGGACTGAGTCAATATCCTCCTGCAAAACACCAAGAAAAGAGACCAAGCACTGAGTCATAGCAGAGGGATTCATCTTCATCCTCTCTAGTCATTCAAAGTGAGCTCTAAACCAGCCATCCAATTTCCTTCTGTGAGTTGAGATGGGCACGTCCACATGGCAATTCAGCTCCCAATTCTCTGGTGTCTACTGGGTAAAAGACTAACCCCAATGTGTTCCAGCAACCTTGTAGCTACATCCACTCTGAATCAAGGCTTCTTGGTTCATCAAGGGTTGAAATGTCAATATATGCACTGCTCATCACTCTCAAAGCCTTGGTCCACTCTCATATCTAACTTCTAGTCCCTCCTTCAGACAGAGGAAGCAACTCTTGAAACATACTTGAAATTTTAGAGTCAATACAGCACTGGGCATGAGATTCGTTATATTTTAGAACTACTGAAAAACAGACTAGTCCCAGCATAGACACCAGAACACCCAGTCTGTACCAGTATGATGGCTCTGTTTCCCCTGAGGTGACATATGTGAAATATTGAGACTACACCCCCTCCCCACATGAAAGCAAATACTGAGAATTGCACATGTTTACCAGCCTGAAAGCCCTGCCACATAATACCATTATGATCTGTCAAGTACTTGCCAGTTTCACTCTCTGAAAAGAGCATTTTGCCATCTCGGTTTGCCCATCCGTTCTGCCACTAAAAGGAAGACTTTTTGACAAATAACATTAGTGATAAAGAAGGAGATATTAAAAAGGGGGAGGAAAAAGAGAGCTACATTTCTTACTGAAAATAACTGCATAATTAAATCTCACAATGTGCATTGTTAGGCCTGTTGAACTTACTTGACTGCAACATATTATAAAACTAAATTCATTCGCTTACGTGGCAGGAGGCAAATGTCTAACCCAAAGTTACATATCCCCAGATTCATCTTTACAGACAATTATAAGATAAGCAGAGATGTGTTTTGTTCTGTTGTTTTAATTTAGGATAGGCCCACAAGGCTTCATACTGAGCAAATTCTGGAGATTAAAAAGTGCCTTCTAAACTCATCTAAACCTCAAGTGCCCAACATCCCAATGATTTTAAGAATCACCTCAGCATCAGCACTCAAACAGGTGGACCAGGGAGCAGCTCACTCCTCTCCTCTGCACAGAGCTACTTCTTCCCAAAGGGAGAACCATGATTCATATTTGCAGTTTTGCTATACTTCTACTTTCAAGAAAGACCAATGCCACTGGCAGGGAATTTTCGTCTATGAGGCTGTTCTCTGCTCCCTGTCTAATGCTGTACATAACTCGTTATTTTGTGAGTTATTTTATAGTTGTGATCAACCTTCAGCTTCTTCAAAGGCTAGAATAGGGTCTGCCCTTAGAAATCAGTGATATAGACATGTTTTATTCCCTAAGCTCAGTTAGGCTATTACTTGGGCTAGTTTTTATTTTACACTGGTAGAAGGAGGTGTTACAGAGGAGGAAATGATAGCCCTATTCAAATGAGAACCTAAGCTTCAGTGTTCTTTTACCAACTGAGCCAAGTTACAGGCACTAAACACAAGTCATATCAAACTTTCATCAGTCATCTTCCCCTTCCCCTTGGAATAATTGTGCAGTTTTTCCTCTCCCCCACCAGTGCGTAGGGGACTCAGGTTTGGTCTCACACCTTCTGTGCCAGTACTAAGGCTGCAAGAGGATCTAGGAATAAGAGAAGCTGCATGCAGCCAAATTCCTTGTCTGACACAGGGATCATGTCAGCTGGATGTGAAGCTGAAAGCATTTCTCAAAATGCAAATAGCTCCTCACTTTCAGAGGTAACCCCCCACAGTGGCACCTTTTCTTTATAGTCCCTTGGTGACCACAATGCAGGGCGTGTGATCCACAGACAGTTTGCCATTAGTCCCAGCACACTCTCATTATCTCTCACCTGATGCACCAGAACAGAATCTGGGGGGAACAGATGACAAACCAGAGGATGAGAGATGTGTGGAGGGTATGGAGGCCACTTTGCTCATGGAGGCCTTCTGGAGTCAGGGGGGATGATTTACACCTGCTTGTCTCTCTCCAGCTCAGGAAGCTCCATGATGTGCAAGGAGCCAGCAGATTGCATAACATGCCTGTGCCATGTGGCACTTGGAGGGAGCAGCATGTGGCATTGCAGGTGCTGGAGGGGCTGCTGGTGCCTGTGCCTGCTGCAGCTGCTGCCTGGTACTGCCTCCAGCTGTCAGTGCTGCTGCTGGACCAAGCAGGGACCAGCAGGAACACACAGCTGAGATGGTGGGCTAGCAGCAGCAAGGTGTTTGGAGCAGCCCAGGCTGTTTGGAGATGTGGGAGTGAAGGATTCAAGTTGGTGGGGGTGGGGGTGAGGGAAGTCGAGAGGGATTGTGAGGGACGTCGCGGGGGATGGGGCCTGGGGGGCCATTTGCGTAGGGGCAGTGGGACTTGCAGGACGGCTGAGACAGTCACTGGGGAGGGAAAGGCTCTCAGCCAGATGAACATGTTGGATCGTTTCTTGCAGGACCTGGCAATCTGGGCACCCCTGTCATAAGCATTTAGAGGCACTTTGGGTTCTGTCTTTCCCAAATGAGTACTTGTAAGTCGCCTTGATGTTAATGAGAATTACATGCACGCATCAGGGAAAGAATAGTCCCTCTACAATGGGCATGTGACAGCTAAAGTGCATCAGTCAGGAGGGAAACAAAAGAGGTCATAATTTATGTAAAAGGTTCATTTTTAATGTAAATTCTGCCCCCAAATGTTCTGCTTACCAGCCTGAATATGTGGTATTTGGCAGCAGAAAATGAAAGGGGTGAAAAACTCACTGCTGGCAGGTAACTGCATAATGTGATAGATTGATTTAAAATCCTTGTCATCTTTCTTTTTCACCTGCATACATAACGATCCTCTGTTAGTCATTAGGGCTCCTTGTACCTTCAGCACTCTAAAAAAAAATATTGGCTTTGAAATGATACTTCATTGTTAAGGAATTTTTGTCAGCTAGCTCCATTTATCGATGTATCAAAGCCACTTTACAAGAGATAGGCTCCACTTTGGCACGGGTAGCGCATACATTACACGCCTTGCGAGGACTCATCTCATTCCAGCACTGAGTGGAAGTGCCAATTGCCACTGCAGTACATAATGAGCCATGTCACCCGGCACTGGGGACAGCAAGAGATGTGCATGAATCAGCCCCCAGTGCTTCCTCCGGGCCAGAGATGAGAGGAGCAGGGACATGAGGGTCACGGCAGCCACGTCCTTGGGGCAATTCTCTGCCCAGAGGAGCAGGGGGCTCAGCTGTCAGGGATCCCAGGTGATGGGGAACATATGCCACCAAGCTGCAGTTTCTGTTGTTCTATTTACACCTCCTCCCCTGACAGCAAGAGCCAAGCCAGGAAACACTCTTCTCTGCAGCCATATGTGTGTCTGCAACAAGGATTTTTTTCAGCGTATCGTTGATAACTGAGGGTGTCACACTGCTTTGTGAGCAAAATTTTCTAGCATAAGCCAAACAACAGAAAAAACTACCCGTAACTCCCTCCAAAGCTGTTCAGGCTGTCTTGGGAATTAATCACTTTTCTTTGTCCTTTTGTTTAGATCTTTACCTTGTGTTGCCAAGCAACTGCACATGGAATGTTAATGGCAAAGCTCTCCTTTTGGACCGGGCAGGTAGGAGGTCTTTGAACTGAATAGATCTGGTATGGAAAAAACAATGGTTAAGAGAGGAGAAAAAGCTCATGGTCCTTTGGATCTTCTTGTAATTTCCATGCATCCTAGGAGCAGAGGATACTGAAGCAGAGAGAGACAAAGACAGGGCTTTCCTATGCATGGGTTATTATTGTGCAAGATCAAGGAAACCAAACCCAAGCACAGACTATGTCAAAAAGAAAATATCATTGCACCAGTGATTTCCACTCTGAATTATCCTACCAACAGGCTTTCTCCTTCAAAAGGAAAATCTCAATTCACTTCCACTCAAGCACTTATAGTCTGAGCCTCTGCAGCCCAAGAAGGAATCTCCACCTCCATTAAATCATTGTGAAGCTGAAAACACTGCCACAACTTCCTACCAGCAATATCTGTCTCACCTTCCAGGTAAAAGCCCAAAGCCCACAGATTCCCTGTGAACAGGGACATGTTTATTTTTTAGGCTGGAAGTTCATCACTTAAAAAGTAAAAGAATGGCCCAAGACTCTGTCTCATCCTGTCTGCCACACTCAATTTGCACAACTCATTGAGCTCAGTCACAGAAGCTGAGGAATCCTGACCATTAGGCACTTCCAGCCCAGCCATCAGACTCCTCAGCCTGGTCTTTTCCATTCACTGCCTTGCTTTTTCTTTTAGGAATATTATTAATGATCCCAATCCTGTTTTCCAGTTACACCACATAACATCCATGTGTCTCAAGGCCAGGATTTCAAAGGACTCACATTATTTCTAATTACATCCTTCATTCTGTAAACTCCTGGGTTTAGAAGGTATTAATTAGATTGGCCTAGTTAGCACTATTTTCAATTCATGATTTTTTTCCGTGCCTCATATATTTGGCATTACTCCCAGGAGCTCTGCTGCTGGCCTCAGGACACTGTATGGGGACACATCCAGCTTTCTTTGCTGAGAAAAAACCCAATGTAAGTCAAAGCTTTTGTATCTAAGGGCTCAGAAGAGCATCAATAAAAGTGTTAGTTAAAAACAAGCCTCTGGAGTTTTTAAACCAATCAAGCCAGTACAATGTCATTAGAGGTTCTGATTTTAATACCAGTACTACTAAGCTGAACCAGTGTGAGTTCAGCTATTTAAACTGTGGTCCAGACATAGCCAGAATAAAGGAATTAATCTCTAAAAGCTGTATGTGCTATTTGTGCCTCATTTTATCTCCAAAGGCCAATAAATACATCAGTAGGATCATGAAAGGGCTGTGCATGGGAGCCAGAGACTCAGTAAAAAGATGGTTTCATTTCTGCTAGTTTTCTATGGGAACCAGAGGGAGCAAGAAAAAAAACATAAGAAAGGCAGAGAACTGCTGAAGGCTCATGGGATGACTTCAGTTAAGCCAAAAGGAGCACAACCTCTCTGTCTCTCACGGGACAAACCTATTTAGAAGTTAATATTATTCTATTTTCTTCATTCACTCAGGGAAAAAAAAGTTACTATTGTAGATGAAAAACTATACCATGATAAAAAGAAACTGCAATCAAGCCTAATTTTTGCCACACAGTATCATAGGTGCAGTCCTGAGAGCTGTGCTGAGGCTTGGCTAAAAAATAGTCCTATGGTATTTTGCAAAGTTTGTTGGCTGAACTGACCTGGCAGTTTCTGTGTTCCTATCCAGTCTAGCATCCTGTGTCAGAGAAACACTTACACCAGCAGCTTCAGACAACAAGAAATGAAACCTTTCACAGCAAACGATTGATTACAAAAGACAAACTAGCTCAGCTTTGTGACTAATGCCCCATAAGCAATAACAGCATACTAGTTACAACTCATATATGTTAAATCAAGGAGCCTTTGCTTTATCACTAACAACATCATGGACCTTTAGCAGCAGTAGAATTGAACCCAGAGACAACCATCTGATCCACAAGCTGTCAGCTTTCTCTCACTATTTTCTGAACACAGTAAAGGTTAGGTTATTTAACCTAGCAAGGTAAATTCAGTTGAGAGCGATAAGAAAGGATAAATACTCCTGTATGGTTAAAATTGAGGAGATACAAATCTAATATCTCAGCTAAAACTATAGAAATCAATCAATGTGCCAACATCATAATGTAATTGTACACAGCCCAACTCACAGTACCAAAACAGTTTAATATTTTCTGCAAATTTTGTCTGAAATTGACAAACATTTTGTTCTCATTTGATAATGTTTTATTTCTTTTAAATCCAAGCATCTGTATTCATATATATGACTGGCAACCCTTAGTTCTCTTCTAAACAGGAAATTGCACTGTAGAGTTCTCTTCTAAGATCTCTGATAAGGTCCACACCTATGTGTACATGTGCATTCCTGATTAGGGCTGGGATGGGGTTAATTTTCTTCTTAGTAGTTGGTACAGTGCTGTGTTTTGAATTTAGTGGAGTATTATATCAATAACACACTGATGTTTTAGTTGCTGCTTGTAGCACCCACTCTAAACCCAGGACTTTTCAGTTTTCCATGCTCTGCCAGCAAGCAAGTGTGCGAGAAGCCTGGAAGGAGCACAGCCAGGACACCAGATCCAAACTGGCCATGGAGATGTTTCATGCCATAGAACATTGTGCTCAGTATAGAAACTTGAGGGAGTTGTCCAGGAACCACAGGTTGCTGCTCAGACACAGGCTGGGCATTTGTCAGTGGGTGGTGAGGAATTACACTGTATCACGTCTCTCTTAAGTTTTATTCCTCTCTCTCCCTTTTCTTCATTACAATTATTGTTGTTGTTGTTTTCATTTATGTTATTGGTAGTATTATGTTTTATTTGTTTCAATTATTAAACTGTTCTCATCTCAACACTCGAGTTTTAATTCTTTTTCCAATTTTCCCTACCCTGGTGCAGAGATGTGTGAGTGAGTGGCTGTGTGGTGCTTAGTTGCTGGCTGGGGTTAAACCACAACACAATAATTGTTGTTAACCTGTATTTCTGTGTGACAATATGTGTTCACACCTGCAAAATCACTTTATCAGGAAAGACAATAATAAATTTCTCTTTGCAAGCGTTCTGTGTATCCAGAATTCCCTAAACACCATTAAAGCCTTCCGGGTTCTTTGCAACCCATGTTAATTAATATTAATATACATTATTATTAATACTCTGTGGCAGACAGCAATTTTAGACAGACCATAGACAGATCAAATTGTACCTTTAATTGTGTTTTAAAACATGCAAAGTATAAATTCTATATAATGCAATTGAAGCTAAGAGGGCTAGGAGGATGTTGCAGTGGTCTCTGTCTTCCCTCAGAGATGTGAGAGAACTGACTGACAGGAAACCACCAGATAAATACACACTCAGAGCTCAAGTGTCTTATGAATTCCATGTTAATTACCCTCCCTCCTCACACACACACTGGTTCTCAATGGACAAGGAGACCAGTGTGGCTGAGCACATTTCAGGTACACACAGGTTGTTTGCCAAAGTCTGGAGACATCAGACACAGCCTGATAGAGGTATGTGCACCTGGGACTGCTGCCACAGACTGAGAGAAGGCCACCTCCAAAGAGCCTGGAGGAATCAAACAGCAAGAAATCCCTGTACAGGCTGGCAGGCAGAACTGGCAGCCTGTGCTCCTTGAAGCCTGAGCTGCAGAGCCTCCTTGTGCCCAGGAGATAAGGATAGGTACTGAGCCTGCCAGAAAAAGCAGGATGCAGGATCTGAGGGTTTGTGCTGAGCAATCACATGCACACATCAACAACTGAATTATGCTACCTGTGGCCAAGCAATTGGCAGACACTGCCTGAAACCCACAGGGTCCTCTGATGAACAAGATTCCTTCTTCAGATAGTATTCAGTCACAAGGATTCGGGCTATGAGGAGTTACTGGGAACACAGGGACGAGCTATGGAAGGGTGCTTGTAGCACCTTTGTGGCTCTGCAAAGAATGATTTTATCCCCCTTAAAAAATGTGATGCAAACAGCTGAGAACTTTTTCCTCACTGACATTTATCCCACTGGCTTCTCATGCTAATTATTTTTAATACAACAGAGTACACTGATTTTGCAGTTTCCGCCTTCCAGTTATCTTTGTGCCATTTTTTCTCAAGGAAAGTATTAGGTTAATGTTGATGGCATTGCCTCATTCCATGCCATCAGCACTGTCTCAGGATTCACCCTTCCAGTGCCCACAATAGATTGCAATGCTTCCACAATTGAAGGAACTTGCTGGTAAATTTGACCAGCCCTACATAAATAGTAGGAATTTTAAGAGCAAGAAACTCTTTATAAGCCATATGGCATTGATATGAATATATCAATAAATTCCTCCCTAATTGCAACAGATGCTCAAGTCAGTAGTTTCACCATACAATACAATGCACTGTTATGTCCTTTTCTGTGAGCAAGAATAAGCCAGATGCTTTCCCACAACATATTGGCAGAAATATAGTGCTATACAGCCAGAAAAAGCAAACTTTACCTCAGCTACAGATGAACTTCCACAGAAGAGCAGCTTTTTAAATCTTGCTTCCTTAAAACTGATTAATTTTGACAGAGGATTTACCTTCTGATATCTATTCAGATGATCAAATACTGTTGGAGCTGAGATGGGTTTATCATCAAGGAATATGAAATTCCCCTAATGTCACAATTATATTTCTCTTATTTCTTTCTATATTACTATTAGACAAAGGAAAAAATGGGTGATTTTCATTTTTCCTCCATTAACTACTTTTTTTCTTATTTATCTTCTCTATTCACTCTCATTTATCTTCTCTTCTCATTTCCTCAGAGAGCAAACAGTGCTAACCTGCTTTCCTACTTCTCTCATTAAATATAATTTTAATTATTTTTACTTCACCCTTACCTATTAGTTCTCTAAAGCCCTTTTCCAGCTGCATAAATTAGCACCTCACTATTCTAATCATTCTCTATTGCAAATATCACCACCTAATTTTGGCATTTGGATCTCTGCTCTTTGATCCTTTAATTGGCATCTACTGCAGAATTCCTGTGGGGCTACAGACCTCCTGGTAATTCACATTACCAAGTCCTAAACCTCTCTACCTGTCTTGTTTAAGCCACCTGAAGACTGCATGGCCACCAACCAAGTGTGGCCTTCCATCCCAGGATCCCTGGGTCCATGTTCCCACCCCATTGCTGGCACTGGCATTGCCATTTGTGCAACCACACAGTCAACTGGACCACAGCTGCTCTTTCAGTTCTTTGTGCCTTTTTTGGGAGGTAAATTTTCTGCCAGATCCTGCCCAAGGGGGCCAGCAAGGAGATGAGCAGAGAGGGAGAAAGGCAGGACTGCCTTTTTTGCCCACAGGGCAAAAAGGAGGACTCACAGCAAGTACGAAACTGCCATCTGGTAAGTGCAAAAACCACACAGTGACAGGAAGAAATGTGCATTTAGATTCTTGCCAGCTACCACTTTTCTGTTTTAATCACAATCACAGTTTCATGTGGGCAGTGCACAGCCCTTGTGGGGAGGGGGGTGTATTTGCCTCACTGAGCTGTTGAACCTCGCCAGATCAGCCAGAACACACGGCAAGAAACGGACAGGTTTTGCAATCCTCAGCCATCAGCTCCTACAGGACTTTGTCTGGAGGGGAGGAGGGAAAACCGTTAACGAAGAGGCCTAAAAATAAATGCAAGGGTTTCCTGACATTGTTTTCTGGTCCTCTTTATTCCCCCTATGAAGGAAAAAGAACAGTGGGATTCAAACTGCCTTTTAGTTTGTTGTTAAAACTCAGATTCCAAGAAAACATATAACAGGACTCGGAAACAAAAGCAGGTCTTGGTAGTAGCCATGATGTCCTTCACTTTTGTTGTTCCCGGGGCTTGTGAAAGAGAAAGGAAATCACCAATCATTACCAACACGCCTTCAAATTATTAGTTACAAGCTTAGGTATCCAAAGACATTACACATAGAGGACCTTCTTTCCTCCAAAAGCTAGATCACTTTTATAAAATAAGCCAGTACATTACATTTATAAGTAACATCTTAAACTTTTCCATGTCAGAGAATATAATGAAAGCTCTAATTGTTTCTTTCAGTATCTTTAGGGAACCTGTCAGAAATTCTCACACATCTGCAGCAGCTAAATATACAACTTTTCTAGCTATGCATCTATCTATGTCACAGGAGAGGCTTAAAAAAGAAGCAGCAATATTGATCTTTCAGAAATCTATACAAAAACTATTTAGGTTCATCTATCTTGGATACCATAATTATAGAGCATATCTCGGGCTGGCTGTTGGGTTCCTCAAAACAAGCTGAAAAGTAGTAGTTTGAGTATTTATTTTCTCTGTTGGAGTACCTAACTGCAGATTGCCTTAAAGATAAAAAATCCACAAGTTTTCCTAACGGTTTACAAAAGCAAAAAAGTCCATTTTTAGTGGGAGGGCTGTACAAGATGTATATAACATGCAAACTCCACTGGGGTCTGGATGTATCTGGGGTCTGTCATGCTGATGAAGCAGTGTATGAGTTTCCTCACTGTTGCCCTTCTGATGCCCTTGCCCAGCTGCTGTGGGGGAGTGAGCCTGTGTGGGGCTGAGCTACCTACCAAGGTTAACCTAAGACAACTTATTCCGCATTTTTTTTCCATCCTAGTCAGTCTTGACTTCATTTTACAGAGCTTAAGAACCCAAATTATTATTGGTTGACCTCATAAGACCTTCACTACACAGAAATACAGTATAACTCACTCACAAAGTCAGGTGAAAGATATTTGCTTGACTAAAGGTTTCCAGAGTGAGGAACAAGAGCCAGTTTGCTGGTGTAATTTGCTGCAGGGATGGCTCCTCTCCTGGCTTGATGCTTGCCAGATGCTCGTCCTGGTCCTCTGCTCCTGCAACACCAACAGCTGCTTCAGCTGTTTTCCCAGTATTCTAAGGCATTTTGCTAACCCTTGCACATCTGCTGGCATCCTGAATCCTTTTGACCTGAGTAAGCAAGTATCCATCATCACCCTGACTTCTGCTAGACAAGAATTACAGATGCCCAGAGCCACCTGCTACTCTTCCATCCTTTATTTCCTACCCATCGAGGCACACTGCTCTTGTTTGTTAGGGACCAGTGTGCTTTGAAGGAAAGACAAAGATGTTATCAGCATTATTTCTGTGTACATATCCTGTTTCAGTCCTTTTTTTCTTTTAGGTCCTGCCCTTCTTGTGACTTCTCCATGACCTTACCACTTGCTCTGTGAGAGTGCCTCTGGTTATTGTGCTTCTAAGCTTAGATGCTTTCCTGTTATTGCTTTACCTTGATCTGCTGTGTGCACTCCCAGCAGACAAACAAGTGGAAAAAGGCTGAAGCTGTAGTCAAAATGCATTAATTTGGAAATAAAGTAAATCTATCTGAGGGACAGCGGAATGGAAAATATCTCAAAGCCAAGGAAGTGTATTAGATATAAGAAATTATGTCCACAGATTCCCATTTCTCGTCTGATGCAGTTTAACATGGCAGTTCAGCAAGGATGCTGTCCTAAAAAAGTGGTTAAACATTACATAATTATCAGAAACACCTACAGACCTAGAGCTGCCCCTGCTTGTTTGAATTTTCACTCTCCCCCTGACTGCTCAAAGCCTGTGTTCTGCTGAGGGCAGGGTGTTCCTGCCCGGCTGCTGAAGCTGGAGCATCATCAGTGGAGGCAGAACACAGCGAGGAGCCAGCCTGGCCAGGAGGCAGCTGGTGTCATCTGCACTGGCACAGAGAGCAGCCACCAGCTCAAATCCCTTCTCCAGCTCCTGCTCATCTCCTCATAATAGAATTGCTTGATCAAGCCCCAACTTCATCAAAGACAAACTTGATCTCAGAATCATGGCATGATCTTGGGACAATGGGATTTTTACAGTCAGGATGAAAGGCACAAAAGGAGCTTTTACAGGAGCTGGGAACAGAACATTTTTGGATGCTGAGCATTGACCTTCTTCTTCCTGAAAAAAGACAAGCCTCAAGTCTGATTCATAGAGTAAAAATAAACATTATATATGAATACAAAATTGGGGACCATTTTCTATAATGCTATGAATACAGTTTAAAACTGGAATGGACCACTATGATTTATTTTTTTTTTTTAATCTCCTACAAGGTATTAACTCTAAGAACTCTGAATACTTGGTTTAAAAAAATAGTTTGACAATATTTATTACAAGCTTGTGGCTAATTATCCTCCGTACTAATAAATTGAACTTTTATCAGTGAATATTGAAATAAAATATTGTAGTTCTACAGTAAATATAGTGTGGTAATATATTAGTTCCTTTTCTTACAAAATGTTGAATTTACAGGTTAAACTTCATATCAAATTGTAAATATGTAAATAGAGATTTTCATTGTTTTGACAGCCTTTAGAAATAATCAAATACATATAACGTTGGCATCATTGAAAACCGGTATAGGAACCTGGTTTGTATCCAAAGTCAGTTAATCTCTTTCCAAAATGCATTCTAAATAAGAATTGATTTGGTAACATTTTAAAATTGTATTATCAAGAAAGCCAGGTCTAAACGTACCATTCTAACTTGATTTGCCATTTCTCATTATCATTTTCCTATTTATTTTGTCCCATTTTTCAATTGAATGACTTAAGTATTGCCCTTGAGATGCTCCTATTTATAGCATATCTTAGAATTTATTAGGTTCGCAAAAATTCAGTCAATGATGTTGACCTTTACAAGAAAGAATCACTCAGACTCCTTAATTCCATTTCACTGCATTGCAGTGGTAGCTATCTTTCTCCATTTTATCTAAATTTTACTTATTTATTTCACTATCCTAAGGTTCCCTCAAGCAGGAGGACATTTTCAAGCTTCAATTTTTCATAGCCTCTTTATTAAATGCAAATTTCCTCTTCTTGTAGTTTTGCTTTTCAGTAAAAACCTAGGACAACAGACAACAAACCACATAAGATCTAAGAAAAAAATGTTGCTTAGCGAGGTATTGTAAGGTATGTTCTGCAAATACAGAGAAGCCTTTCCTTCCACAAAAGCACTGACCAGGGCTAAGAATCAAACTGAAAGAGTGACCATCCAGATCACCTAACAGTAATGTGGCTTTTCTTCTTCAAAATTAATAGTAAGACCGCTGAGACTAAAAAGAAAAAAAATAAAAAGGAGCCAAAACATCTCATGCAAAACTGAATTAACTTTGTAGACTACCAAGAGGTTAAATAAAATGTCTGCACAGGGGAGAACATACATCACTGAAAAGCTTCAGCATACCAAGTAGATAATGTAACTGTGGATTCATGGAAAGAAAGGTGATGGCAGGTTAATTAACCACATTTCATGTAGCCCTAGAAAGATCACAAAAGGGGCAGAGTCTCAGAAATGGTAGTAAAAGCTGCTATATTTTAACTTTCAAAGTTGGAATTGGCATGGATTTTGTTTGTAGGTGCTGTCACTAACTGCTGACTGTTTCATTCTGGTGTTCATGACTATGTGCCCAATGAGAACGGCCTCAGCACAGAAGTTCTTTTAGAAACACAAGAGAAGGTATAAGGATGCAAGCCCAGAGAGTCTTGATATTTACTCAGCCAGAGCCAAAAGCAGAAGCACCAGCTCCAGTGCAATGACACAACACACAGAGGAGGCAGGTATTTATCAGGGCCATAAAGTGATTTTGTCACACCTAAGGGTCAGGAAAGTTCATACATTCAAACTTTCTTCTCACTTTCTTGTGATTATGAAAAAAAAGTGGCAAAGTAGCTTCCTCTCTGCAAGACCCTTTCTACCTCATAAGCCATCTCTGCTACCCAAAGTCACCCCATGATCTTGGCTGCTGGGAGAGCCAGCAGAGCAGGCGAGGTTCCCAGCCCCGCTGAGGCATCACAGGGCAAATGAAGTGATGTTCAGATTGAGCCTCTGGAAAACACTCCTCTACATTTTGGAAAATCACACTTCGCAGTTTACAGCATGCATTTGTAGATAAATGGATGCTCCCTTCCAGACTCTGCAGGGATTTGTAGGCACACAATGCGTGGTGCTCTGGGAGAAATCCCACAGCTCCGGTGACTGCAACTACAGTACCCAGTGTCTGCCTGGTAACAGCAGCTCAGTTCTGTCCTGACAAGATGGGGATAAAAGAAAAGGACTGTTTCACTTTGTAATACACAGATAAAAACAGAAATCTGCAATAATTAAATTGTGACAGAAAACTACAAGGTAGGGGTTTTCCAGTAAGGCCAGCACCTTCTCAGCTGTTCTGGTGAGACATGTCTGTCCCTGTCTATCACCTTTGCCATGCTTGAAAAACCTCCTTCTTTTCTATTAAGATTTTCCAGTAGCAGTATTCTCTGTGACAAGCCACATGGCAGTAGCAAAAAAGTAGATTATCCTTTCCATTCTTCCTTGATGTTTCCATGAATCACATATTCATTGCATCCCTCTGCTACTTTTCCAGGAGGAGTATTTTAGTGCAGGGAGGGTGAAAATAAAAGGAGGGTGAGATTTGTCATCAAGCAGATAAAAAACTCTGGACTGTGCTATTTATGGGACACATCTACCTTCTCACTGACCTTGCTTTCTTTGCACATTTATATATCCATTATAATTTATTAACTATGAATACATAAAGCTCCAGGTGCATAACATAGTGTCTAGAAAATGTATTTTAATAAAATATTCCAACAGCATGTCCAGATAATGCCTGCAATGTCCCCATATGTCTCACTACACAGATCACACTACTTAGTATGTCCTGGTAATATATGACCTGCAATAGGTATCATGAGCTACACTCATTACCATTTAAGATAGGACAAAAAGGCAAGTTCCTATTAAGTGTTTTGAGTTTCTAACTCTTCTATTTGATACTTAAGAGCATAATATTTTAATTAAGGGGGTTGTTTTCCCATTATGGAAATAATTTTGAAGCAACTTTCCTCCTGGTTGCTTAAGCAGGTTCATTACAATGCAATGCAATTTACCCAGCTGGACAGGTCTGCAGGTGGCCAGAAACCCATTAGAGAGGTATCTACCTACTACAGGGGAAACTAATATTCAGGAGACAGGAAATCTCACAGGGACTTCGATTTTGCCAGGCATTAGCACAGTTGACTGGGTAGCAGGTGGCTGGAAGCATAAATTTCCCTGTAACTTATTTATTAGGTCTCCCTTGCCTCCCTTCTTCTAGAATTATAACATGCTCTTGGCATTGATAAACCCCAGCAAGGGCACACTGTAAAGACACAAGAAGCAAAGTCTTGATAAATATTTTTTATCTATTTGACCTGAGCTATTTGAGCCAAACTGGAGTCTTTTCCTTTTCTTTTCAGAGGAGAAATAAAATATTCCTATGATGCAAACCTCCCCATTTAGAAACAATTTATAACTGCCTGTCTTCCTGAATAGAATAAGAGTCAAAGAGGAATTAGATTCTTCTGTCACAGCTCCAAACCTCCTTTCAGCCAGCTCTCTGCCTGGAAAGCTTTCCATCAGCCTTTTTTCCCTATACTACAATCTGGTTTTCCTCTGGTTTTTTTGGCCTGTCTGTATTTCCATTATGTTTTCTCTTGCACTAAAGTCTTAGTCCCAATGCTCATTCCTGTGGAAATTATCTGAGCCCCAAAATTTGGTTTTCATCAAATACCTGTGTACTATTTATATGTTTCAGTTACCTGGTGCCCCTAAGGAGCTCATCTGTAGTTCACATTTCCATGGAAGGCTCATTGTCACACTCACCAGCTCTAAAGGGTTTTACTTCTGTGTAAGCCAGAACACAGAAAAGAAGAACATTTTCCTTTCATTCTGGGAGGAAAAGCATTAAAAGTCTCTCACGAGTGCTCTGGAAGTAGTTATTCAAATTCCCTAGAATATTGTGAAAATTCCAGCATTGATCCATCGCAGTCGAGGGCTGTGTGACCGCACTGCAATGCTCACAGAGCAGCCTGTGAGCAGCACTCACAACACCTCCAGTTCCACAGCACACTCACCTGTTCTGCTACAGCAGAGCAGAAACTTGAATTTAGATATTTTATTCATGGTTCATTCGAGGCAATCTCCTATTCCCCCATGTGCCACTCATGGATGGCTGTGGATTTGTCTAGGATGTGATGGGGCTACCTCAGTCCTCCCTACTCCATGTGCCACAAGTGTCCCATGTCATGGTCTGACACACCAGTAACTCTTGTACTGCAGAAAGAGGCCCTGGAGAGACACGGGAGTATATGGAGAACTGTGGTATCCATCTTTCAAAACCAAAAGTTGTTGGAAAAAGCGTTGCACATTGAAGAAAAAATTCTCCCTGCTAACAGCCACACAGGTTTTCCTGGAACTTACAGTCTCTGAGTAAGCAACAGATCCAGAAAGTTGATATAGTTACTGTAAGTGGTTTGGAGAATGAAAGTAGGTCTCATGTCTGCTTCTAAGAAATTTCATTAATAAGTAAACATATCCATAAATATTCTGAATAAAACAGAGGCAAGAAAGACATACATTTCATCCACTTAGCAGCAGGAAAGCAAGAAAGGATTTCTTTTCACAGGCACTTCCTGTAAATTATATGGGAGAGCTGCATAAATCTTCTTTGACCTGGTTTAGCCATATACTATGTTTTCCTGTTAAAATATTCACATACAATTAAGTATCCACTAGGCAGGCAGACAGGAGCAGAGACTGTGAAGATGTAGGAGGAGTCTGTCACAGAAACAGGCTCCTTCTCTCAATACAAATTACAAAAATCTCTAAAGTGGTCAATGTAAATTGAATCTCTTGAAAACTGGCTTTAACTTATTGTCATTTCTTTTGTCCTTTCTCCCAAATCATTCCAACTTTTCTCTGTTAAAGATGGCACACAGAAAAAAAGTCATTACCACACACCATTACTAGACAAATCCTGCTGGCTTCATTCACACACATCTCGTCTTAATGACAGTCTAAGGCCTTTAAAATAAGGCTTTAAATAATAAACTCAACCACAAATACACCACCATTGCAATAAATTCACTTTAGTCATTCAGACACTATGGCAGTAAGAGGTTAGAGGGCTAGAAGATAAACTCTTAAAGCCACTTGAAACACAATTACAAAGGAAAAGCTTTCATCTGTGTTTTCCCTTTATAAAAAAAAGCAATGCACTGTCCTTCAACACCTTCCGTTCCTGCCTTCCTTACAAGTGGAAGAGAAAAGGGCCATTCTGCAATTTCTTGCCCCCAAGAAAGCATCTGCATCAACCTCAGGGATTCCTGGGATTGGCCCCAAAACACTTTCTTCATTGCTGTCCTGGTCTTTTATGGTAGAACCATTAGCCTCGGGGGTGTAGAAGTTTCTTAGGAATTACCTTTCTACCCAAATACCAGCCTGAGCAGTCCTGATCAGCTCCAAGGGAAGCAAATGGCATAACATCCTCCTCAGCAAATGGGCACCTACCCTGAAAAAAACACAGTTAATTCCAAACCATCAAGACACCAATTCCAAATGGAGCCAAGCATCAGGTACATCAGGTACATCCAAAGAAGTAGTGTTTGATGTTGGCTGATCCCAGAGCACTTTGTTCCACACGCAGGAGCCTCACATCAACCTACATAACAGAGTAAGCTCCCTACTTAAAAAAGGAAAAGGCATTTCATTCACGTGCTCTACAAAGGCCTGCAGAGGGACTTGGTCCCTGCAGTGGCTGCAGAATCTTGAGCACATAATTTCACCAGTGTGAATCCCCCTGCCAAGACTAAACAATCACATGGTTTTTCACTGCCTAAGTAATGATGGTAGGTGAGCAGAATCTGGCTCAACACCACATAAAAGATGAATCATCCCCCAAAATGTATTGTTTAATTTCCTGGTAGGAAAAGTGACTGCTCAAGGTGACCCTTTGAGGAGTGAAGTAGTTGCAAGCTATACATTTTATTCATTTCTTGTTTAATGTTTGGTCTTAATTTTTCTACATATCTCTATTGCTCCCCCTCCCCCCTTGTATTTAGGCACAGAATATTGTATTGTATTGTACTTAGGCACAGAAGTATTGTTTACTATCTCATTAAGCTCATCTGAGAACAATCACAAGCTCCATTAGACCACACTGGCAATATATGGCTTTAATTATTTTTTCATAGAATATTCTCACACTGGTAGGGTAATAGAGTGGTTGCAACATCTTGCTACAAATTCTTAAGTGGGAGTGTATGTAGTGCGAACAGGGCCTGGGGAGGGCAAATGGAGAGGAAGAAGAAGGCAGAACTGTTGTTTGGGGGTTCTCTAAGGAGAAGAATGTTTCTCTTGGTGAAACATTTCCGTATGCTACACATTCTAAAAGTATTTCCATCTTTAATGTCATATGCTCAGAATTACAGATTCATCTCGCACTAAAATCTAAATCAAGTCACTAGTCACTTGTTGAGATGGTAGTCATACTTCTATTAAAATTTTAAGCAATTTTGATCTGATAGATTTTCATATTACTTGAACTGTAAGCCATATTCTGCCATTCCTGTATTTGCTGTTAAATCTACCTTACGGCACAGTAAAAAGTCCTACCATCTGGCAGAACAATCACAACCTTGAAAATTAGAACATAATACTATACTTCTTGGTATGTTTTTTTTGGCAACGTTTTTGTCCCAAAGTATGAATTCTCCTTACAAGCTAGAAAGTATTTCCTAAGATATTTAAAGCCAGATAAACTTTGGTACAAAGTGTCTCCTTTTACCAACTCATGCGGCTTCTAAAAGCAGGGGGAAATAGGCCTCAACATCCTTAATGCTCTTGGCTTTCACTTCATCAAGGCTTTTCTGTTGAAATTTCAATATTGTCGATAGGACAATTCTTGTGCTGGCAATAGAGTTTTCCTCTTTCAAGGGATCATAAAATAGCATTATGCATTGAGAGGACCTTTATTCAAATCCTACATAGTAGAGGTTATTCCACTGCCAAGGCTGTCAAGGTATAAATCTTGGCCTCCCTTTTCCTTCTCCAGGATATTTGCCATTACTTCATCTCCAAAGAACTATTTCTTTTTTCTCCAATCTCCCCTAAACACACCTAAAAAGAAAATCCTCCAGTAAGTCAGTTTAAGAGCACACAAGCAGCCTGTGAATGCTCCCCAGAGAAGCCAGCAGAGTCTGCATGAATATTCCAGCTGGGATGAGGACAGCCACACGTGGTTTTCCTGCAGGCACGAGGCTGCTGCCCATGGAAGGGCAGGGCAGCTTTGCAGCGGTTGAGAAAAGCTGTGTGGAAAGCCCTTTAGTCCTTCAGCTTCCTCACAGTTTCATGACATTTTCCAAACTACCTGGCTAGGGCCTGTGAATTGGCAGGCACCACTGACCTTCTGGCAATTTAATGAGAACTTCAGACCCATTGTTTCAGTTCCAGACTCCACTTCTTTCAAACAAATAGCTGGTGCATAGTGAGTGCATAAATGTGCACAGAAATCCAGAAATTTCCAGCCTCGCAATTCCATTGTTCTGCTGTGATCTCTAGTTCTCAGGGGCCTTTAGCCCTTGTCAGTAAAAGCCTGATGCTGAGGAACAGATAACTTAATTATCTCGAAATTGAAGTTTCAGCCTCAATGTTACCCAGCAATGCGTGCATCGAAAGCATTATGTTTTAAAAGCCATCTGAAAGCATGGGAAGGTTGCCAGCTATTCAAATATTGTCATAGTTCTGATTTTCTCCAGCTTCCCTGATAGGCACTCAGAAATGAGACCAGTCTTCCAAGGAGGAAAAACAGCTGGAATAACTCCATTTCTACATCCTGAAAACTTTCAAAGCAAAGAACTGTACTTGGCTTCAGTGTTGTCATGTGGATGCCATCACTCCTCACTGGAGAAGAAGTGCCTCTCTCTACCCTCTGCTGCCTGGAGGAGGCAGCCTCCTATTAAATCAGCCCATCAGGAGCCCTACAACCACAGCTTTTTAAACAGGAAAATTTGTCAGGGTGTCTCTGACAGGCCCACAAGATTGCCATAGTTACTATACTGTGTTTACTGTGGGTTTCCATTTCAAGATAAATACAAGCCCAGGAAGCCATGGTGGTCCTGATTCAGTCTGATCAATCTTTCTCACCATCCCTTCTTAGATTACCTGCCAGGTAATCTAAGAACAGTCCAGGCATGATGCCTCTCTTCAAATTAAACCCTGGTGATGGACAAAGGGCTGGCTGTCATCTTGGCTGAGGTGCCCTACTCACTGCTTGGTTGTGCATCCCTTTACTGTGTCCCACCACAGCTTCTGCAGACTTTGGGGCAGGACCTGTCATTTCAAGCTGAAGCTGCTCTGACAGATCCTGGTCCAAGATGAAGGCTGCTAAGCTCCACCACAATAAAAATAAATAAAGGAGACTCTGGGCAGCCTTATTTCCATTTCACATTACAGAGCTCCGAAAATCTTCACCATATGATTTCAACCATGAATGTTTGTCCAACAGAGAGAGTTATTTGTCACACAAATGTGACTGGCGACTATAACTGATTCTCAGAGATTTAGTGTTCTTTTCCTTGGAAAAGTTTTACATTTTAACATGGTGTACTCTCTTCTCTGGAAGCATCTTCAGAGCTGGACAGAATAAAATAGGAAATGAAGGAACACTGAGATCAAACAATGTGGAAGGAAAAGTGTAAATAACCTCATAAACATTTACCTATCCCAGGATGGAGCTCCTCTCTTCAAAGTGGCAACAAAGCTCCTCTGCACAACCCTCTTGCCATTCTCCCTTCCTTCCACTGCTGCTAACAATCCTGCATATACTGCCTTAAAGAATCTGCTCATTTGAGCTAAACCCCTGTGTTTGTACTGAAACACAGAAGCAGCTCATTAAACTCCTCTTAGATAAATTGTTTAGACTAAGTAATTCTCTCTTTTCCTCCCCTTACGTGTCCAGCCTATTGTTTATAGCCAGCATTCCAGGCTGTGTGTGATGAAAATGCTGATGTGTTTCCTGAGTTAGAGACTCAGGCTTTATCTCATCTTTCATTTAGGAAACTGGCTGCATTATCATTTTATACTGCTGTGTGCAATGTTTATTTTTCCCCCATTATTAACATTGTATAGGAGGAAGCGCCCAGCCCCATCAGCTGGGAGCTGTATTGTGCACATCATACACAAACACACAAAAAAAAAGGGGATACATAGTGTAAAAGCTTGGAGAAATCTACACACGCAGTTCACAAATTCACTGTTATATTGCAGACACATTCTGGGTGACAGGGTCCATGTGTATTTATATCCTTCACACACTGTCTTGGAGTTTGCTGGTATCCTCTGCTGTCTTGAAGTTCCATTTCTCAATCAAAAACCGCAGGATGTGACAAAAAAACCTCCTGCCCTTTGCACAGACCTAATAATGTTCACCTATTTATCTGCAGTCCTCCTAGAAATGACTCCTTCCCAGGTTTTCCTCTGTTTGAGTTCCAGGGGAGACATCACTGAGCAGTGACTCACCCGATGGATCAGGCAAGCAGCAAAGGCAGCCCCAGCTGCACATGAATCTCTGACTAGATATTCTGGTCAATAACAAACTCATTGGAAAAGTCAGAGACAAGTCCATGATTTAGAGAAGCTATGTTTAAGAGAAAAAGCATCCTGAATTTTCGACAGGATTTTGATTTAAATCCAAAGAATGCACAAGTTATTAGCAAAAAGAGGCACATGCTTATTCTTTTGTCTTCTTTTGTCTCTTGGGCTAGTTCAAGTGCATTGATTTTTTTAATCAATTTTTGCAAAGCCTGTTTAACTTTTTGCTTTAACTACTAAAAGAAGTAAGTACTGGGAGAAAAAAAGTGTTTATTCTAATATTGAAAAGATTAAGAGGGGAGGTTGTAGGAGCCAAAAGCAACTAAATTAAAAGATATCATCACTGTGAAGGTGTAAAATTGCCTATTTTGGGCTTTGTACTGCATATGAGGACTGCTTCTAAATCTGCAACATTCTCACTGTGGTCATCACCACAATTATTTTCAGTTACTGTTTTTATAAAGTGGCATCATTGCGTCCAGAGTGGATTGTCCTGGATTTCTGAAGGATCCCAAAAATAAGATTATCATGCTCTCTTAATGTCAGACAGTTTGACTCTTCCTAGAGATTTTATCAATTGCTTTTCTTGAACCAATTTTCTTTACATTATAATTAGCATTTTAATAAGAAGCATTCTACTAAAAAGCATTTTCCTTCTGAAACTCACAACCATAGAATACCCAGAAAACGAGTTACAGTTCGATCTTTCTTTTGACATGGTTTATGTTGCTTATGCTGATCTTTCCTTGTAAAGAATTATCTCTCCAAAATAACTTACATTTACTTTAACTGGAACAAAGGGTCCTGACAAAAATACATCCTGTCAAAATCCAGCTTGAATTTAGATTTGCTGCTCAGGTCTGCTTCCTTCTCTCTCCACACCCAGTATTATTTTTTTTCTCTGATTCAAATAGTTTCAATTCCATTTAATATTCTCTTTCTCAACACCTCACTTCCTCATTAATTCGCAGAGCAATGTGTGGTTTCGAATATTTGCCCTGTGGTCATCCACAAAAATCACAGAAGCAGTGCCAGAGCTACACAACAGTCTCCAAGGATTAGCTGTCAGAGACTTGGGCCGGGTGGATTCAATTTTCTCAATTTTCACAGACTTTTCATAATAACCTTGGCAGGGTTCAAACCACCTTGGAGATGCTGCATTTCCAACAAATCTCCCAGCTCTCCAGACACACCTTTTTTCTCACCACTTAAAATTAGTCACTTACTAGAACACCCATCTCAAGATATTCAGTTCAGTTATTTTGGGATCAATAAAAACGCAGTGGAAGAGCAGCAGACTAAACCAAAATAGTTTAGAGATGAAGTGTGCAAACTGCTCTTCTTGTTCTGAGTATGGCATCTCCTGCAGGGGCCCTGTGCAGTACCAAAACAGGATCTGAGTCTGGATCAGACTCACACTATATCCAGCTGCAGCACAGGGTCGTTCAGTCCGTTTGCTTTAAGCCAAATTTCTCTTCCTCCCGTGCTGTCACAGCACTGATGTGCTGCATTCCAGTGCGTTGTGGTTGTGATGTGGTCTAGTGGTTGTTCTACCCCAGTGCAAGCCACAGGTGATGTTTAAACTGTGATATCTATCTACAATCTGAAAGAGCAGTTTTAGTGCTCTCCCCTCCCATGGCTCTGTTTCCTCCATCCCTTTTCCAGCGCTGAGCCAGCAGCACGGAGCCAGGCAGGCAGGACTGCAAGGGTCGTACAGGGGCAGCATGAGGGACATCCTTCCCGTGCAGCACATCCTGCTCGGGAATCTGCTTCGTACGGGGAACACTAGATGGCACACAACAACCGCTGTATTGCTGCTTTTTCGGTTCGGTAGCCAAAAATTTGTTTCAAAGCATCAGCCTGGAATGTGGCTAAAAGGGCAGAGCAAAACATGAGCCTAAGCATGCTATTAAGCCCCACTGGGCAGATAACCTTTCCAATAAAATTTCACCCCTCTTACTCTGTCAGAGTTATTTTTCTATTTATAACTCTGCCTAACTTGGCAGCCTCAGGAAGTAAACAGATACTTTATTTAGTGGCTTGTTGGCAGGCCAAGGGGATGCTCATTTTGGTGCAATGTGAAATAACAGAGTGGCGTGCAAAGTAAAGCCCACTTGGCCCAGCAACCTCTACCATTCAAAATATAAATGCTGGGACAAGATTCAAGTAGTATAATTACCTATCACAGGAATTCTGTTAAAGGACCTGTGCTTCACTTTGTAAGAAAAAATCAAGTATTTCCTTTCACTCTTTACATTACTATAAGTATTTCCACCCTGTCCCAAGAGACCTAGAAGCCCAGAAACAGAAATTTTGCTATTAGAACTTCAAATGCTTTGTCATATCAGTGCTTACCATAGGTCTGTTTTAATTCTAGCGGGGGGGGGGGGGGGAAGCCAAAATATTGAAGTAATCAGTTCCTGTTGCTAATTCACAAGCACGAAGTGATGAAGGGTCTAGAGCACATCTTATGAGGAGTGGCTGAAGGAGCCAGGGGTGTTAAGTCTGGAAAAAGGAGGCTCAGAGGGGACCCTACCAATCTCTGCAACTGCCTTAAAGGAGAGTTTGGGTTGGCCTCTTCTCCCAAGTAACAAGTGATAGGACAAGAGGAAATGGCCTCAATTTGCACCAGGCAAGGTTCAAATTGGATGTTAGGAAAAATATCTTGAACTAATTGTCAAGCAATGGAAAAGGGTGCTGAGGGATGTGGTTGAGTCACCGTCCCTGGTGGTATTTACAAAATGTGTAGATGTGGCACGCTGGGACATGGTTTTGTGGTGGACTTGGCAGTGCAGGGTAAATGCTGGACTTGATGACCTTAGAGGCCTTTCCCAACCTAAATTATTCTATGATTCTGTGACTCTAACTTCTGTGAATGTGTGATACTATTTAACTGAAAAAATGTGAACTTTCAATTTCCTGCCTGCTGCTAGTAATTGGCATGGGTTATTTGGAAAAGAGAACCACATCCATGATTACACAGTTGAGGTTCCATCCTAAACTCACCAAAGCTGGAGGCTTTGAAGACCAGTTTACTGGCAGAAAGGGTGTAAATCCTTTCTTATGTCTATTAACCAGACGGCACAGGGGTGGAGAGGGGAGCCTTGGCTCTGAAGTGGGCTAGGAGGAGACCCAGGGGCCCCTTAGGAGAGGACTTTTCTGAGAAAGCAACCTCAAGCTGTGGAATCAAGACCAGTGTAAAGCACCCACCAGGTTGAGAGATGACTCGTCCTGGGAGAAAGGACATTCAGGCTAACCAGAGCCTCTGCCAGATATGAGTGTTGGGGTTTTTTTTTCTGCTTTCATTTCCGTTCATGTGTTTTTACATGTTCTGCATTTCATGGGGTTTTTTTCCAACCATGTAAATAAGTCGGTTTATTTGTTTTTAACTTACTCCTGTTTGTGTCAAGAATAACTTCTGAGTAACTGGCTGAACTTTATGGTATTCCAGTCCTCTACGACAGCCGTCCTAAAAAAACAGAGTTCTGGATACCTCTCCCCTGCTTCTCCTCTTTGCTCCACATAACAAGGTATGTTTCCACATAGTTTCAGGGACCAATTTGAAATGGAAAAATAGATGCCTTAGGAGAAGAATTTATGCCTGGAAGTATCATTAACCTAGAAAATTCTACAGCATTATGTAAAAAAAAGAAGGGAGGAAGAACAGATAAATTCGTGGGCTTTTTAAGGGACATGTAATAGTAATTCCTGGTATCTTATTTTTCAGTTTCAAGTTAAATTCCTGTCCTACCAAACATTCCAGCCAGTTTGAGCTAAGTAATGTCTATTTCAAGGATGTCATGGTAAGAAAACTGATGAAAACATTTTAGTACTGTGTAAATCGACATCATTGCTTACAGGAAATACACTTTGAAAAACACTGTTGCAAAGTTGTTTGTGTTGACAGTTTGCTGTAAGAGTTGCACATAACTAATGGAAGCATATAAACAATTCTCCCATTTTTTGAAAGAGTATTTTGTATTTGTTGCTTGAAATGTTTTTTTAACGCCATCACATTATTAATTACATCAAATTAATAAAGAGTAATCACTCTTCATGGGAATGTTTGAACACACCTGTCTCATACACAAGGACAGACTGTGAGAAGCAACTTCAGGCACCAGAATCCTGTGCCTGGGACCAGTTGAATGCTGATCCAACTCTACAATTTTCAGAGCACCACTAGCATCTGCAGTTGGTGTTGACCTGTTTCAATTGTACTGGACTGATGTGAAGTGACTGAGATGCTCCTTTTCAAAGGCATTTCTTTACAAAAGCATTGAGGTCCTAGAACCAAATTCCTACCAGCCTGTCTGAAAATGCCCTAGGGGTTTACCTGCAACTGTAACACATACACAACCTAAATATTTCTCACTAACATTCTATGGTAAATTCTGAAAATTTATATTAGGAGCTTAGTGGAATATATTTTAATAAAATTACAGAGAAACTGAATGTTAATATTTTTACTAACATTTTTTCTCTAAACATATGGTATTATTCTACTCTACATTTTGTTCTATCTACAGTGAAAGAAAAAGTAAAAAATTTGAGTTGGTCACAGTCCAGAGGAAAAAAGAGCAGATTGGAAACAGGAGCAGTGTGATCTAGGCTCTTCACTGGCAACAGACTTCAGGCTGTAAATTGCAAACAGTAAAAGAACATGCAAGAGCTGGCTGTGGTGGATTCCTCATCAGCTGAGGCTTTCAAGCAAAAAGTGAAAAGCTCTCTGAAAGATATGCTTTATTCAAATAGGCATTTATGCAAGGCTTCTGTTATGTAGGAGATAAACTAGATGATCTCAAGGATCCCTTATGGCTTTACAGTCTATGAATAAAGAGCCTCTTTCACTGTAAGAGACTCAGTATTTCAGCTACTTTGGGCCCAACGTGGTGTAAGCAGGACTGCTACAAAGCAGGAATTGTGTCAGATACTTCTAATGCTGTGAAGGCCCCTGCAGAACACAATGGGGGACAAGTGTGTGAAAGAAGTCCTTTCAGTGCCCCATCAGGTCAGTTGTTTGAGCACAAAGCAGGGCTGAGAAAAGAATTACAGTATCTTACTTCTCACATTATGAATCTCTTTCACTGACATATCCACAGACACATTAAATTTGATATTATGGCCACACAAACATGGAGTGTTCAGAGGTTGGTGAGAGGTATACAGGTCTTCTGTGTTGCCATTTCATGTGATCATTGCCATTTGGAAGGAAAAGGGGGAATTCAGAACAGAATTAAATGTAGTTTATGAGAGAATCTTTCACACTCAAAAGCTGATCAGAAAAGTGATTTGGTTTTTTAAAGGGTAAAATGGAAATACTGACAGGTTGTCCACTCTGAATTTCAAATTAGAGACAATTTGCTCCACTAATAGAAGCTATCAGTAACAGGGTCTAGACAATGGAAGAATTGGGTTATAAAAAGGGATCACATCTGATGAACAAAGACACTTTGTTTCTTAATATAAAAAAGAAAACAATTTCATGGACAAAATCTGCAACAACTTGACTTTAGGATGCATTTGAAACAGTAACTGTGATAGCCTAGATGATATTTGGCGTGAAGAAACCCCAGAAGCTCGACTGTAGCTTCTGCAGTAATTTTGGCTAACGTGCAAAAATGCATAAACAAGCTCTTCCTCAGCTACTTCAGATATTACAAGGAACATAACCATGACACCACAGAGCTCATCTTTAGTTAAGCACAGAGCCTTCCCAGCTTTCCTAGATGCCTACTGCAAACTTTCCTGTGTTTCATTTGGCCATTGCTATAGAGCCATCAGGAACAAAGCTGTTTTCTACTGGAAGCCAGTTCAGATCATTTTTCATTTAACACTAGTTACAGCAGTAAGCAAAGGACAGACATACTCAGAGTAGCTGGTGATTAAAACCAAAATAATTCTGAGTAAAATAATTGTGAACTGAAAGAAAGAACAGTACATGTCCAACAGGAAAATCGTTATTAGTCTTATTTAAAATACTTGTTAAAGATTTAGAAGAGGGATAAACACCAAACTTTGAAAAGAAAATTATACTGATTCAGAACGGGTTGCATATCTACAGCTCATATAAAACACCAGCTATTTCTGGAATGTAAAAAATATTTCAAGCAGAAATATTTATTCTCACTATCCACTCTCAGTACTCAAGTTCTTGTCTTGTTTACTGGAGTAAACTTCGGTTCAAATGTCACTTCTTGATGTCCTTCAAAAATAAGCACACTATACACATCCTTTTCAGAGTAGGCCACCTTCATGGGGCTTTGTGGTTCTCCTGATCATTAACAGAAAAGAAAAAAGCCAAAGTCCTCAGTTCAGCAAGGCAGAAGCTAGGAAGAAGCAGGAGAGGAATGGCCCAGTTCAGGCTGGATTTTAAACATGTAAATTCTTTCTCTCTTCACCACATTTTTTCCCCCTCTTGCTGATAGTGCCACACCATTTCATGAGTAAGAGCTTCCTTTTTGTTTCTGCACCCTCATTTCCTGCTGCTTCCATCCTGAAAGCCTCCTTCAGGATTTTCAAAATATTTTTTCACTCAGGCTGGAAGAATGCACTGAACTGAGCAGTGACGGAGGAACTAATGAGCAAGAAAAATAGAAATGGAAGCAAGAAAGAGATGTGAAGATATGGAAACGGAAGAAAATATGTTCCTCTGTAAGCAGAGGTTCTAAGGTAAGTTTAATGAGTAACTAAGGAGTACAACTGTGAGTGCAGGTCTTGAAAAAGCTTCATTCGATACGATTTAATTTCTTAAAAGTAGATAATTTTATGGTGGGCTGCATTTCCAACACTGTGTCCATTTCTGACCCCACAGTGAAAAAAACTGAATGATTGCCGTACTAAAATTCATGTAACACTGCCTCAGAAAGCAGTAGAGAGATTGCCACTGATCTCATACCCTCATCTCAACAGTGTAGACTGTTCATATATGTTCCCTGAGTAAGTTATAGGGTTGAGATATTCCAGTTACAAATTTTTTTTTAATAGAAAGCCAGTATTTTTTGTACATGGGAAAGCAAATGTCCAAAACTAAAATAAAGTACCTCCAAGCAGTTTTCTGTACAGCTTCTGTACATAAGTCCCATAACAGCCCAACAAACATAGGTTTGGGGCTTGTTTTCCATTGTCCTGTAATCATCCTGTTTGCAAAAGCTTCTCATTTTCCTAGAAAGGGACTTGGAGGCCAAGCCACAAACACTTTCAAGAGCCAACCATTTTCAGACAAGTTACTTGAAAAAATTAAGGGGAAGGGCAGTTTCTTCTCTGCTGACAGATCAGGTTAGTCAGGCAGACAAGTCCATTCTAGTATCATGTACGGATGTCTGAACATGCACCAGCAACTCGTGTACCTGATCCTGGGCTGGGGAGCACTCTCTGAAACTGCTGGGACTCTCTTTAACAGTAAACAGGCATCTCTGCCACTTTTTAGAACAGGACAAAGGACAATGGGAGAGTTGAAGCAAATGAGTGATTTTCATAATTAGGTCTCCCAGAGCTCCAGATCAAACATCTGAACACCCAGAAGGTGCTACCTGCACACTTGGTGGATACAAGCTGAAGGGACTCTTGACACAGATCTTACTCTGCCAGATATGCAGCTCTGCAGAGCCCTCCAGGAACTGGAATTCCACAGTCGTACATCTCCAGGGTTCACGTCTACAGTCCCAATTGCAAATCAGAGCTTTAGTCTGAATTCTCTCATGGCACAGGTGAGCCTTTCCCTTTAGTCTTATTTTCTGTCTGTGGACTGCCATCCAATAAATGACATTCTTCCTAGAGAACTTCAAACATGACTCTTGGGTCACCTTTTCCATCCTTCTACTGCATGCGTCCCTCCGCAGAATTCCAGACAGCCTTATAAGTGATGACACAAAAGGGTTTTATTTCTGGAGTCTCTTCCACAAAGCAGTAAACTTGGGAGGATTTTTCCTTGTACTTGTCCAAAAAGACATTTTTGCTCAGGTTTTATTCAAGTTATTCTTGAGTTTAGTATAAGGTCTTGGACACTCCTAAAAATTCCTCTCCTTCCTGGATGTCAGTGTCCTTTGAACACTTGTAGAGTTTAATCCTTCTCCCACCACTTGACAACCAAATTCTGCATATTTAGATCTTTTAATTTTCTTACACATATTTTTAAAAAACTCAGCAGAGAAAAAGAAATCTCTGGAGAAAATTAAGTGCCTATAAAAATGTGCCAAGGAGAGAAATCTGTCAAATGCCCTCACAGAAACAAAGGCTACAAAATGAGCTGATGTTCCTGTAAGCACCAGAAAATGTATCTGGAAGCAAGTCTACAGAAGAGGGAATATTTTATTGCTCAATAGCAAAAGTGGCTTCAGTAATGCTTGCATACCTTGTACACTAAAAAAGTAAGAATGATCATAGCACAGCCACTTGGTCTATTTTTTGTCTCCAGCAATGATCAGTAGCCTTGGGAAGAACCAGGGCAAGCAGGCACTGTCACTTCCCTCAAAGTCCTGCTCCAGAGCCATCTGGCCCAAGGTCACAGTTCCTGCTCCTACTCCTGCCAGGGAAAGGACGTTAGCAAGTTCCAGCAAGCTGATACCTTCATCACAAATTTTATGAAGTATCACAAAAGTGAAACTCTTCTTACAAGCTCCATTAAAATGATTGTTTATGCTAAAACAGATCCAAGGTCACATAAAAGATCGTATCTCCTATCTTGATGCTTGGTGCCATAGCAAAGATAAGCCAGAGCTATTTATAAGATCACTTCTGCAATCAAGCTTTGACAAAAAGAATCTGCATTGTTGAATGTGGAATTGCCTATCTGGAATATCTGTTACTTGGCAGACCTTCAGCAGAGTGGGAGTTTCTGAGGAAGCCCAGTGAGTGTGGGCTGTATAACACCAGAGGCAGCAGAACTTCACAGCCCTGTGATCAGGTACAGCTCTGAGCTGGGACACAGGCAGGTCCAGCAACTTCTGGCTCACAAAAATGTTTTCAAACCTGTGGGGGGATGGGGAAAGCTGCCTTTATATATATATATATATATATATATATATATATATATATGGATGCACTGCAAATGTAAAGTCTCAATAAGTTGCAATAAACTCAGCTGATGCTCAGCCCAGAGGTACATTTATCCATTACTGGACTCAATTTAATGCAGCAATGAAGAATACTAGAGGTTCCTGTCTGTTGGCACTATTTCAATTTTCAGAAAACTATGGGAGAAACATCTTTCCTTCTTCTTGCTCAAGAAAACAAGAGACAGGAGGACAGCCCAAGTCAGTCATGCCTTTTCCCTACCCTCCAGTGGAAGCTTAGTGTCTCTGTATACTAAACTCAAGTACTTTTAATTCTTTTTAAAAAGCTGTAGCCTTTTTTTCCCCAATTATTTGTATGCAACAAAGTCTGACCTGTTTTAATTAAATCCAGTTTTAAAATCATTTTGGCAATATTTAGTGAGAAAAGAAATCATAATGTAACCACTCTTTTAACAGTCTTAAAATGAGACAATCCCACATGAAGCAATGCTGCCCAGCCTTTGCAGAATCATTACCCAGAGGAAAAGCACACCACACCTATTGTACAGTTTCTATCTTCAGAAGCCTCTGCCAGGACCTTCAGGGTGATATTTTCTCTCATTCTCTATAGAACTGAGGAACATAAAACTAGTTATATGTTATGAAAATAGAAACTAGAAACAAAATGTAACGTATTTAAGGTAGTGGAAAAAAATTGGGTTTGTCATGCGAAAAAGAATTGTTCTAAAGTCATCACATTTCCCCTTCTTTTTCTTTATATAGCTATTATATTAAATACATACTCTGTCTAAAATAACAAACCTCACATGGAACTCCAGATTTAGGAGCTCAGAATAAAATGAGCCATTATTTGCAAAAAGAGCTGAACAGGGTATCTTGCAAAAATCAAAGCCATGCTTGATTTTGACTAATCCCTTTTTAGTATTGCAATTTAAGTGGGTCTATGAGGCCAATAGACTCTAGATTAACATGTTTACCAAACTATTACAACCAAATTGGTAATTATTGATGGTCATCCCTTCTGGATAAAGTTCATGGACTTGTAAACACCTAATGAAAATTCTCCGCACAGTAGAAATGTGAAGGAAAATATTTGGAAGTCTGTCAGGGAGGAAACCACAAGATTTACACTTTAATACATCCAGTGGTTACAACAGAGATGTGGATGAGGACAACAGCTGGAAACAGAGCTGACAACCCCACAGTTTCCATGGAGTTTCCACCACGTCCTATTATTTATTCGGAAGCTATTTTCCAGGAAAACAGCCAGCCAGCTTGCTAAAGTGTTTTTAATAAAATAATTTTCAAAGGAAGGTGGAACAACAGAATAAGCAGGCCATGGAGAACAGGTGGCCAGGCTTTCTTTTGGGTTACCCAATTTGCATGTTTGAATAATAATTTCAAGTGGGTGATAGTATATTAGAAAGTAGTATATATGCAGTATCTCAACTTTGTACAGCCAAGTAATATTTTTACACTACTGGCTCATTTTTCAGCCCTGTTAAGATGGAAACACAAAAGGTTTTTCATCATATCACTAGAAACAGGTGTATCTATGTGTGCCCCAATGTGGTTGGACCCCAGTAGTGGATCTCTAGAAAATGCAGAAAGAGATGAGACATGAATATTTTTGGTTGCCTGAGGAATATTTTTAACAGAAGAATGTATTTTGAACTGGAGTTGGCCAGCAGCACCAGTAGCCAAAAGTACTGCAGCAGCTGAGCAGATGGAAAAACACTCAAGGACAGGCACAATGTTTAGAGCAGCACCAAGGCTGTCAGCAGCAGCCTGGGATGAGGGTTTGTGGGGAGGCTGATCCAGGGTGGGGGGCTTGGGGCACCAGCAGAAAAAGGGTTGTGAAACAAAAAGCTTTTACACTTACCATGGGACATTTCCTTGCTCAGATAACTCAAACCAGGGGCATAAAATGAAGCAAATGGCATAAGCCCAGGGCTGCTGAGCCATGCCAGCAGCCCAGCACCATCCTTCATGCTGTCAGAAACAGGGTGCAGCAACCACAAGAACTGCAGTCTGCATGCTCCTGCCCAAATACCCCACAGGAGACAGGAAGAACAATTCAGTTGCACAATAAATTTTGATATTAAATTAAAATGTTATCATAGCTCATTTAAAAAGCAAGGAAACCATGAAGATTCAAGTACTTAGCAGAAGAGGCTTCACTAGATTCTCATGAAGTCATGTGCTCACTAAGGTTCATGTTTTCCCCAGAAAACTCATGAGCAGCAGAGGCATCTCAGGGTCATACAGTAGCATAATATAGAGCAATTACCCATCCAAAATGAAGAGTGACACATCTTACTTATTTCTAGAACAAATAGGTACACCAGTGGGTATGAAACATAGGAATTTAAATGCTGGTATGAAATTTGTCACCCTTCTCAGAGAATATTGTAACAACACTGCTAAAGAAATCAAAAGCAGAACTATTTTTGACCTGAATTTAGCCCATACAATTTAGCCTATAAAGTTTTAAGAAATCAGTAAATAGCTACTTAATTTAGATAAGTTATTTAAATATTCTGAATCAGTATTAAAACCAGACAGTAGAGACAGTTACCACTCTGGTACAGTTAAAAAAAAGATTTTTAGTGCAAAAGAGAAAAAGTTTTATAAATTGCATTCATACACAAATGTTTATGCATCTATGTGTATCCATATATAAGTTCAGACATAAATTGATCAAGATTCAGATTCTACTTACACAATAATTAATCCACCTCCTTTCCCTCACTTCAGGAAATGAAAACACATAAAGATTTTGTCTTTTATTTACCAGTGCTGGAAAGAAAGGAAGATGACATCTAAAATTCAAGGAGCCAGACACAAGAATTCACATGCCTTGCTCAGCCAGGAAAGCACCCTGTATCACTGAGGGGACACTCTATCACTGGATATAAGCTTAAGGATATGAAACCCCAAATACCACAGGAGAGTGCTATGTGAGGAAACAGTCAATATAGTCCTACATGAAATTAAATGTATATTGTGTAGTTGGTGGAGATCTCCTCTGTCATACAGCAAGACATTTAATACAACCATCCTGGGATTTTCTTTTAGACATAAATTATCTCATAACTGAGCATTTCTTTTACTATGTGATTCAATGATTTCTGTGAGAAGAAAAAAATATAGAAATGACCTAGTGAAAAAAAGTGGTATCTTTTAAATTAGCTTACTTTTCTGTATTCCAGTAAAAAAGTTTATTCCCAGAAATACCACAGTGCTCTTAAGACAGTAAGTCCAGTAAGATAAAGAAAGTAAGGTGATACAAGTAGCTCAGTATATGGATTTATCAGTGCTGTGTCATTTGGTTTTACTTGAACAACTGAATAAGAGCAAAGGACAAATCTTCTACTGCAGATGAAGCGTTGCAAGCAAGACTGCACCTTTTCCCACAAGTGATTCAAGTTCCTGTTTGCACTTGGAAGTCAATGCTGAGAGTATGACTAAAAGAAAAAATATCCAGACAACAAGAATGACAACCTTCATTTTCACTTCTGTCCCATCCTTTCCCAAGAGAAAATAAAAAAGCCTCCAAACAAAAACTACACCACTTGTATTCAGTTTACCTCCACTAAGAGGATGCAGCAGATAAAATTGTTACAGAAATACCCAAGGCCTGCCTGGTATAAAATTAAATTTTAAATAAGGAAGAACAAACAAGTCACTTGAAAGTCTTAAACATGTATAAATAACCTGTGATGCTATCCAGAATCAGCTGAGCTGTAGGCACCATCTGCCCAACCATGAGTCAGCTTGAGTAAGTTCACTGTACTTTTATGGTACTTTCAAAGACAGAAAATGCATCTCCCAGCAGCATGAAAGAAATCTCAGAAGTGTGAAATAAGTATTTGGTGGAAAGGTATTCTCTACTATAAGATGGCAGTGAAATTAGTGGAATAAATAAAATGCCAGTATACTTAACATTTCTGGCTCCTTATTTTTAGCCCAAACAGAGGACTGAAATCAAAGCATAAAATGAAAAGCAAATCATGTGCTCTTAAGGCCAAACAATTTTAAACTCTTTGTGAACTGCTCCTTCTGCACAGCAATTCTCCAACTGTGCAAAGCAGCACTATGGCAATGTGGATTCAGTAAATAGGGAATGCTTCCAGCTGTTTGCATCCCTCCCACTTCCAGTATGCATAATATCCTGGCTGGTAGAAGTAATATTTGTGTTTAAACATGATCAGGCTGATTTACATAAGAGGAATGTTTCTGATCAATCATTTGTGCTGAATAGCCAGTGACTAAGGGGAAGTGTTTCACAGAGAGTACTGAGGAGTAAGATCTGAGTAAGAAGTTTATAAAACTTTAGGACATGGTTACAGTCTCTAATCTGCTTAGCAGAGAGCTCACAACTTCCTGCAACTGCTTGCACAGGGCAGGCACACATTTCTCCCAGTACTCAGATCCAGTATCCATAACTGTGGAACAGAAAGGGGAAGGAGGGCTCTCCACACCTCCCTTTCACATGGACAGTGAAGTGCCAAGTACAAACTGGACATTACAGTCGAGGGAGAGAGATGCAAGACTCTCCAGGCACTAATCTTCAGGCAGCATGAATCACTCTGTCCACTGGCTGGTGTCAGCCCAGGATCTCATGAGCTGCCTGTGGCTGAGACAGATCTCAGGGAAGGTTTGGTGCTGGCTGCTGGCAGGATGGATCATGGGCTGGATCCTTTGTCAAGCTGTCATAAGTGATGGGACCAGTGGAGCTACAGAAACCAGCAGGTGAAGAGCTGCTCTGCTTTACCAAGCTGAGAATCCACTGGCCTGAGCACAGCAGATCTTGGGGATGCCTTACAGAATAGTTTTACAGTGCACAAATAGATATTTTCACCAGTATAACATTTCTGCTTTGATATTTGAAAAATAATAAAAGAAAGTAATTTAAAATGAGGAGTTAGCCTTTCATGATGTTTTCATAAAGAAAAAAACTAAAAGGAGGAGGTTTGGACAAAAACGTTACTGCTTTTTTTAAATACTTATGCTGTCAAAAGATAAACTATCAAAATGTATATGTTTCAAAGCTAATTTAATACATAATATTAATCATGGCTTTTAAAGTCACTCTGTCAGATTTGCTCAGACAATGAAATGACACAGCACAAACCAATTTTAATTTAGAATTTACATGTTATCTCACTATTATGTCACCTAAGATAATTATTTAAATTGAATGTCTTCTTTCATTTTACAGCGTTTTACAAATGTCACTTCTGGGAAATTTATTAATATGACTTCAGCAATGTCCCCATAAACCTACAAAATTAATGTGTTAGCATTACTGCCTTCATTCAAGGCCAAATTCCTGTTTATAACCCCATTTTATCTATTATACAGCTTTCTACATTTATGCATCAGGCTGAAGGCATCTAAGAAAATAATTTTCCTGAAGTTGTGTGTTTTCCTTTGGAAAGTAAAAATTGACCTGCCATTTTCAATAGCGTAAAACAAAGATACAAAAAATGAGGTTAAAATAATTTCTGCAACCTCCCATCCTCAGGGCAAAGGTTCCAGAGCCATTAGAGGCATCCTTGGTCTTTCGTATGACAGCTTTGTAAATCAGGCTACTTTGTGAGACTGGACACATATATTTGATAGAAACTAGGATTTGACATTTTTCAAAGCTTTGTTTATAGCATATAGAATCCAATCTCAAAAATAGCTTGGCAGAGATTTCTTGGAACCTGCAGGTTCATTTTCAGAGGACATTGTGTGACTCAAGAGCTCTTGGAATCCATCTTTTCTGAATGGGAATCGGGGACAGATCAGAGCAGCCGGAATGTGTAAGCACAAGGGTGTTCATGCCACTGGCAAAAGGCACAGCCTAGAGCCCACACTGCAGGCCAGAAAGAGGACTATTCAAAGTAGATGAGGAAATTTGAAGGATCACAGATGAAAATGGAGAGAATAAAAAGGAAGGACAGGGTAAGGTGGAGTATGGATCATATACGGTACAAGATTTTTTTGTGACACAGATCCCAGACAAGCCAAGAGAATTAAGATTCCTGTTTACTAGTCTAATCACAGTTTAATTTTAGCTAAACCTCAGCTACAGCAGAAAGCCAATGCCACATTCTCAAGAATGTGGTTACAGAAAATACCACAGATCCTCAGTAAGCTGTGAGGCAAAAGGCTGAAAGCCAAATGTCTCTCTGCCACCTGAACAATGCGACATCCAGGATGGCCTACACGTGCATTAGAATCACAGGAACCTTAAAATACATTTTTAACCTGTACTAGAGTGATCAATTCACCTCCTTGCAATGTTCAACCTTGTTCTTTTCGAGCTTTTCTCAAAATTGCTTGTGAACCTCTGTTGTATATAAGTTCATCATCAGCTATCTTCTTACTTTCATCCCTTGTTGGTTTATTACACCCAGCTAAAATTAGATCTTTGTGTTTTTAAATACGTCAGCTGTGGTCAGAATATCCTACTGCCAAGGATACTAGCAAACTACAATACTGCCTACCTGATGATGAATTTCATTTAAGAGCCTGCACCTGTAGACTGAGAAACTCAATTCTTTCCTTGATGAGTCCTGTGAGTTACACAGCTTCCTGCTGCAAAATAACTGCAACTGCTGTCAGAATCATAAAGAAGGCAAGAAAAGCTGGGTGATCAGACAACAGAGTCAGAATTGCTTTGTATTAGACTCTGCTTAGATGACAAGCTAGTGGGATAAATCAGTACTCAAGCAAAACTGCTACTAACATCCAGGCACAGCCTCTTCAGAAAAAGAATATTGATGACACTTGTTCTAGAAAGATGACTTCGTATGAGGATCATTGAAAGTGCACAAATTAGATATTTTGGCTGAAAATGTCTGGCATCTTCACTCAAATATCATGACTGCCAAAGCATTTTAGATATGAGCCTAAGGGAAAAAAATTTTTTAAAAGTCAATGAAACAAATTATTTGAAGAAACATAATCATGAAAATAATTTCAAGTGTGTAGTATTGGGGGAGATAAATTGGGGGTTTCAAAACAATCTCAATATAGGACTCTTCTATTTGACAGAAATAATATTAGAAAAATACTCTGTTCTGCCTTTTTTGCCATTGTTTTCTACTAGAACACCCAATCACCTTACACAACTGTGACTCTATTTGCCCAAATCTCTTTTCCCAGTGGCACCATTACTATTTATTTCCTCCTAACTATTTTTGTCCATTCTCTTGCCTACCAGTCTTGCTTAAAATATTCTGTTTTCCACATAGCTCCTCTTTCCCCTATATATCAATGAACATGAAATCTGTCCTTACTCCTGCTCTCATGACAGATTCTCACTATTAGTAGTTACTGTTACTGTCTCCTTCTTTTTCTGCAGCTGTGGATATCAAAATCCTCCTTTCTCATTTCTGTCCTTCCTCTCCTCTGCAAAAGTCTAAATTTCAGTAATTTTACGCACTAATAGCTACTGCATTGAGCTTAAAATGTTGCAGGATTTCCCTAGGGGCAAAAACAAAGCAGAAGAATTCTTCAAAGAAAACCCTTGCAATCCTCCTTGCACATTTCTTTGGGGGCAGTGGAATTCATTTTTTCCCCGAATGAGCATGAGCTGCTTGCCTAAATAGTGGGAATCCCCTGAGAAGGAGGGAACAGAATATGTAGGCATGTGATCTCAGAGTCTCACAGAATAAAAGCAGCACATGGTAAGAATTTACTAACTGCTGAATCTCAGAAACTTATTGTGCATTCAGAATTATCATCCTTTGGGGATATTTTTAATGTCCCATAGGCATCTTTTCTCGGGTAATTAAACACTAAAATATCTTCAAGCCTGAAGTTTTTAAATCTAGTTCCCTAGAAAACATGTTTTATTTCAAGCAACATATGGAGCTAGTGCAGAAGTTCTCTGCCCTATGTTATCATGAGCATGAGTGTTTCAACATAAATCTCAAAGCCTTTATTTTCTGCACTTAACTCCTGCTCACTTCCTTACTTTGGAACACAGGGGGGGGCAACCTGCCGTTCATGCCTAAGGATGAAAAAGGATTCCTGCCTTACTTACTGAGAATCAAAATATCTGACAGAATTTCTGCATTAAACTAATGATCTCCACAATGACAAAGGAGTCCCACAAAAGTGCTTTGGAAGATATAAACCCATGTGACAAACAAGAAGGAATGTTTATGTTAATGGGAGCAGGGATTGTAACAGCAACAGCTCAGCCTACCCAAACATATGCACAGAGGGGAGAGCAGCTCTTCAGCTGAAGGAAGTGCAGAAAAAGAATCCGAGGAAGGATCAGAAGGCACAGTGTAGCTGTAACAAAAGCTGCTCCCCAGCCCCTCTACCCCAACATTCTGCTCTGTGCCTGTACCAGGAAGGGCAGTCCCACCAGAAAGGCCATGTACTCTGCTGACCTCTCCTTTCTCCTTGCCTGACAGCCACAAGCTGCTTTTTAAATGCTGGTGAGTTCAAGGAAGGGCCTGGTGGACTCTGACCTTTTCAGGCTCATGTTAGATACAAGACTGTGGATTGAACAAAGCAGAGATCTAAGGGTTGATCATAAACCAGGTGTTGATATATCAGCTTTATTGCACCTAAGTGCCTCACATTGCTCCTGTGAACAGCAGGCAGACAATCCTGCAGAGCAAACCTTTGCCCGCAGGATACAATCTATGGCAATCTCCCAGCAGAACATTTGTGACTCACTTCACTCCTTGTGTGGGGCAGGAAAACATGGCCCCAGTGTAAACACAGCTCTCCATATCATGGGCACAACTGTGCATGGCTCACAAGCTGCTGGACTTGCTCCCTGCCTGCGTCCAGAGAAGTGCTGCTCATTGCTCATGAGACGACAAACAGAGGCTGTTATCAAAAGCAATGACCACAACCATTTAGCACCATCACTTCCTGTACCAAGAGACCTTCTATTAATACTTTCTGTATGAATCTTGTGTCCAAGCCCTAACATTTCCTCTATCCTCCACACTGGAAGCCAGAGCCCAGTGCAGATCAGCTGCCAGCGAGGTCTCTGTGCTCTCTGTGCCCCTTGGCGACTGCACAGCTGCTGATGCTGCTGATGGAATAAAACAACTGCTGCAGCTGCTGCTGCTCTGCTCCAAGGTCAGGCCAGGAAAACTGGGTGCTCCTGCAGCCAGCTCAACCCAGGTGGCTGCAGTGTGATGCATTCCCAGGAGACCTGCTTTCTTTTGCTGGCTCTGTTGCTAATCTTGGGAAAATGACTTTGACTTTCTGTTTTCTCTCCCACCCTTTATCTATCTTTTGTGATTAGACCATGATTTCTTACCTCAGGTTTATAGCTTGGTTTCCTTTAGTTTGGATAGAAAAAAGTACCATAAGTAGGGTAGGAACATTTTGAAGCGGCAGGGAGGGAAAAGAAGAAGGGTGGAAAGAGAAAGTACTCTGCTGAGAGTAACAAAGTTTGTTGGGAAAGTGGAGCAGTAGAGATAAATCACCACTCCCTGGGGCATAGGTGGGTGAGATATCAGTACAGTAGAAAGAAGTAAAGGTGGAAGTGTTAGTGAGGTGGAAGTGCTGGTTATGAAGTTGCCCAATGGGTGCCCTGATGGGAGGCATTTGCATTTGGGGATTAATGCGCAAACCATGGCGCTCCTCTCTTTGTTATCTCTGAGGCCCCAGTTGAAAAATATCTCCCTCTAAACCCTTTGCAAGCTGCAGGAGTGGAGTAGATGTTGGAGGACAGAGTGACAGCACCCAGGCTGTGTAGACTTTAGTAAGCCAGAGCTCAGTGGCTTGGCAACATATGGTGAATGGGAAACTGCAGCCAAGGAAACACCCTGATAACTGGTCAGGAGCTGCTGCAGATTCTCCTACCAACCAACCCCTTCTTCTCTGGAGGCAGTGGCTCCCGAGGTACCCAAGTGGCCCTTCACCCCAGAGGCTCCCAGTCAGGCACTGGAGGGGATTGCAGTACAGCTGCCTGGCACAGAGACACTCAGCCCCTGCCCTGGAGCTGCAGCTGGGCACCCCTGATTTACAGAGCCGGCCTCTTTACAGGCAACACTGGACACTCCAAAACCTGGTTTGGGATTCATAAGTGTTTGTGCAAAAGTTGTAGTAAAACCTGTGTCTGCAAGGTAAGCTAACAGTGAGCCAAACACTTCCCAGCTTCCCACCCAATCCATGAAAACCCCTTTTCTTGAACCCTCCTGTGCAAAACTGCTCACTCACTCTTCCAGCTGTCATGTACACTGGAGTGTAGAGGTGCTATATTAAACATTTTGACATCATCTACAATTGTGTCTACTGGCTCAGATACCTCCAGCACTTTTTTTCCTGACGTCTTTAGTACTTCAGAAGTGTTGGAAAATAACAAATGGTTTTCATACCCATCTGTGCTCTCCAAAGGAGTCCAGAAAGCAGCCAAATAATTCAGTGATTTTTTTTTTTTCCAGCCATTTTGGAGACTTTTCCCTGTCAATTTCCTATTACCACTGGCTACTTGACACAGTAAGATCTGAGCAGAGCATTGGGTAGCACTTGAACCAGTCTGTTGAGCAGTTTTATTTACTCCTCAGAGCCCCAGAAATCTTGGTAGCACATTTTTGCCACCATTTCTTTGTGGTACACTACAGCGGACGCCTGCTCAGTATTTACATATTCTTGCAAAATCACAGAATCATCGAATATTCTGAGTTAGAAGGAACCCAAAAAGGTCATCCAGTCCATCTTTTAAGTGAACGGCCCATACAGGGATCAAATCCACAGCCTTGTTGTAATTGGCACCAGATGGGCTTTTTTCCCTTACAATAAAGAAGCAGAGAAGAATACCTTGGATTAAAGTAATTTTTATCTTCCAATGCTTAAATTTCCCACATTTTTGGCAAACCACTATGCCTCCGGCATTTGCTTTTACTTTGCATAGCATTAATTTTTACCATTTTTAAACATTTGGCTTTCTGGTGGCTTTCTTCACTCCTGGCAGTATTAATATTATATATTGATTTACCTGTTGAAACATATAGTTCCTGCTGTCCTTATCTCTGAATGACAAAGTTATTTATCTACTATTTCATTTGCCCAGTGCTTGCTTTGGATGGAGCTGCTTGAAGCAGCAGTCTGTCATTTCAATCTCATTTTCCAACACCACTAAAACAGTTTTGCAATTACAGCTGTACCAGCATTAAAAGCTTCTGCTAAAACAGCTGTTACAAGGCTGCATCCTAAACCACTGCACTGACCAAGTGGAACACGGGGTTGAATCACAGGCCACACTTGACTGAAGTAGAAACATCATTCCATTCTTATTCCAAAATGCAGCTAGAAAGCAAGCAGGGGAAAGTGATTAAGAATATTAACAAGCTGCAGCACTGCTGGTTAAGTTAACCATACAAAAACAACAACACACAAGCT